>CM022755.1:7673002-8266435 GCA_012411365.1 Ameiurus melas | reverse complement strand
ATCATTGTACTTCCAAAATTTCAGTTACACGTATTACTGTTCGATTCCCAGCCAATGCACAAGTGAATTTTGAACATTGAGCCTTCTGGCAAAGAAATTGACATGCTTTATCAATTCTGCCCAAACTAGGGTGGTGGACAAACCCCATGCTGCTGAAATATACAAGAGATGCTACTTTACAATTTTAAACCACATGGCTGAATCAGCACAATACTTACCTGAAAAGCTCACTCTGCGTTGTCATTGATTGTTTGAGATAAGAGTTTGATTCTTCAAGAGATGCTACTGTACAATTTTAAACCAAATAGCTGAAGCGGCACAATACTTACCTGAAAAGCACACTCTGCAAAGTCATTGATTCTTTAAGATAAGGAAGGATTGATGGTTTAGTGGTAGAATTCTCAAATGCCATGTACCAGGCCTTGCACAATGCACAACTGAGTTCTGAATATTAATCCTTCACTCACAGAACTTCAAAAGCCTGATCAATTCTGCAGTTTGGTTAGCTGTAAATCACACTCTGAGAAGTCGTTTGAGCTTGAAGGTAAGCATTGGTGGTTCAGTGGTAGAATTCTAGCTTGCCATGTTGGAGGCCTGGGTTCGATTCCCAGCCAATGCACAAGTGGATCTTGAATATTTAGTCTTCACTCACAGAACTTCATTAAACTTATCAATTCTGCAGTATGGTTAGCTGCAAATCACACTCTGTGAAGTCCTTTGAACTTAAAGACAAGCATTGGTGGTTCAGTGGTAGAATTCTAGCTTGCCATGTTGGAGGCCTTGGTTCAATTCCCAGCCAATGCACAAGTGAATTTTGAACATTGAGCCTTCTCGCAAAGAAATTGACATGCTTTATCAACTCTGCCCAAACTAGGGTTTTGGACAAACTCCATGCTGCTGAAATATACAAGAGATGCTACTTTACAATTTTAAACCACATGGCTGAATCAGCACAATACTTACCTGAAAAGCTCACTCTGCGTTGTCATTGATTGTTTGAGATAAGAGTTTGATTCTTCAAGAGATGCAACTGTACAATTTTAAACCAAATAGCTGTTGCGGCACAATACTTACCTGAAAAGCTCACTCTGCGTTGTCATTGATTGTTTGAGATAAGAGTTTGATTCTTCAAGAGATGCTACTGTACAATTTTAAACCAAATAGCTGAAGCGGCACAATACTTACCTGAAAAGCACACTCTGCAAAGTCATTGATTCTTTAAGATAAGGAAGGATTGATTGTTTAGTGGTAGAATTCTCAAATGCCATGTACCAGGCCTTGCACAATGCACAACTGAGTTCTGAATATTAATCCTTCACTCACAGAACTTAAAAAGCCTGATCAATTCTGCAGTTTGGTTAGCTGCAAATCACACTCTGAGAAGTCTTTTGAACTTGAAGGTAAGCATTGGTGTTTCAGTGGTAGAATTCTAGCTTGCCATGTTGGAGACCTGGGTTTGATTCCCAGCCAACGCACAAGCAAATTTTGAACATTCAGCCTTCTCGCAAAGGAATTGACAAGCTTTATCAATTCTGCCCAAACTAGGGTGGTGGACAAACTCTATGCTGCTGAAATATACAAGAGATGCTACTTTACAATTTTAAACCACATGGCTGAATCAGCACAATACTTAACTGAAAAGCTCACTCTGCGTTGTCATTGATTGTTTGAGATAAGAGTTTGATTCTTCAAGAGATGCTACTGTACAATTTTAAACCAAATAGCTGAAGCGGCACAATACTTACCTGAAAAGCACACTCTGCCAAGTCATTGATTCTTTAAGATAAGGAAGGATTGATGGTTTAGTGGTAGAATTCTCAAATGCCATGTACCAGGGCTTGCACAATGCACAACTGAGTTCTGAATATTAATCCTTCAATCACAGAACTTCAAAAGCCTGATCAATTCTGCAGATTGGTTAGCTGCAAATCACACTCTGAGAAATCGTTCGAACTTGAAGGTAACCATTGGTGGTTCAGTGGTAGAATTCTAGCTTGCCATGTTGGAGACCTGGGTTCAATTCCCAGCCAATGCACAAGTGAATCTTGAATATTTAGTCTTCACTCACAGAACTTCATTAAACTTATCAATTCTGCAGTATGGTTAGCTGCAAATCACACTCTGTGAAGTCCTTTGAACTTAAAGACAAGCATTGGTGGTTCAGTGGTAGAATTCTAGCTTGCCATGTTGGAGACCTGGGTTCGATTCCCAGCACAAGCGAATTTTGAACATTGAGCCTTCTGGCAAAGAAATTGACATGCTTTATCAATTCTGCCCAAACTAGGGTGGTGGACAAACCCCATGCTGCTGAAATATACAAGAGATGCTACTTTACAATTTTAAACCACATGGCTGAATCAGCACAATACTTACCTGAAATGCTCACTCTGCGTTGTCATTGATTGTTTGAGATAAGAGTTTGATTCTTCAAGAGATGCTACTGTACAATTTTAAACCAAATAGCTGAAGCGGCACAATACTTACCTGAAAAGCACACTCTGCAAAGTCATTGATTCTTTAAGATAAGGAAGGATTGATGGTTTAGTGGTAGAATTCTCAAATGCCATGTACCAGGCCTTGCACAATGCACAACTGAGTTCTGAATATTAATCCTTCACTCACAGAACTTCAAAAGCCTGATCAATTCTGCAGTTTGGTTAGCTGCAAATCACACTCTGAGAAGTCGTTTGAGCTTGAAGGTAAGCATTGGTGGTTCAGTGGTAGAATTCTAGCTTGCAATGTTGGAGGCCTGGGTTCGATTCCCAACCAATGCACAAGTGATTTGAATATTTATTTACCACAGCTCTCTTTCAGGGAAATCACACTCTGTGAAGCCTTGCCGTGGTCAGTGGTAGAATTCTAGCTTGCCATGTTGGAGACCTGGGTTCGATTCCCAGCCAACGCACAAGTAAATTTTGAACATTCAGCCTTCTGGCAAAGAAATTGACAAGCTTTATCAATTCTGCCCAAACTAGGGTGGTGGACAAACTCCATGCTGCTGAAATATACAAGAGATGCTACTTTACAATTTTTAAACCACATGGCTGAATCAGCACAATACTTACCTGAAAAGCTCACTCTCGTTGTCATTGATTGTTTGAGATAAGAGTTTGATTCTTCAAGAGATGCTACTGTACAATTTTAAACCAAATAGCTGAAGCGGCACAATACTTACCTGAAAAGCACACTGCGTTGTCATTGATTGTTTGAGATAAGAGTTTGATTCTTCAAGAGATGCTACTGTACAATTTTAAACCAAATAACTGAAGCGCACAATACTTACCTGAAAAGCACACTCTGCAAAGTCATTGATTCTTTAAGATAAGAAAGGATTGATGGTTTAGTGGTAGAATTCTCAAATGCCATGTACCAGGCCTTGCACAATGCACAACTGAGTTCTGAATATTAATCCTTCACTCACAGAACTTCAAAAGCCTGATCAATTCTGCAGTTTGGTTAGCTGCAAATCACACTCTGAGAAGTCTTTTGAACTTGAAGGTAAGCATTGGTGTTTCAGTGGTAGAATTCTAGCTTGCCATGTTGGAGACCTGGGTTTGCTTCCCCAAGCGCCCAAGTAAATTTTTGAACATTCAGCCTTCTCGCAAAGAAATTGACAAGCTTTATCAATTCTGCCCAAACTAGGGTGGTGGACAAACTCCATGCTGCTGAAATATACAAGAGATGCTACTTTACAATTTTAAACCACATGGCTGAATCAGCACAATACTTACCTGAAAAGCTCACTCTGCGTTGTCATTGATTGTTTGAGATAAGAGTTTGATTCTTCAAGAGATGCTACTGTACAATTTTAAACCAAATAGCTGATGCGGCACAATACTTACCTGAAAAGCACACTCTGCGTTGTCATTGATTGTTTGAGATAAGAGTTTGATTCTTCAAGAGATGCTACTGTACAATTTTAAACCAAATAACTGAAGCGGCACAATACTTACCTGAAAAGCACACTCTGCAAAGTCATTGATTCTTTAAGATAAGGAAGGATTGATGGTTTAGTGGTAGAATTCTCAAATGCCATGTACCAGGCCTTGCACAATGCACAACTGAGTTCTGAATATTAATCCTTCACTCACAGAACAAAAAGCCTGATCAATTCTGCAGTTTGGTTAGCTGCAAATCACACACTGTGAAGTCTTTTGAACTTGAAGGTAAGCATTGGTGTTTCAGTGGTAGAATTCTAGCTTGCCATGTTGGAGACCTGGGTTTGATTCCCAGCCAATCGCACAAGCAAATTTTGAACATTCAGCCTTCTCGCAAAGGAATTGACAAGCTTTATCAATTCTGCCCAAACTAGGGTGGTGGACAAACTCTATGCTGCTGAAATATACAAGAGATGCTACTTTACAATTTTAAACCACATGGCTGAATCAGCACAATACTTAACTGAAAAGCTCACTCTGCGTTGTCATTGATTGTTTGAGATAAGAGTTTGATTCTTCAAGAGATGCTACTGTACAATTTTAAACCAAATAGCTGAAGCGGCACAATACTTACCTGAAAAGCACACTCTGCCAAGTCATTGATTCTTTAAGATAAGGAAGGATTGATGGTTTAGTGGTAGAATTCTCAAATGCCATGTACCAGGGCTTGCACAATGCACAACTGAGTTCTGAATATTAATCCTTCAATCACAGAACTTCAAAAGCCTGATCAATTCTGCAGTTTGGTTAGCTGCAAATCACACTCTGAGAAGTCTTTTGAACTTGAAGGTAAGCATTGGTGTTTCAGTGGTAGAATTCTAGCTTGCCATGTTGGAGACCTGGGTTTCTTTCCCAGCCAACGCACAAGCAAATTTTGAACATTCAGCCTTCTCGCAAAGAAATTGACAAGCTTTATCAATTCTGCCCAAACTAGGGTGGTGGACAAACTCTATGCTGCTGAAATATACAAGAGATGCTACTTTACAATTTTTAAACCACATGGCTGAATCAGCACAATACTTACCTGAAAAGCTCACTCTGCGTTGTCATTGTTTGTTTGAGATAAGAGTTTGATTCTTCAAGAGATGCTACTGTACAATTTTAAACCAAATAGCTGATGCGGCACAATACTTACCGAAAAGACTTTTGCTCGTTGTCATTGATTGTTTGAGATAAGAGTTTGATTCTTCAAGAGATGCTACTGTACAATTTTAAACCAAATAACTGAAGCGGCACAATACTTACCTGAAAAGCACACTCTGCAAAGTCATTGATTCTTTAAGATAAGGAAGGATTGATTGTTTAGTGGTAGAATTCTCAAATGCCATGTACCAGGCCTTGCACAATGCACAACTGAGTTCTGAATATTAATCCTTCACTCACAGAACTTCAAAAGCCTGATCAATTCTGCAGTTTGGTTAGCTGCAAATCACACTCTGAGAAGTCTTTTGAACTTGAAGGTAAGCATTGGTGTTTCAGTGGTAGAATTCTAGCTTGCCATGTTGGAGACCTGGGTTTGATTCCCAGCCAATGCACAAGCAAATTTTGAACATTCAGCCTTCTGCGAAAGGAATTGACTAAGCTTTATCAATTCTGCCCAAACTAGGGTGGTGGACAAACTCTATGCTGCTGAAATATACAAGAGATGCTACTTTACAATTTTAAACCACATGGCTGAATCAGCACAATACTTAACTGAAAAGCTCACTCTGCGTTGTCATTGATTGTTTGAGATAAGAGTTTGATTCTTCAAGAGATGCTACTGTACAATTTTAAACCAAATAGCTGAAGCGGCACAATACTTACCTGAAAAGCACACTCTGCCAAGTCATTGATTCTTTAAGATAAGGAAGGATTGATGGTTTAGTGGTAGAATTCTCAAATGCCATGTACCAGGGCTTGCACAATGCACAACTGAGTTCTGAATATTAATCCTTCAATCACAGAACTTCAAAAGCCTGATCAATTCTGCAGATTGGTTAGCTGCAAATCACACTCTGAGAAATCATTCGAACTTGAAGGTAACCATTGGTGGTTCAGTGGTAGAATTCTAGCTTGCCATGTTGGAGACCTGGGTTCAATTCCCAGCCAATGCACAAGTGAATCTTGAATATTTAGTCTTCACTCACAGAACTTCATTAAACTTATCAATTCTGCAGTATGGTTAGCGCAAATCACACCTGTGAAGTCCTTTGAACTTAAAGACAAGCATTGGTCAGTGGTAGAATTCTAGCTTCATGTTGGAGACCTGCGCCTGCGAATTTTGAACATTGAGCCTTCTGGCAAAGAAATTGACATGCTTTATCAATTCTGCCCAAACTAGGGTGGTGGACAAACCCCATGCTGCTGAAATATACAAGAGATGCTACTTTACAATTTTAAACCACATGGCTGAATCAGCACAATACTTACCTGAAATGCTCACTCTGCGTTGTCATTGATTGTTTGAGATAAGAGTTTGATTCTTCAAGAGATGCTACTGTACAATTTTAAACCAAATAGCTGAAGCGGCACAATACTTACCTGAAAAGCACACTCTGCAAAGTCATTGATTCTTTAAGATAAGGAAGGATTGATGGTTTAGTGGTAGAATTCTCAAATGCCATGTACCAGGCCTTGCACAATGCACAACTGAGTTCTGAATATTAATCCTTCACTCACAGAACTTCAAAAGCCTGATCAATTCTGCAGTTTGGTTAGCTGCAAATCACACTCTGAGAAGTCGTTTGAGCTTGAAGGTAAGCATTGGTGGTTCAGTGGTAGAATTCTAGCTTGCAATGTTGGAGGCCTGGGTTCGATTCCCAGCCAATGCACAAGTGGATCTTGAATATTTAGTTTTCACTCACAGAACTTCATTAAACTTATCAATTCTGCAGTATGGTTAGCTGCAAATCACACTCTGTGAAGTCCTTTGAACTTAAAGACAAGCATTGGTGGTTCAGTGGTAGAATTCTAGCTTGCCATGTTGGAGACCTGGGTTCGATTCCCAGCCAACGCACAAGTAAATTTTGAACATTCAGCCTTCTCGCAAAGAAATTGTCAAGCTTTATCAATTCTGCCCAAACTAGGGTGGTGGACAAACTCCATGCTGCTGAAATATACAAGAGATGCTACTTTACAATTTTAAACCACATGGCTGAATCAGCACAATACTTACCTGAAAAGCTCACTCTGCGTTGTCATTGATTGTTTGAGATAAGAGTTTGATTCTTCAAGAGATGCTACTGTACAATTTTAAACCAAATAGCTGAAGCGGCACAATACTTACCTGAAAAGCACACTCTGCGTTGTCATTGATTGTTTGAGATAAGAGTTTGATTCTTCAAGAGATGCTACTGTACAATTTTAAACCAAATAACTGAAGCGGCACAATACTTACCTGAAAAGCACACTCTGCAAAGTCATTGATTCTTTAAGATAAGAAAGGATTGATGGTTTAGTGGTAGAATTCTCAAATGCCATGTACCAGGCCTTGCACAATGCACAACTGAGTTCTGAATATTAATCCTTCACTCACAGAACTTCAAAAGCCTGATCAATTCTGCAGTTTGGTTAGCTGCAAATCACACTCTGAGAAGTCTTTTGAACTTGAAGGTAAGCATTGGTGTTTCAGTGGTAGAATTCTAGCTTGCCATGTTGGAGACCTGGGTTTCTTTCCCAGCCAACGCACAAGCAAATTTTGAACATTCAGCCTTCTCGCAAAGAAATTGACAAGCTTTATCAATTCTGCCCAAACTAGGGTGGTGGACAAACTCTATGCTGCTGAAATATACAAGAGATGCTACTTTACAATTTTAAACCACATGGCTGAATCAGCACAATACTTACCTGAAAAGCTCACTCTGCGTTGTCATTGATTGTTTGAGATAAGAGTTTGATTCTTCAAGAGATGCTACTGTACAATTTTAAACCAAATAGCTGATGCGGCACAATACTTACCTGAAAAGCACACTCTGCGTTGTCATTGATTGTTTGAGATAAGAGTTTGATTCTTCAAGAGATGCTACTGTACAATTTTAAACCAAATAACTGAAGCGGCACAATACTTACCTGAAAAGCACACTCTGCAAAGTCATTGATTCTTTAAGATAAGGAAGGATTGATTGTTTAGTGGTAGAATTCTCAAATGCCATGTACCAGGCCTTGCACAATGCACAACTGAGTTCTGAATATTAATCCTTCACTCACAGAACTTAAAAAGCCTGATCAATTCTGCAGTTTGGTTAGCTGCAAATCACACTCTGAGAAGTCTTTTGAACTTGAAGGTAAGCATTGGTGTTTCAGTGGTAGAATTCTAGCTTGCCATGTTGGAGACCTGGGTTTGATTCCCAGCCAACGCACAAGCAAATTTTGAACATTCAGCCTTCTCGCAAAGGAATTGACAAGCTTTATCAATTCTGCCCAAACTAGGGTGGTGGACAAACTCTATGCTGCTGAAATATACAAGAGATGCTACTTTACAATTTTAAACCACATGGCTGAATCAGCACAATACTTAACTGAAAAGCTCACTCTGCGTTGTCATTGATTGTTTGAGATAAGAGTTTGATTCTTCAAGAGATGCTACTGTACAATTTTAAACCAAATAGCTGAAGCGGCACAATACTTACCTGAAAAGCACACTCTGCCAAGTCATTGATTCTTTAAGATAAGGAAGGATTGATTGTTTAGTGGTAGAATTCTCAAATGCCATGTACCAGGCCTTGCACAATGCACAACTGAGTTCTGAATATTAATCCTTCAATCACAGAACTTCAAAAGCCTGATCAATTCTGCAGATTGGTTAGCTGCAAATCACACTCTGAGAAATCGTTTGAACTTGAAGGTAAGCATTGGTGGTTCAGTAGTAGAATTCTAGCTTGCCGTGTTGGAGGCCTGGGTTCGATTCCCAGCCAATGCACAAGCGAATTTTGGACATTGAGCCTTCTTGCAAAGAAATTGACATGCTTTATCAATTCTGCCCAAACTAGGGTTTCGGACAAACTCCATGCTGCTGAAATATACAAGAGATGCTACTTTACGATTTTAAACCACATGGCTGAATCAGCACAATACTTACCTGAAAAGCTCACTCTGCGTTGTCTTTAATTGTTTGAGATAAGAGTTTGATTCTTCAAGAGATGCAACTGTACAATTTTAAACCAAATAGCTGAAGCGGCACAATACTTACCTGAAAAGCACACTCTGCAAAGTCATTGATTCTTTAAGATAAGGAAGGATTGATTGTTTCGTGGTAGAATTCTCAAATGCCATGTACAAGGCCTTGCACAATGCACAACTGAGTTCTGAATATTAATCCTTCACTCACAGAACTTAAAAAGCCTGATCAATTCTGCAGTTTGGTTAGCTGCAAATCACACTCTGAGAAGTCTTTTGAACTTGAAGGTAAGCATTGGTGTTTCAGTGGTAGAATTCTAGCTTGCCATGTTGGAGACCTGGGTTTGATTCCCAGCCAACGCACAAGCAAATTTTGAACATTCAGCCTTCTGGCAAAGAAATTGACAAGCTTTATCAATTCTGCCCAAACTAGGGTGGTGGACAAACCCCATGCTGCTGAAATATACAAGAGATGCTACTTTACAATTTTAAACCACATGGCTGAATCAGCACAATACTTACCTGAAAAACTCACTCTGCGTTGTCATTGATTGTTTGAGATAAGAGTTTGATTCTTCAAGAGATGCTACTGTACAATTTTAAACCAAATAGCTGAAGCGGCACAATACTTACCTGAAAAGCACACTCTGCAAAGTCATTGATTCTTTAAGATAAGGAAGGATTGATTGTTTAGTGGTAGAATTCTCAAATGCCATGTACAAGGCCTTGCACAATGCACAACTGAGTTCTGAATATTAATCCTTCAATCACAGAACTTCAAAAGCCTGATCAATTCTGCAGATTGGTTAGCTGCAAATCACACTCTGAAAAATCTCTTGAACTTGAAGGTAAGCATTGGTGGTTCAGTGGTAGAATTCTAGCTTGCCATGTTGGAGACCTGTGTTTGATTCCCAGCCAACGCATAAGCAAATTTTGAACATTCAACCTTCTCGCAAAGAAATTGACAAGCTTTATCAATTCTGCCCAACTAGGGTGGTGCACAAACTCTATGCTGCTGAAATATACAAGAGATGCTACTTTACAATTTTAAACCACATGGCTGAATCAGCACAATACTTAACTGAAAAGCTCACTCTGCGTTGTCATTGATTGTTTGAGATAAGAGTTTGATTCTTCAAGAGATGCTACTGTACAATTTTAAACCAAATAGCTGAAGCGGCACAATACTTACCTGAAAAGCACACTCTGCAAAGTCATTGATTCTTTAAGATAAGGAAGGATTGATTGTTTAGTGGTAGAATTCTCAAATGCCATGTACCAGGCCTTGCACAATGCACAACTGAGTTCTGAATATTAATCCTTCACTCACAGAACTTCAAAAGCCTGATCAATTCTGCAGTTTGGTTAGCTGCAAATCACACTCTGAGAAGTCTTTCGAAGTTGAAGGTAAGCATTGGTGTTTCAGTGGTAGAATTCTAGCTTGCCATGTTGGAGACCTGGGTTTGTTTCCCAGCCAATGCACAAGCAAATTTTGAACATTCAGCCTTCTTGCAAAGAAATTGACAAGCTTTATCAATTCTGCCCAAACTAGGGTGGTGGACAAACTCCATGCTGCTGAAATATACAAGAGATGCTACTTTACAATTTTAAACCACATGGCTGAATCAGCACAATACTTAACTGAAAAGCTCACTCTGCGTTGTCATTGATTGTTTGAGATAAGAGTTTGATTCTTCAAGAGATGCTACTGTACAATTTTAAACCAAATAGCTGAAGCGGCACAATACTTACCTGAAAAGCACACTCTGCCAAGTCATTGATTCTTTAAGATAAGGAAGGATTGATTGTTTAGTGGTAGAATTCTCAAATGCCATGTACCAGGGCTTGCACAATGCACAACTGAGTTCTAAATATTAATCCTTCAATCACAGAACTTCAAAAGCCTGATCAATTCTGCAGATTGGTTAGCTGCAAATCACACTCTGAGAAATCGTTTGATTTTCAAGGTAAGCATTGGTGGTTCAGTGGTAGAATTCTAGCTTGCCATGTTGGAGGCCTGGGTTCGATTCCCAGCCAATGCACAAGCAAATTTTGAACATTGAGCCTTCTCGCAAAGAAATTGACATGCTTTATCAATTCTGCCCAAACTAGGGTTTTGGACAAACTCCATGCTGCTGAAATATACAGGAGATGCTACTTTACAATTTTAAACCACATGGCTGAATCAGCACAATACTTACCTGAAAAGCTCACTCTGCGTTGTCATTGATTGTTTGAGATAAGAGTTTGATTCTTCAAGAGATGCAACTGTACAATTTTAAACCAAATAGCTGTTGCGGCACAATACTTACCTGAAAAGCTCACTCTGCGTTGTCATTGATTGTTTGAGATAAGAGTTTGATTCTTCAAGAGATGCTACTGTACAATTTTAAACCAAATAGCTGAAGCGGCACAATACTTACCTGAAAAGCACACTCTGCAAAGTCATTGATTCTTTAAGATAAGGAAGGATTGATGGTTTAGTGGTAGAATTCTCAAATGCCATGTACCAGGCCTTGCACAATGCACAACTGAGTTCTGAATATTAATCCTTCACTCACAGAACTTCAAAAGCCTGATCAATTCTGCAGTTTGGTTAGCTGCAAATCACACTCTGAGAAGTCTTTTGAACTTGAAGGTAAGCATTGGTGTTTCAGTGGTAGAATTCTAGCTTGCCATGTTGGAGACCTGGGTTCAATTCCCAGCCAATGCACAAGTGAATCTTGAATATTTAGTCTTCACTCACAGAACTTAATTAAACTTATCAATTCTGCAGTATGGTTAGCTGCAAATCACACTCTGTGAAGTCCTTTGAGCTTAAAGACAAGCATTGGTGGTTCAGTGGTAAAATTCTAGGTTGCTATGCTGGAGACCTAGGTTCGATTCCCAGCCAATGCACAAGCGAATTTTGAACATTGAGCCTTCTGGCAAAGAAATTGACATGCTTTATCAATTCTGCCCAAACTGGGGTGGTGGACAAACCCCATGCTGCTGAAATATACAAGAGATGCTACTTTACAATTTTAAACCACATGGCTGAATCAGCACAATACTTACCTGAAAGGCTCACTCTGCGATGTCATTGATTGTTTGAGATAAGAGTTTGATTCTTCAAGAGATGCTACTGTACAATTTTAAACCAAATAGCTGAAGCGGCACAATACTTACCTGAAAAGCACACTCTGCAAAGTCATTGATTCTTTAAGATAAGGAAGGATTGATTGTTTAGTGGTAGAATTCTCAAATGCCATGTACCAGGCCTTGCACAATGCACAACTGAGTTCTGAATATTAATCCTTCAATCACAGAACTTCAAAAGCCTGATCAATTCTGCAGATTGGTTAGCTGCAAATCACACTCTGAGAAATCGTTTGAACTTGAAGGTAAGCATTGGTGGTTCAGTGGTACAATTCTAGCTTGCCATGTTGGAGGCCTGGGTTCCATTCCCAGCCAATGCACAAGCGAATTTTGGACATTGAGCCTTCTCGCAAAGAAATTGACATGCTTTATCAATTCTGCCCAAACTAGGGTTTCGGACAAACTCCATGCTGCTGAAATATACAAGAGATGCTACTTTACAATTTTAAACCACATGGCTGAATCAGCACAATACTTACCTGAAAAGCTCACTCTGCGTTGTCATTGATTGTTTGAGATAAGAGTTTGATTCTTCAAGAGATGCTACTGTACAATTTTAAACCAAATAGCTGAAGCGGCACAATACTTACCTGAAAAGCACACTCTGCAAAGTCATTGATTCTTTAAGATAAGGAAGGATTGATGGTTTAGTGGTAGAATTCTCAAAAGCCATGTACCAGGCCTTGCACAATGCACAACTGAGTTCTGAATATTAATCCTTCACTCACAGAACTTCAAAAGCCTGATCAATTCTGCAGATTGGTTAGCTGCAAATCACACTCTGAGAAGTCTTTTGAACTTGAAGGTAAGCATTGGTGTTTCAGTGGTAGAATTCTAGCTTGCCATGTTGGAGACCTGGGTTTGATTCCCAGCCAATTCACAAGTGAATTTTGAACATTGAGCCTTCTGGCAAAGAAATTGAAATGCTTTATAAATTCTGCCCAAACTAGGGTGGTGGACAAACTCTATGCTGCTGAAATATACAAGAGATGCTACTTTACAATTTTAAACCACATGGCTGAATCAGCACAATACTTAACTGAAAAGCTCACTCTGCGTTGTCATTGATTGTTTGAGATAAGAGTTTGATTCTTCAAGAGATGCTACTGTACAATTTTAAACCAAATAGCTGAAGCGGCACAATACTTACCTGAAAAGCACACTCTGCCAAGTCATTGATTCTTTAAGATAAGGAAGGATTGATGGTTTAATGGTAGAATTCTCAAATGCCATGTACCAGGGCTTGCACAATGCACAACTGAGTACTGAATATTAATCCTTTACTCACAGAACTTCAAAAGCCTGATCAATTCTGAGTTTGGTTAGCTGCAAATCACACTCTGAGAAGTCTTTTGAACTTGAAGGTAAGCATTGGTGTTTCAGTGGTAGAATTCTAGCTTGCCATGTTGGAGACCTGGGTTTGATTCCCAGCCAACGCACAAGCAAATTTTGAACATTCAGCCTTCTCGCAAAGAAATTGACAAGCTTTATCAATTCTGCCCAAACTAGGGTGGTGGACAAACTCCATGCTGCTGAAATATACAAGAGATGCTACTTTACAATTTTAAACCACATGGCTGAATCAGCACAATACTTACCTGAAAAGCTCACTCTGCGTTGTCATTGATTGTTTGACATAAGAGTTTGATTCTTCAAGAGATGCTACTGTACAATTTTAAACCAAATAGCTGAAGCGGCACAATACTTACCTGAAAAGCACACTCTGCAAAGTCATTGATTCTTTAAGATAAGGAAGGATTGATGGTTTAGTGGTAGAGTTCTCAAATGCCATGTACCAGGGCTTGCACAATGCACAACTGAGTTCTGAATGTTAATCCTTCAATCAGAGAATTTCAAAAGCCTGATCAATTCTGCAGATTGGTTAGCTGCAAATCACACTCTGAGAAATCGTTTGAATTTGAAGGTAAGCATTGGTGGTTCAGTGGTAGAATTCTAGCTTGCCATGTTGGAGGCCTGGGTTCGATTCCCAGCCAATGCACAAGCGAATTTTGAACATTGAGCCTTCTCGCAAAGAAATTGACAAGCTTTATCAATTTTGGACAAACTCCATGCTGCTGAAATATACAAGAGATGCTACTTTACAATTTTAAACCACATGGCTGAATCAGCACAATACTTACCTGAAAAGCTCACTCTGCGTTCTCATTGATTGTTTGAGATAAGAGCTTGATTCTTCAAGAGATGCAACTGTACAATTTTAAACCAAATAGCTGTTGCGGCACAATACTTACCTGAAAAGCTCACTCTGCGTTGTCATTAATTGTTTGAGATAAGAGTTTGATTCTTCAAGAGATACTACTGTACAATTTTAAACCAAATAGCTGAAGCGGCACAATACTTACCTGAAAAGCACACTCTGCAAAGTCATTGATTCTTTAAGATAAGGAAGGATTGATGGTTTAGTGGTAGAATTCTCAAATGCCATGTACCAGGCCTTGCACAATGCACAACTGAGTTCTGAATATTAATCCTTCACTCACAGAACTTCAAAAGCCTGATCAATTCTGCAGTTTGGTTAGCTGCAAATCACACTCTGAGAAGTCGTTTGAGCTTGAAGGTAAGCATTGGTGGTTCAGTGGTAGAATTCTAGCTTGCCATGTTGGAGACCTGGGTTCGATTCCCAGCCAATGCACAAGCAAATTTTGAACATTGAGCCTTCTGGCAAAGAAATTGAAATGCTTTATCAATTCTGCCCAAACTAGGGTGGTGGACAAACTCCATGCTGCTGAAATATACAAGAGATGCTACTTTACAATTTTAAACCACATGGCTGAATCAGCACAATACTTACCTGAAAAGCTCACTCTGCGTTGTCATTGATTGTTTGACATAAGAGTTTGATTCTTCAAGAGATGCTACTGTACAATTTTAAACCAAATAGCTGAAGCGGCACAATACTTACCTGAAAAGCACACTCTGCAAAGTCATTGATTCTTTAAGATAAGGAAGGATTGATTGTTTAGTGGTAGAATTCTCAAATGCCATGTACCAGGCCTTGCACAATGCACAACTGAGTTCTGAATATTAATCCTTCACTCACAGAACTTCAAAAGCCTGATCAATTCTGCAGTTTGGTTAGCTGCAAATCACACTCTGAGAAGTCGTTTGAACTTGAAGGTAAGCATTGGTGTTTCAGTGGTAGAATTTTAGCTTGCCATGTTGGAGACCTGGGTTTGATTCCCAGCCAATGCACAAGCAAATTTTGAACATTCAGCCTTCTGGCAAAGAAATTGACAAGCTTTATCAATTCTGCCCAAACTAGGGTGGTGGACAAACTCTATGCTGCTGAAATATACAAGAGATGCTACTTTACAATTTTAAACCACATAGCTGAATCAGCACAATACTTAACTGAAAAGCTCACTCTGCGTTGTCATTGATTGTTTGAGATAAGAGTTTGATTCTTCAAGAGATGCTACTGTACAATTTTAAACCAAATAGCTGAAGCGGCACAATACTTACCTGAAAAGCACACTCTGCCAAGTCATTGATTCTTTAAGATAAGGAAGGATTGATGGTTTAGTGGTAGAATTCTCAAATGCCATGTACCAGGGCTTGCACAATGCACAACTGAGTTCTGAATGTTAATCCTTCAATCACAGAACTTCAAAAGCCTGATCAATTCTGCAGATTGGTTAGCTGCAAATCACACTCTGAGAAATCGTTTGAACTTGAAGGTAAGCATTGGTGGTTCAGTGGTAGAATTCTTGCTTGCCATGTTGGAGGCCTGGGTTCCATTCCCAGCCAATGCACAACTAAGTTCTGAATATTAATCCTTCACTCACAGAACTTCATTAAACTTATCAATTCTGCAGTATGGTTAGCTGCAAATCACACTCTGTGAAGTCCTTTGAACTTAAAGACAAGCATTGGTGTTTCAGTGGTAGAATTCTAGCTTGCCATGTTGGAGACCTGGGTTTGATTCCCAGCCAACGCACAAGCAAATTTTGAACATTCAGCCTTCTCGCAAAGAAATTGACAAGCTTTATCAATTCTGCCCAAACTAGGGTGGTGGACAAACTCCATGCTGCTGAAATATACAAGAGATGCTACTTTACAATTTTAAACCACATGGCTGAATCAGCACAATACTTACCTGAAAAGCTCACTCTGCGTTGTCATTGATTGTTTGAGATAAGAGTTTGATTCTTCAAGAGATGCTACTGTACAATTTTAAACCAAATAGCTGAAGCGGCACAATACTTACCTGAAAAGCACACTCTGCAAAGTCATTGATTCTTTAAGATAAGGAAGGATTGATGGTTTAGTGGTAGAATTCTCAAATGCCATGTACCAGGCCTTGCACAATGCACAACTGAGTTCTGAATATTAATCCTTCACTCACAGAACTTCAAAAGCCTGATCAATTCTGCAGTTTGGTTAGCTGCAAATCACACTCTGAGAAGTCGTTTGAGCTTGAAGGTAAGCATTGGTGGTTCAGTGGTAAAATTCTAGCTTGCCATGTTGGAGGCCTGGGTTCGATTCCCAGCCAATGCAAAAGTGAATCTTGAATATTTAGTCTTCACTCACAGAACTTCATTAAGCGTATCAATTCTGCAGTATAGTTAGCTGCAAATCACACTCTTAGAAGTCCTTTGATCTCATAGATAAGCATTGGTGGTTCAGTGGTAGAATTCTAGCTTGACATGTTGGAGGCCTGGGTTCTGAACCATAAACTCAGAGAATACCTTAGCCATCGCAAAGGGAGCCTTTGCAACAGCGCTAGATTTGTCCAAGGCTGTGTCAATAACAAAGTTCAAATCTCCCCCAAATATCAAGAGATGTGTGTTCAAAGCAGGAAGTTAGGCTTAGTCTCCACCAATATCCATACCATGGTTACGCCTTTGACACAGCCATTAATGTGTAAACTTCTGGCAACAAAAGTGAGTACACCCCTAAGTGAAAATGTCCAAATTGTTCCCACTTAGCCATTTTCCCTCCCCGGTGTCTTGTGACTTGTTAGTGTTACAAGATCTTGGGTGTGAATAGGGAGCAGGTGTGTTAAATTTGGTGTCATCGCTCTCACACTCCCTTATATTAGCTACTGGAAGTACAACATGGCACCTCATGGCAAAGAACTCTCTTAGGGTCTGAAATAAAATTATTGTTGCTCTACATAAAGATGGCCTAGGCTATAAGAAGATTGCCAAGACCCTGACACTGAGCTGCAGCATGGTGGCCATGACCATACAACGGTTTAACAGGACAGGTTCCACTCAGAACAGGCCTCGCCATGGTTGAACAAAGAAGTTGAGTGCACGTGCTCAGCATCATATCCAGAGGTTGTCTTTGAGAAATAGATCCATGAGTGCTGCCAGCATTGCTGCAAAGGTTGAAGGGGTGGGGGGTCATCCTGTCAGTTCTCAGACCTTGGTCTGCATGGCTGTCGTCCCAGAAGGAAGCCTTGTCTAAAGATGATGAACAAGAAAGCCCACAGTTTGCCAAAGACAAACAGACTAAGGACATGGATTACTGGAACCATGTCCTGGGGTCTGATGAGACCAAGATTAGCTTATTTGGTTCAGATGGTGTCAAGTGTGTGTGGTGGCAACCGGGTGAGGAGTATAAAGACAAGTGTGTCTTGCCTACAGTCAAGCATGGTGGTGGGAGTGTCATGGTCTGGGGCTGCATGAGTGCTGCTGGTACTGGAGCGCTACAGTTCATTGAGGAAACCATAAATGCCAACATGTACTGTGACATACTGAAGCAGAGCATGATCCCCTCCCTTCGGAGACTGGGTGCAGGGCAGTATTCCAGCATGATAATGAACACTGCCTTGCTAAAGAAGCTGAGGGTGAAGGTGATGGACTGGCCAAGCATGTCTCCAGACCTAAACCCTATTCAGCATCTGTGGGGCATCCTCAAACAAGGTGGAAGAGCAGAAGGTCTCTAACATCCACCAGCTTTGTGATGTTGTCATGGAGGAGTGGAAGAGGACTCCAGTGGCAACCTGTGAAGCTCTGGTGAACTCCATGCCCAAGAGAGTTAAGGCTGTGATGATAAATAATGGTGGCCAAACAAAATATTGACACTTTGGGCCCAATTTTGACATTTTCACTTAGGGGTATACTCACTTTTGTTGCCAGTGGTCTAGACATTAATGGCTGTATGTTGAGTTATTTTGAGGGGTATACAAGCTGTACACTCACTACTTTACATTGTAGCAAAGTGTCATTTCTTCAGTGTTGTCACATTAAAAGATATAATCATATATTTACAAAAATTTGAGGGGTGTACTCACTTTTGTGAGATACTGTATATAGTAGTATGTTAGTACAAGGGCGATAGAGCACTCTCATTATTCTATCCTGCTTTTTTCTATCCTTTATTAACCATCTTTCTGTAATAAATATTTTTACCTTCAGAGGATGAGTCTGCGAGTGTTGTTTAATTTCCACAACAAACACCAATGCTTATCTCAAAGAATCAATGACTTATATTTCAGCAGCATAGAGTTTGTCCGCAATCCTAGTTTGGGCAGAATTGATAAGGCTTGGGAAGTTCTTTGGGTGAATGGTCTTGTAACACAAGCATCTTCAAAACTCAGTTGTGCATTGGTCAGGAATAGACCAAGGGCCTCCCACATGGAAGGCGCAAATTCTACCATTGACCCACCAATGCTTATGTTAAAGAATCAAGGACTTTGCAGAGTGTGCTTTTCAGGTAAGTATTGTGCTGATTCAGCGATTTAGTTTCAAAATTGAAAAGGAGCATCCTAAATCTCTTGTATATTTCAGCAGCATGGAGTTCATCCACTTCCCTAGTTTGGGCAGAATTGATAAGGATTGTGAAGTATTTTGGGTGTAGGCTCTTCCCACACAAGCGTCTTCAAAACACAGTTGTGCATTGGCTGGGAATTGAACCATGACCTCCTTTGTGGAGGGTTCAACGTTCAGAAAAGGCATATTTTGGCCCTTTTCCATAGGTACCACTTGAGCATAACAAATGCTGCAGTTACTTGTCCGATTCTGACATGGACATCAGTTGAAAATGCCTTTTTCATCTCCTGCATCACGGATCCTATGTGCTTGAATTTCTGAACATGTTTGCACTGGGCTCCATTGAGGTGGACACTGGCCTGAAACCCATCCGTAGTTAAAACTTTGGTCTTGTCTGCATTGATTTTGAGGCCATACAGCTCGCAATGTGGGTGATGCTAGATAGAATGTCAGTATGTTTGGCGTCAATATCGACGAAGATCACGTTGTCGTTGGCAAACATAAAATCAGACACATATGTGTTCTTGTCACACTGAACTCCAAGCCTCGCTCGACTGCTCCTGACAGCATCAATCACGGTGTTGAATAGCATCGGAGATGCAGCGTCATCTTGGAAGACTGTTTTGGATGGGAAACTCCTTCAATAGTTCATCCTGTATCCGCATGCAACTGTTGAGCCGTCATAGGACATTTTCAGGAGTCGAATGAACTTTTTGGGGACATGCTCAACCTCCAATGCTCTCCATAGAGCTGGCCAGTGGGCACAATCAAATGCAGACATGAGGTGTATAACAATGATGATGGTGTGATTCCCACATCTAATTCTTTCTTCCATCAGTTGACAAATGTGGAATATTTGATTGTGATTGTAAATTGAATAGTGGAATACATTATTGTGATCATCCATAGTTCAGCCTAAATCCCCCCTGTTCTTCTTGACTGGTCTGTTTCTGCAGCCTGGATTGGATGATCTTCATAAAAGCTGTGCCGGTAATGGACAGGAGGCTGATGCCGTGGTAGTTTTTGCACTCCCGATTATCACCTTTCTTCAGTATTGGCACTAACATGGCTTCTTTCCAAGCGGATCGTATTTGCTTTGAGTACCAGATAAGTGACAAGAGTGCATGAAGTCTGATGGCAATTTTCACTTTGTCAACTGTAGGTCCATTGTTGGAAAAGGATTCACTGTTGGGTCGATAGGCGGTGGCTCTGCCGGTGGATTGTAATTGTATAGTTCTTGGAAAAGTTCTTTCCACCATCGCATATGTTCACTCGGAGACCTCACAAAGGTTCCATCCACTTTCTTGATGTTACACTCAGTGTCTTGAACCTTTGGTACGAGGTCTGGTAGTCTTGCCTAGATGCAGCTTCCTCGACATCAGCTGCTACTCTATTCCAGTAGGCTTCTCGTTTTGTATTCAACATCTGCCAAACTTTTCAGTTCAGGTGCCGGTATTGTTTAAGATCCATGTGTTTTGTATGCTTCCACTTGTCCACCAGGATCAGGCATTTGTCCAAGTTCCATGGCTGTGTCCAGCAGCAGTTTGTTTGGTAAAGAGGAGCTGCACTTTCTATGTTTGCTTGTAATACCTGCTGTTCTTCATTGTCCAAATCATCCGACTGAGCTAGCGCTGCGAATTTGTTGGAGAGGGCGATTTGTAATTCTTGCTTGGTTGCTGGGTCCATAAGATGCATCCAATATCAAAGGTATATCTGGTGTGCCCACCAGCTGCTTTATGTACTACGGTGCATCTCATCCTCATGGACTGCACCACCAACTGTGAGATGTTACTCCACTTCCAAAAAGGCATTTGCAAGGTCTCTATCACGTCTCAGGGGACACATGGTTATATGTAATTTTCCACTGCAAGGACAATCAGCTGTCCTTCCCGTCTCCCTGTAGCACTGTCTTAGACATCTTACATTACAGACATTGCAGTTTATTGCTCTGGCTACATCTGCAGACCGCATACCTCCCTGCAGCAGGCCTATAGCATGTTCACGCAGGTGAGCAGGCACCCTAGGCATCTTCCTTCTGGTGTTTTTCAGAGTCAGTAAAAAGGTCTCTTTAGTGTCCTAAATTATTGTAACTGTTACCTTAATTGCCTACCACCTATAAATTGTTTGGTTCTTAAGGACTGTTACACAGGTGCATGTGCAATAATTATTTATGGTTCATTGAACAAGCATGAAAAACATTGTTTAAACCCTTTCCAATAAATAATTGTAAAATTTATTTTGATTTTACGAAATTATTTTTTAAATACAGTCTCCTGAAAAAGAAGCATTTCTTTTTTTTTTCCTAAATATGCATAGTTTGCTAAATAGTCCTGTAATTTTTTTAAGGGCTTTTAGAGTGCCATTATTAACTCAATTTACTGCCAAAATTTCATTTTGGTGTTTGTTGCACAAACTCATAAACAAAATATATAAAATGTGGTGATATGCTGGACAATGTGACAAATATAGTGGTTTAATACCTCCAAAGATCTAGGTTTTAATCCAAATTAAATCATTATCATTAAAGAAACAAAGAAATCCTTGTGTTATATAACTGAATATAGCTGAAAATTCCACATTGCCTCCAAATCCCGCCTCCAAACATTCAATATTCATGGAAAAAGAAAAGCAAAATGTGTACTGACAGTGATGCACAACGGCATTGTGTTCATTATGAAAGAGGCATCCTTCTCCAGCTGGCAAGCACTGTCACTCAAGCATGGTATAATGGGAATTTCTACACAACACTTGTTCAGAATTGGCAGGTAACTGAGGTAAAGACTGACACGTTGAAGCTGGAGACATTTCAGGCCTCTATATTATGCTGTCTGCTCCGACCTCGAGTTTCTAGCCTTCATCTAATGTTTACTTTTAGATTGCACAAGCCTCAGGCAGGATGAGTACAATAGAAATATTAAAAATAGCAGTGGACACATTAAACAAAAAAAAAAAACTATCAGAGATATGTCAAACGTTTTTATTATTGTAAGTGAAGCACAGTGGAAAGAATAATGGCATCAGATGTGCAATAAAGATAGATAGATAGATAGATAGATAGATAGGCAGTCATCAAAGACTGACTACAAAAAAGGATATCTGTTAAAACAGCATCATTTTAGACGAATGTATTTAATATTTATCATTATGACCAGTGTTGTGGATAAAATCAACCTTTCTAGCTTAAGTAAAAAAACGTCAAAGACAGAGAGTTTAGTAGATGTCAAAAATAATAAACTTTATTAGAAACCAACAAAGGTGACTGTCTGCAGAGAGTCCAATTTGTACATACATGAACATGTCTTTATATACTTCCCAAAAACAGTAAACATAATTCCTAGGTGTGGTATTCACTGTTTCTTTTTAGAACCGACCAATCTCCCATGCCTTAACTAATTATTCATATCTATATGATACCCCACCATTGTGGCGCATGCGCAGCCAGTTGTATGTTCTTCAAAGTTCTTACCAGAACTGGATTCTCCATCATGTCACATAATTCATTCCATAGCCTCATATTGGTACCCTTCCCTTGAACTCTTATCTCTTCTTATGTTACTGATTTGCAAGCACAAGGGGGAGGGGGCGCATTTCAGAAACCCAACTCTGGAATGTGTCTAATTTACTGTCACAAAATGAAGTTGCGTTTAGACAAACACAAGCTCTTAAATTACTTCTACAGCGTGAATCTGCTTTAGACACCCCCATAGCACCTAATTTACACACTTAGAAGTGAAGCTGAGTTTAGACAAACAAAGACTCTAACTTTACCCACTTAGGAGAACACACATGTTGGAAGTGTCCTATAGCTTTAGAATTGCCACAGAAAGCAATTAGGCCTACTGTTCAGTAAGGCACAGAATTCTTCTACTCAACCCACACTCAGAATATAACTTGACCAACCATTGTTCAATGAGTTTAGATTATGCTTCCAACTATGGATTATACATACAGATTATGCTTTTTGACCCATACAGTTATTTGAATTTGATTTAAGTAATACTTCTAAATGCAGTTTACATATTGAATACACTTCATTAACATATCCAGAAGTGACTTATACATATTGATTACACGTCATAGCTATTTTCTTATACATATTTTTGATATATTTTCTATATATTTTCCCCCTCTGGGGCTTACTAAGCCCCACCTAACTTGAGAGAGTAATCTCACCATCCAGTCCCATCATTTACACTAACTACTGATCAATGTATGATCACATCAGCCATCTTCCAAAGACCAAATCCTGAAACCACTCTCTCTGGAGATCAGAACCAAACATCTCCCCTCCCATTGACTAGAAAGGAATAAAAGATTCTGCATCCCTTTCCCTAACCACAATAATCAAAACAGTGTTCGTAAGCATGAGCATACATTTTTCAGCACTTGCCCGTGGTTATCACGGTTGTGTAGAGTACACAGTTAATTAAGCACATATAGCTGATACAAGTATAGACTAATAAACATGCATACAAAACAATTTTCTCAGTTTGATTACATTGACAACTCAGACATTGATTACCGTGTCCCTTAATCACATTTGATTATATTTTAATAGAAAACGTAAAAATTAAAAAATAGAAAAATAGAAAAAGCAAAAACTCTATCACACCCTTCTCCAGGGGATGTATCCAGAATGATTATCTTCGACCCAGATACTTTACGTATCGTCGGGAGTCTGCCTTTCTGGGGAGAGGTCGCCAGTACTTACACCCAGGGCATTGGCTCATCAACTTCTTCCTCCTCACTGGAGGAACTGCAGTGTTCCATCCTGTTGCAGCCGATCAGAGATCCAGTCTGGCTTTTTTCCTTCAGCAGGTGCATCAGGATCACCAGAGCCACTGTCAACAGCAGGAGCCCTTCTTTCCTCCTGCTCTGTTGGTACGACCCCTGACAGACCTTCTTCTTTGCCATGGCCTCAGACTCTAATTCTCCCTTACCTTCATTTAGACCTTCTCTCACGATTTGGCTTGTTCTTTCTTCTGCAATGTCAACCACTGGATCGTCCCCTTCGATCACCTGATCCTCCCTTCTCCTAGGTCTTAATCTAGGTGCGTACTTTATACAGCCATTCCCTTCTGGGCTGGAGCACCCTTAGGTACACCTGTTCTCCAGGAGTCACTGGACAAAGAACTTCTATCTCCTCTCTCAGTCCCCAGCTTTGTTCCAATGAATAGATAGCTTCATTCATAGCAGTTAGTTATCTCATATACGCTCTTTGTTCCATCGGCAATTACTCCAGCAGCAGTTCTTCATACGGACCTCTCAGATATGACCCGTAAGCCTTTCATGCAGTGTTAGATGCATATTTCTGTTAGTCTGCATGCGATAGGTCATTAGTGCAAGAGGTAGAGCATCTACCAAAACAGGTTACTGTAACATTGTTGTTGTTTTTTTAAACGAACGCTGAACCATCGTCAGAGCTAATCTGAGATGATATGCCAACTCTGGAATTACCTCTCTAGTCAAAAATTGAATCACTGTTTCAGCAGTTTATTCTGCTGATGGCATTGCCTACCTCCACCTGCTACACCTGTCTATCACCAAGTGCTTAAACAGCCCTTCGGCATTGATATGTACCCTATCAATACTGATTTTCAATTTCTGAAATTGTTTTGAGCATAAAGTTCACACTCAGAAAAAAATATCAATCATTACTTGTAAGCACAAAGACCAATCATCTTGCTGTTTTATCTATCCCATAACTTCCCCCTTGCACATTGGTTAAAACCATGCGCATCTGAAACTTATACAGTGAGAAGTATCTGAAATGCATACAGTGAGAAGTGCAGTATGTACAATCAGAATTCAATGAAACTATTTGCTCGGTATGTTAAAGTGGTGTTCCAATGATTTTTCTAAGCCCTCATTGTATTCAAACAACTCCAAACAGATGACTCAATCAATGGGCATAAGCAGAGTCAGTATTTCTATATTTATATATATATATATATATATATATATATATATATATATATATATATATAAATATATAAATACTGACTCTGCTTATGCCCATGATAATATATATTAATATATATATATATATATATATATATATATATATATATAATATATATATATATATATATATATATATATATATATATATATATATATATATATATATATATATATATATATATATATATATATATATATATATATATATATATATATATAGCAATTCTACCCTTAACAACCAGTTCGCACTCTGTAGTGATAGCTTTCAATTCAGCCAATTTGGCAGAGCAGGGTGCTCATAATGTTTATAAGCGTAAATGTTTCAGACACAAAATCTTTCAGCGTCTAGAACGTTCAAATTTAGGCTCAAGGAAATATGAATTTTGGCTAGGCAATCGTGAGTTCTCAGTGATTGACTCCACAGAATTAATTAGGTGATACAACACTACAGTTGGTGTATTAGACACAATAATAGGTTTAATATTTAAATTTTTCGCGGCACATAGAATAACTTCATATCCTGTTCTTTGTTGAGCTGTCATGTGTTGCATTTGGATATAATCAAAATGGAAGTGACCTGGTGTGATGAATGTAAGATCAATGTGTGAGAGAGCCATTTTCCCAGTGATCTGCACTAAGAGAGCAGCTCCAGCCATGGCACGCAAACATGCTGGCAATCCTTGTGCCACTAAATCCAATGTTTAAAGATCTGCAAGTGCCCCCATACTCCTGAGCTGGGACCCCCGCAGCAGCGCCCCCTCTCTCAGTCACATATAAGAAAAGTCCTTGTTGTAGTTTGCCAGCCATAATACAGGTGCAGAGCACAAGTCCATCCAATGTCAGGTTTTTTCCTTAGAACACCCAGATCTCAGGATTTAGCAATCAGTGATCCACTGAAGACCATACTTGATAACGTCCAGGAAGCTTAACATTTATAGTGTGGTATGGGGCCAATGAGGACCCCAATCATGTCCTGTCGGCCTTGAGAGCATGCGAGGGAGTCTCTGACCACAGAGGAGTAAACTTCAGGGGAGTCCACAGGCCTTGAGGGAGACGCACCCAGGTGTATTACTGATCTTGGAATGTTAAGGCGAGTAACGGCCTTGAGCTCTCACATGCAGGCACACTGGAAAAAGAGCTGAGCACAATTCAACCATAGAAAAGAAATAATCATGTGGAATGGAAGAGGTTACATTAGGGACAAAATGCATAATGGAGTTATTGAGATGACTAGTTCATTGATTTAGCAAATTTTGGGTAAAATACCATCCTCTTCCAGTCTTAAACATCGTTTACTAAATGTGTTGTATTGCAGAACTTATCACAGTTGTTATCACAGCTTGCTGTAATAATGTTAGAATAATTGGGCATGTCCCATCATCCTTTTCTGAGGACGGATGATATTGTTTATAGGACACAGGATGACTATACTTCACTTTAGCTTAATACAGTGTACATGTTACTTGTCGAGCTTCAACCTTATGTGGCCCATAATGTGCCAGGTATGTTAGTGAGCTCAGGATTACTGATGCCACCATCACTGTCCAATTTGGAAACTGGAGACAGACCACTGGGAACACACAACTGCAAAACCCATCATTACATGTTCAATTTATGCAACAGATCAAGGCATTTTAAAAAAGGTGGATAATTAGCATTTGATTTACTGTAAAATGCAGTTGGGGTAGACGTGGACACTGAACTGGAACTCCATCAATTCCCCCAGATGGTATATATGATACTGTGAATGCTCTTTCATACCAACTACTGTGTGCGTAGCAACTTATCTTATAGCCCTGCGTTGATTTCCTTTCTTTCCCTACTTACATTGTCCTTAGGTCTACGTACGCTTATTCCTCACTCAGTTACTTCAGTTCACTTCACTTCTTCCCTAAATTCCTAAATTGTGTTATACCAGAAATTTGTGAATCAGATTTAGTTGTTCCTTTATTAAAAGCGGGAAATCCCACTATACGAGATCATTATAGTCCAATCCCAAAGCTTTGTGTCCTATCAAAAATTTTAGCCTTATCAGTGAACCGCTGACATGTTATCAGATCGCAAAAAATCTTTTCTACTAATTAAAGTTTCATAAAAACATAGGAGCAAAACAGCTGTTTTGAAAGTCTTAAACAATATTGCATAATCTCTAGATGAAGGTAACTACTGCACTTCCATTTTTATCGATTTATCAAAGGCTTTTTACACAGTGGATCTTGAATATTCCCACAGAGCTTAAATAATGTTGGTCTATCAAACCATTTAAAATCTCTAATTCTCTAATCAAAGGAATAACTCCTCTCATAAAGGTGTCTTCCACTCTCATGTTTAGTTAATCAGTCAAAGAGTTCTAGTCTGTTGTCTTTAAAAAATACGACCCCAAGTGGCAAAGATTCATTCTTATCCCTTCCTGATTTTCTTTCTTAATATCCTTCTGATGAATGAAAGAAACAAAAATCCTTTAGTCTAGCACTATTTGTGATGTACACTAAGCTAACATGTTAATATCCCCTCTGTGCTAACAAGTGATAATCCGAATAATACAGAACTAAAAAATAGAGTAAATGAGGTAAAGACATCAAACATTATTACCCATGTGTACTGAACGTTTAATTAAGCTTGATCTATGCAAAACTCAACCCATTCCAAACAATTCACACTCACACTCACACGCACTGCTGGACTACAGGTCCGATAGGCTGTGAAGGTTGTCAGTATTCTCTAAAAACAAATGTTTAGGCTCAACAAAACATTAACTCAACAGCTTGCAAAACATCAATCATTTTGAGTTATGACAACTTTAAATTAGTTTCAACCAACAAACTACACTGAGTTAGAGAAATGACCTTTTCCTCTACAATCAAATGTATTCTCAAATAAAACTTATTTAATAATCTGTATAATAAACACACGTTTTATTTAAAATTGATTACTCATAAAAATCAGTTGTTGTTTTTTTTCACATTATTTAAAAGGAATTTAAGTGTTATGTACTTAATCAACATAATTATGAACACAAGTTTTTAAGTTGACATTCCTCCTCTTATTATTATTATTATTTAATTATGTTGCTCCAATTAGATTTTCTCCAGTAGAATACAACCTTTTAAACCAAGAGAAATTATTAACTTCAAGTTGTATAACAATAGTAACTAAAATCCGGTGTAATTTACACTACAAATATAATACCTAACATGTCTGTAGGTTTATAGACATAAAAACACTGAATGAAATGAGCAATTTAGACAAAAAAAGAAAATTACTACTTGTTATCACTCATAGAACTATCCACAGTCCAAAGTCTGCTAATTCTGCTCAAAGAGCAAACTGACTACCATTGAACTAGAAGGCTATATGTGTGAATGAAAATATATATATATATAATTTTAATGTGTAAATGAATTTAGATTATAATTTTAATGTGTACATAAAATTAGATTAAACAATGTGGTTGACGTTTACACAAATAAGCAGAAATGTAATCATGCTTTTCTTTCATATAACACAAATGAAAAGCATTCTGTAGGTGAGCAGATTTGTCTAATGAAACCATTCTTTTCCACTGCTAAGGCAAACTAAAGAGTAAATTTTCTAATTACACTGCTAAATATGAATAGTATTAGCTAAAAATAGTCCATCAATGGTGGTAGCTGGTGCAGTCTATCCTTTACACAAGTCCACTATTGGTCATATCAGATATGCCCAAATTAATTTCTTTTGTAGAATTTAATTGTAAGTGAAATGATACTCATGTTGAAATGTCCTCAGTATAGTTTCCCTTTCAAAGGGAACTTCAACGTTGCATTTAGCAGTATGGGAACGCCTTGCGCGTGACCGGTATCTGAAGCTTGTGTAAAATCATGCCTCTACTTATAGGCCTGCCATGATCAGGTGACGTGGCAATTAAGCGCGTCGCATGATATATATATGGCACCTGTGAACCACGCCGCCAGCCTTATTATCTTCAGCGAGACTGCATGTCTGTTGTTTGTGTGACAAAAACGCTTCATTTCTACTCGATATTTTCTCAAAATCTCTTAACTTTTCTATCCCTTTTTAAAGAAAAGGAGAGGTAAGTAATGAGTGAGAAAGAGTTAAAGATGTGTGCAACGTGCTCCCGTTTCATCACGGGGGAAAAGTGCACACTTTCTGGGTGAAGTGTTAGTGGTGTAGTATGCGATGGCAACCTCGAGAGGCTGCGCATGGTAACGCTACATTAAGCAGCTCGACTCGCGCTTTTCTCCAAAAAAAAAAATGGAAGCCGAGCGAGTCGAGTCTCAAAGCCTCGCGGATCTGGGCCGTCTGCTGCTGAGGCAGCCAACCGTCTCAGGTTCGGGGGATCTCTTAAATCTGGAAGAGGAGCCGGAGACGAGCGCTGCTCTATCTCTCTCTCTGTCTTCCGGGTTCGGCTCTCCGCTGGATTTGGAGTTCGCGTCGCGACTCCTCCTCCCGCTATGGAAAGCCAAAGGGGTAATAACGCCACCTCTCTGACTCCGAAGAGTTAGAAGGATGTGTTGAAAACTGAGAGCAGCATATAAAGAGCTGCTTGAAGTGATTACCCAGTGAAAGTAAATACTTCACACTGCAGAAACTCCCCTGTCTTCCAGAAGTTATGACAAAATCTCACCTCTGAGAAAACCATGCTTAAGCTATAGTCATAACTCCACGATGTTGGATTATTTGGCCATTGTGGAAATGAATGGCATGGCTACTTAGCTATGCCCGAGGTGGAGGAGGCGCTTGCTAGCTACCTCTCTCCACCGATGGCAGGTAATTACAGGGGCCGGCTTGCATCCAAGGTGGGCAAGCCTATGCAGTAGTAGTCTTGCTTGTGGGTCACTGCAGACAATGACAGGGTTGCCTACCAAGCAGACCTGCTGAGTGAGCTCGACTTATGGCAAAAAAAGTTGTCTCAAGCTCACCCGGGTGTCCATGAGTGGAGCCTGGGCCAGCACTAGTATGGGGGAAACCCAGAAGGCGAGTATGGCAGCCCGCCAACCCCCGGGCAGACAGCCAGGGGAACCGGGCGGCCACAGTCGCCGGTCTGCTATTGGGCCTGATCTGAGAATGGTCATAAAGGCCAAGCAGGCAAAGATGAGCGGTCCTGAGGGGCTGTGGAGGGATGTATCCGGGGACATGAGGTTGTTAGGGCGGGTAGCCCCCAGTGCTACTGTAGGGCCTCCCTAGCCAAGGTGGTCCCCATTTTCGTGTTCCCTGGTCAGCAAGCTGTCACAGGGCAACGGAAATCTGATGCTTCTCTCAATAGAATGTGGAATAGCGAACGTCACTAGAAGACCATCGGGGGCGCGGCAAGCTACGGCCAAATGTGTCTCCATGGGTTCTGTCTACCATAGAAAGGGTTACCGGGTCCAGTTATAGCTCGACCCCCCCGTTCACAGGTGTGCTCACCACAGAAGTCCGCACGGAGCCGAGCCCGACGTGGCGCGAGAGAAGTAAGCTCCCTTTTGGACAATGGGGTCCTGAAACATGTACCCCGTTCCTTCAGGGAGGGAGGTTTACAGCCTTTATTTCCTGTTCCGCAAAAAGTTGGAATATGCGGCCAATTTTAGATCTGCATCATCTGAACCGTACTCTTCGGATATACAGGTTCAGAGGCTGATGTTCAAGTGTTTGGCCACAGATCCAGTTCGAGAACTGGTTTGTGGGATGGGTCTAAATGGTGCATGTTTCCGCGATAGGATTATTGCTAGCTTTATCCCTCGCACCTTCGCAAAGTGCATGGATGTCCCTCTGGCTCCATTGGGACTCCAGGGCATCTGTGTACCAAGCTACCTGGACGACTGGTTAATTCTAGCACGATCCAGGAGCTGGCGGTTCAACATTGAGATGTTGTTCTCGCCACGTAAGAACTGGGGGCCCCGGTTGAATCTCAGAAAAGTTGGTTTTCTCCGGTGCAGTGGACAACTTTTCTAGGGTTTATAGGATTCTACTACGATGAGGGGCGTTTTATCCCCACGTGTGCATGTCAATCCTATCAACACTGAGCTAGATAAAGCTGTATCTTGGGAGCCTAGGGTGGAATCCACACATGTGGCTGAGGTCACATCTGTATGCTGTCCCCCCCATCACTGCTCCCACTAGCTCTAGCTAGAGTTCACCAAGATAGCCTGCTAATAGCAGCTTTTTGGCAGCTCGAACATGGTTCTGAGAGATAATATCTCTGCGAGATGGCACTCCTTGGGAGATTCCCGTCCGCAGGGATTCACTGTGGACCCAGTAACTGCGCAATAGCTACAGTCCTGGGGCTCCTACAATAACATTTCTCAGCGGGGTGAGCTCCTTCTACAATCAGGGTTATGTGGCCGCCATTTCGGCCAGCCACGCCCTGTTGAGGGAGCCTCTGTGGGGCAATGTCCTCTAACTTCGAGGTTCATGTGTGGTCTCAGATGGCTGAGGCCCATCTGCAGGCCGCGCATACCTTCCTGGGACCTTCTATGGCCCTGGAAGATCTGTCGGCTGCCCCATCCGAGCCCCTAGAGCGGATCTACTGTCTCAAGCCGGAGGGCTGATTTATCACGCTCGGCCAGAACTCGGCAACTGTGGGTCTGGCCCCTGAGGGGCACCAGCTCATAGATTCGGGTCTCACAACTGAGATTGTTGAAACCATGTTAAAAGCTAGAGCACCATCCGCAAGGAAAGCGTATGCACTCAAGTGTCAGCTTTTTGTCTTGTGGCATGAGGGACGTCACCTAGACCCAGTGAACTGCACAATTGCTACAATCCTGGAGTTCTTACAGAACGTTTCTCAGCGGGCTGGGCTCCGTCTTCTATCAGGGTACTTGGCCGCCGTTTCGGCCAGCCATGACCCTGTTGATGGAGCCTCTGTGGGGCAACATCCTCTACCTTTGAGGTTCATGCGTGGCGTCAGATGGCTGCGGCCCATCTGCAGGCCATGCAGACCTTCCTGGGACCTTCTATGGTCCTGGAAGGTCTGTCGGCTGCCCCATTCGAGCCCCTGGATTGGATCCCATCCAGAGGGAAATCAAATGCACTCAGGTGTCAGCTTTTGTCTTGTGGCATGAGGAACGTCACCTAGACCCAGAGAACTGCGCAATTGCTACCGTCCTGGAGTTCTTACAGAACGTTTCTCAGCGGGCTGGGCTCCTTCTACAATCAGGGTTACTGGGCCACTGCTTCGGCCAGCCATGCCCCTGTTGATGGAGCCTCCGTGGGGCAACATCTTCTAACTTTAAGGTTCGTACGTGGTGTCAGATGGCTGAGGCCTATCTGCAGGCTGTGCATACCTTCCTGGGACATTCTGTGGTCCTGTAAGGTCTGTCAGCTGCCCCTTCGAGCCCCTAGAATGGATCCCATCTACAAGGAAATTGTATGCGCTCAAGTGGCACCTTTTTGTCTGGTGGTGTGAGGAACGTCAGCTACACCCAGTGAACTGCGCAATCGCTACAGTCCTGGAGTTCTGACAAGAACATTTCTCAGCAGGTTGGCTCCTTCTACTATCGGGGTTACGTGGCCGCCGTTTCGGACCTTGCTGTGGTCTTGGAAGGTCTGTCAGGGTCCCCATTTGAGCCCTTAGAGTCAGCCTCTGAGAAGCTTCTGACTCTAAAGGTAGCTCTTTTACAGGCCCTGACATCTCTAAAGTTAGTGGGAGGTCTACAAGCTCTCCTTGTTGCCCCTCCTGCCTTGACTTTACCCCTAGATAATCCAAGTCCTTCCTGTATCCTAGGTTGGATTATATTCCTAAAGTGCCTACATTGGCTGCCCACCCTGTGGTGTTGCAGGCTTTCTCTCCTCCTCTGTCCTCTGACCAGAACAAGAGAGGATGCACCCGCTGTGTCCAGTAAGCGCTCTCTGTACTTACGTCCACCGCTCCAGCCAGTGGCGTAAGTCAGAGCAGCTACTAGTCTGCTTTGGCAGCGACAGGAAAAGTGATGCTGTGTCAAAGCAGTTCATCTCTACTGGGATTGTCGAAGGCTTTGTCCAAAAAGATTTCCTTGCAGGATGTGTGTGCGGCTGCTGGGTGGTCTATGCCTCACACGGTCATTTGTTATGACAGCCTGGATATTCATCCCTCCCCAGGTTCGAGTGTCCTGCACTGACCCTCGGGTTTGGGTATTTTTGAACAGGCCGTACCCTTGGTATGACGGAGTGGGTATTCCCGTTCCCATACTGCTAAATGCAACGTCGAAGTTCCCTTTGAAAGGGAACGTCGGGGTTACGCATGTAACCCTGTTCCCTGAGAAGGGAAACGAGACGTTGCATAGCGCGCCGCTGGGCAACCGGGCCCTGTGAATTGGCGTCTTCGTTTCAGATAATAGAGGCTGGCGGCGTGGTTCACAGGTGCCATATATATATCATGTGACGCGCTTAATTGCCACGTCACCTGATAATGGCAGGCCGATAAGTAGAGGCATGATTTTACACAAGCTTCAGATACCGGTCACGCTCAAGGCGTTCCCATACTGCTAAATGCAACGTCTCGTTCCCTTCTCAGGGAACAGGGTTACATGCGTAACCCCGACGATTTGTACATGAAATTAGATTAAACAATGTGGTTGACGTTTACACAAATAAGCAGAAATGTAATCATGCTTTTCTTTCATATAACACAAATGAAAAGCCTTCTGTAGGTGAGCAGATTTGTCCAATGAAACCATTCTTTTCCACTGCTAAGGCAAACTAAAGAGTAAATTTTCTAATTACACTGCTAAATATGAATAGTATTAGCTAAAAATAGTCTATCAATGGTGTTAGCTGGTGCAGTCTATCCTATACACAAGTCCACTATTGGTCATATCGGATATGCCCAAATTAATTTCTTTTGTAGAATTTAATTGTAAGTGAAATGATACTCATGTTGAAATGTCCTCGGTATAGTATTTGTTCAGTCTACAGGTCCCCTAACACAGTCTTAACTGTCTGAATTTGTGTGACTAATCTTGTGACTTGAAATTAGTGATTTGAAGTTATCAAGCCAATTCATTAAGTCAATCTCTAGTACAGGTTTATTTATGATTTGTCCCGTCTCCCCTTTTCCCTTCTCAAAACCTCTTTCTTCTCCAACTCTGAGGTATAACTCAACCTGGGGAGCTATGGATACTTTGGCAAACTGCCACTGAGATGCACGTTGGAAAAAGTTATCTAGCAGCTTTTCCAAATGACCAATTTTCCAGTTCCTTTCTATCACTCTCTGCCTCTGGGATCATTGTCTTGTTGGAAGATAAATCTTCGTCCCAGTTTCAGGTTTTTTGCAGACTCCAACAGGTTTTCATCCAGAATGGTCCTGTATTTGGCTGCATCCATCTTCCCCTCAATTTTAACCATCTTCCCTGTCCCTGTTGAAGAAAAGCAGGCCCAAACTATGATGCTGCCACCACCATGTTTGACAGTGGGGATGGTGTGTTGAGGGTGATGAGCTGTGTTGCTTTTACGCCAAACATATCGTTTTGCATTGTGGGCAAAAAGTTTGATTTTGGTTTCATCTGACCAGAGCACCTTCTTCCACATGTTTGGTGTTTCTCCCAGGTGGCTTGTGGCAAAGTTTAGACGTGACTTTTTATGGATATCTTTGAGAAATGGCTTTCTTCTTGCCACTCATCCATAAAGGCCAGATTTGTGCAGTGTACAACTGATTGTTGTCCTATGGACAGACTCTCCCACCTCAGCTGTACCTCTCTGCAGTTCATCCAGAGTGATCATGGGCCTCTTGGCTGCATCTCTGATCAGTCTTCTCCTTGTCTGAGCTGAAAGTTTAGAGGGACAGCCAGGTCTTGGTAGATTTGCAGTGGTCTGATACTCCTTCCATTTCAAAATGATCGCTTGCACAGTGCTCCTTGGGATGTTTAAAGCTTGGGAAGTCTTTTTGTATCCAAATCCGGCTTTAAACTTCTCCACAACAGTATTACGGACCTGCCTGGTGTGTTCATTGGTCTTCATGATGCTCTTTGCGCTTTCAACAGAACCCTGAGACTATCACAGAGCAGGTGCATTTATACAGAGACTTGATTACACACAGGTGGATTCTATTTATCACCATCAGTCATTTAGGACAACATTGGATCATTCAGAGATCCTCGCTGAACTTCTGGAGTGAGTTTGCTGCACTGAAAGTAAAGAGGCCGAATAATTTTGCACGTACCACTTTTCAGATTTTTATTTGCTAAAAAAGTTTAAAATATCCAATTCGTTCCACTTCACAATTGTGTCCCACTTGTTGGCGATTCTTCACAAAAAATTTAAATTTGATATCTTTATGTTTGAAGCCTGAAATGTGGCAAAAGTTTGAAAAGTTCAAGGGGGCCGAATACTTTCGCAAGGCACTGTATCCAGAAGTGACTTATACATATTGATTACACGTCATAGCTATTTACTTATACATATTTTTGATATATTTTCTATACCAGCTTATCTTATCCTCCGCTTATACATAATTGTTATAATTAAATGATTTCTTTTATTTGTCTTACATCATGGGTTTATTTTATCTCACTTTCTTTATTTTTCATATTCTTTAATTAATGTGAATAATACAAAATGACTGGCTTCCACAATATTATCTCATTGGTATTCTTAGTCATTGATCTAGTGAACTAGCATGAGGGTGTGTTTTTGATAGAGACTCCAAAGCTCTTTTTTAATTGTATGATTTGAAGACCATCAAGTTGAGATTTACATTAGTTATTTTTCTTATGTGTAAATTTACACAGACCCAGGAGCATGAGTAGGATATTAACGGAATTGATTGGATTTTCATGAAAACCAAATTTGATGATGAAAAGCACTCTTACACACATAAGCCCTTGTTTAATATAAAAACGTTAAAACATGTCCCTGATGACAAGGGGGAAAAATAAGACACCTATAATGAATAGGCTTTTGGAATGCAGGTAATACAAGAACTCAATTGCAAAGCTTTTCAACTTCCAACATTTTGCTGAGGTTACTATGGTGATGTCCAATCAGTAGACTGCTTTTATTACTGTCACATGAAGGAGGTGCTTACAGAAACAATGTCCAAAGGATAAGGCAGAAGAATGTACATATAATCATGAACAATACAGAGGTCAAGCAAACAGCACAAACAGGGCAGGGTAAAGAGACGAAATCATAAACATTAGCAAAGTCAAAACACCAGAATACACAGCCATGATCTAAGGCTTGGCAACAACAGAGGTGACATATACTTTGCAAAGACTGAATGCATAGAAGGTCCTTTAAGACTGTGGTACTGATTGTGTTGTAAATTGGAAGCAGGTGTACATGATTAGAATGAAGGCAATTGTTCTAGGAATTGTGGTTCATGGTGGCCATGTTTGTAGGCCGCAGTGCAGGATGGGAAATGTAGTCATTGTTTTGCTGTGATATGACAATTTTGGATAAGTTTGACCTTCAAATTGCTTGTTGTTTAATTTTGCATTCATACCCTTTAACAGTCAGTATATAATTCCAACAAAAAAATTGCATACTTCACCTCTGTGAAATTCCAGGAAGATGCCTCTATATTTGAACTTATGGGTATTATATTTAAAGCATAATAGCCATCCAGTATTGAGGAGTATTTCTTGTACAAACACAAATGCAATCTGAAATGTAATTAATGTTTTAACATCTTTTTTTCAAATATACCACATCAAGATTCAGAAAAAGAAAGGACCTTAATGGATTTTGTTGAACTTCTGCTTAGAGAGTGGTCATGCAATGTTTCTTTATTTAGTGGTAAAACTCTAGAACACAAACAAACACAGTAATTAAAATACGCAACAGCAATTCAAGATCAACATCAGAAAAACTAAACTTAGTAGAACTGTAAATATGCAAACAGGCAGAATTTGTAGATTATATTAATACACAAGACAATTAAGGTATAGCTTGTTTGTGGTCTGATTGGCTGGTTGTGTATAGCTGTGTGTTATGGACACAACACAGTCGATTTAAACTAATAGTATTCCAACGAGCCCTCCCCAGTCGCTCCACTAGGTCGTCCACCCGGGAGAGAGGATAGCTGTCAAACTCCGAGACCTGGTTTAGCTTCCGAAAGTCATTGCAGAGGTGCATACTTCCGTCAGGCTTTGGTACGACTACGATAGGGCTGGACCAGGGGCTTTTGGACTCCTCTATGATGTTGTACCGCAGAATCCGGCCCTACGGCGGGCCTCCGGGATCCGATAGGACCATTGCCACACCACCACTCCCGGCTGAGTCTTAGTGTGAGTTTTTTGCCCAGTTGGACTAAGGTGCCCTGGTCATGATCTGTGTCTAGGGCCGCAAAAGCACACTCGTTTCTGTTCCACCTGGGTGGCTCTCATATGTTCTTGGACGATCGGGGTCACTCGGTCGATCTTCTCCTGCATCTCCTGTACATACTTTATGACAGAGCGGAATGGGGAAAGCTGTTCTTCCCACGCTTCCCGTGCCACGTCCAGCAGTCAGCTGCCTGGGGGCATTCTCGGATGGCGAAGAGGACGTATGGCAGGCAAAGGTCCCAGTTCCTCCCTTCCTCATCTACCACCCGGCGCAACATCTGGTACGGTTGAATTGTTCGACCAGCCCAGTGTGGGTGGTAGGCCGATGGCTTTAGGTGTTTCACCTGCATCAGCCGACACAGATCAGACATAAGCTTTGAAACAAATGGGGTACCTTGGTCAGTTAGGATGTCTTTTGGGATCCCCCACACGGCTGAACAGGAGCACCAGTTCTTTGGCGATGTTCCGGGAAGTGGCTTTATGCAGTGGTACCGCATCGGGGTATTTGATGGCATAGTCCACGATTACCAATATGTACTCGTCCCCTCAGGCAGATCTTGGGAGCGGCACGAAGAGGTCCATGCCAATCCTCTCAAATGGGATGCCTATGATGGGAAACGGGATGAGTGGTGCTGGCGAGGGGCTTCCTTGGGGCCGTACATTGGCACTGGGGGCATTGCTGGCAGAAGCGCCGGACCTCTGCGTCCATGCCTGGCAAGACAAAATGGTCCTTCAGCTTCTCCAGGGTGTTTCTCGCTCCCAGGTGGCCCCTGAGCGGATGGGCCAGGTGTATCAGGGCATGCATTCTGGCTTTGGGAACGACCAAGAGGTCCACAGTCTCCCCTCGGCGGTTGGTCTGGTGGCACAGTAAGCCTCCTTTGATCAGAAAGTAAGAGGAGGGGAGTCTCTGGTTCCGGCTCTGGTCGACCCCTTTGATCTGGCGCACCTGGCCTCAGCAATACTTCAGGCGGCTGTCCTCTTTCTGCTCTCGGGCAAAGTTCCCCTGCCGGTTTACACAGACGAGAGAGGGTTAGAATGTGTGTGCAGCTTACCTTCTGTCCCGGCGTCCACCTCGCCTCGGGCCAGGTAGGCCTGTTGCACTCATGCTTCCTTTGCTCGCTGGGGCGGTTTTGGCAGATCCAGCATGGGGAGGACACGTCCTGCCAGCCAGGTTTTCTGGGTTTTCTTCAGTGTCCCATGGTCTGGCTCGGTTGGGCTGGACTCGTCATTGGGCGTCCCGTAGTCCGGGCAGCCTTGCTGGTGCTGTCCCTCTTTGCGGAGTCCCAGGGCGGTCAGGGTGTGTTCCAGGGCGGTCAATAGTTCCCTGGATGTCCCGGGGGCTTGCATCCCCACGGCCTGGCGTTCTGTGGGTGGCAAGGTCCTAAGGAACCTGTCCACGGCCACCCTCTCTACAACCTCGGTGGCAGAGTGCACGTCAGGCTGGAGCCACCTCTTAGTGAGGTGCAGGAGGTTGTCCATCTGTCCACATGGCTTGGCTCCCAGCCTGTAGCACCACCAATGGAACTCCGCCGCTGCCTGGAGCGGGTTTCGCCTACACCACACCAGGATCTCTCTCTTTACCTCTCCATAGTCAGCTGCTTCCTCCAGAGAGAGGCAGTAATAGGCCATGCGCGCCTCCCTGGAAAGCAGCGGGCCGCGGATGAGTGGCCACTCATCATGGTCCCACTCTTTGCGGTGGGCGACGCCCTTAAATGTCTCGAGGTAGGCTTCGATGTTCTCATATATATATATATATATATATATAGACCTATGTTGCAGTTACAATTGGTTGATATCCATGAGAGCAGAGTATTTTTGTGAATTTTTTAAACAAAAGATCAAAAGTTTGAAAAATAAAGACATTTTTTCACAAACTTCTTTGTTCGTATTTACCAAGGGTGCCAATATTACTGGAGGGCACTCTGTCTGTGTGTGTGTGTTATTCAACCGGAAGCCAGAAAAGGTGAGTGTTAAGGAATGCACACCTTTAGGGAATTCTCCTAATGAATGTTCTCTGTTTCAGATAGACTAGGCAAAAATAAGAGGGAGAGAGACACACGCCTCAAAGAAGGGAGAGCCACAAGCACGATGCGAATGTGTTCTGTGTGTGTGCATGCGTGTCTGAAGTAAAGAAAATAAATGAAGACTGAAAAGTGGAAAAAGAAAAAAAGAGCAAGTTAAAGAGCTGAATTGTGTCAAGGCTGCCTCCACCTTCCTTTTCCTTGCCCGATCTGAAAGTTCATTAATTACATTTCTAAATACATTTTAAATTACAATATTTATACACACACACACAAAAAAAACTTTTAAAAGTTCTCAGCTTGTTAGCTTTGTTCCAAATATTATTAGTTTAACACTATGCTAAACTGTCACAGCATTGACATTATTAATATAAGCCAAACTTTTAACTGATTACTTTTTCATCCATTTGCTATGCACTACAGCACACACAATTTTCCTCTCTACTACATCTGGAAAATTTTTAAATGCTATAAAATAATGGCATAATACGGATCTCCGCTGACAGCGCTGATTTAAATTTAAATTTTATTTGTATAGCGCTTTTTACAATAGATGACCTGCACTTCCCAAAGCCCGTTTCCGATTCCGGGGTTTAATGGGAGAAATATTTAAAATATATTCAGTTTTATGGGTTCTATGTCCACTCAATACACCTTATTAAGACAATACACATTATGTCCTTTTTGTGCCTTTATTTCTTGAGAAATAGAAGAGAGAAGCTCGAATGTACAGCGGTTGTTCGATATAAACCCAACAAAACTGAGGGAACGGATTGCTCTACTGAGGGAACAGATTGCACACGGCTGTTTTTTTTTATTTTTTTTTATTTTAACCTGGCACTAGGGGGACTCCGTAGCACAAAAAAATACATTGTATTAAAATTTAATACAATGTAACATGAAAGCATGGGACAAATAATAAAAAAATAAAATAAGATAATAAAATAAGACCAATACAATGATATATGAATGAGAAGTTCATAGTGAAATAAATAAATCTACTGTAAATCAAAGCAAATAAACCTAATAGGACTCTAGCATATTGCCAGTCTATTGCTACATGAATAGTCCTAGTTGTATTTATCACACTGATTACTGAAAATGTGTTTTTATTCAGGAATATATTAATATTCAGCTTATAAAATAATAATTGAATGCACACTCATTTGTTAAGTACAGTTGTTTTGAATTGACAATTTAATATATTTTTTTTAATCAGTCCTTGAGATAAACAGAGTAAGATACTGATATCCTTTTGTGGACTATAAAGGGACAAGACTTTTAATCATTTAATTGTCATTTATGCATTCATGTAGATTTATGGCCTCAGATATCATTCCATTTTTTAGTGTAGCTAAAATACCAAAACATAGCCTACATATCAGAATGACCTAACATGGTTACATCAAATTGTCACTTAATACTGATCCTCACTTAGAGTACGCCAATATCATGCAGGAAAGTTATAAATTTAAGTCTGTAGTAATGTCTCTGAATGTACGCAATTTCAGTATTAATGTCTTACTCATAGCTCTGAATATGGCCCTTGTACACGTGATTTCTAACTATGAGTTTACCAAATATTTACTCCTAGCATAAAAATAATTAGACTATCCATCACAGCATGCAGTATAGATAGATTACATCCATTTTCTTGTCTGTAAATAAGCCAGTGCATGCACTCATGATGCCATATGACATGGATATGGATACATATGGCCAGAAATTGATAGTTCACTTGTTTATTGTTGCTGATAGGAAAATAGATTGATCTTTATCTGCATGTAAGACTTAATGGCAAAAGGGGCACCGTTGATATTTATAGTTTCTCTTACTTTGAATATGACCATACATGCGTGGCGTAGTTTTTATTTTCCCTGTTTTCTTGGGGTGGGGTAGTTGGTACAAAAACGGACCTAAACAAGCCACATTGCCTTGACGGCACAGCGCACTGATTATGAGCAGCACATCACACCCACACACAGTCTCAGTAGCCCAATGTCACACTAAACAAATAAAATGCATGGTAAATAGACAACGCTAGCAACACACAGCTAAGTTACAAAGCTAAAAACACATACCTCTGTAGTCCTTAGCAACGAAAGGAAGGGGCGGGTTTTTGAGCATGACGCATTCTGAGAGGCCTTAATGACCATTTATATACTAAGGTAGGGAGAGAGCCCATTGGCCATGTAGTTAATAAGGGTGACGTTTTGACCACGACACACCCCACTACACATGCATATGGCTTTGACACCACTAACAGCATATAGGCTTGTTAACGTATTATCATTTAATATTTTAAAAGCAGCCATCATTCCATTATGCTTAATATATGTATGAGAAGTAGTTTGCTCAGTAATTCAAATGTCATCATGATTATGTAATGTAATTACAAAAGCTACATTTTGGCATATATACACAGTATCTCACAAAAGTGAGTACACCCCTCACATTTTTGTAAATATTTGATTATATCTTTTCATATGACAACACTGAAGAAATGACACTTAGCTACAATGTAAAGTAGTGAGTGTACAGCTTGTATAACAGTGTAAATTTGCTGTCCCCTTAAAAGAACTGACACACAGCCATTAATGTAATTTTGCTGAAAACAAGCAGACTAAGGACATGGTCTGATGAGACCAAGACTAACTTATTTGGTTCAGATGGTGTCAAGTGTGTGTGTGGCGGAAACCAGGTGAGGAGTACAAAGACAAGTGTGTCTTGCCTACAGTCAAGCATGGTGGTGGGAGTGTCATGTTCTGGGGCTGCATGAGTGCTGCCGGCACTGGGGAGCTACAGTTCATTGAGGGAACCACGAATACCAACATGTACTGTGACATACTGAAGCAGAGCATGATCCCCAGGGCAGTATTCCAGCATGATAACGACCTCAAACACACCTCCAAGACGACCACTGCCTTGCTGAAGAAGCTAAGGGTGAAGGTAATGGACTGACCAAGCATGTCTCCAGACCTAAACCCTATTGAGCATCTGTAAGGCATCCTCAAATGGAAGGTGGAGCACAAGGTCTCCAATGTCCAACAGCTCTGTGATGTCACCATGGAGGAGTGGAAGAAGACTCCAATGGCAACCTGTGAAGCTCTGGTGAACTCCATGCCCAAGAGGGTTAAGGCAGTGATGATAAATAATGGTGGCCACACAAAATATTGACACTTTGGGCCCAATTTCGACATTTTCACTTAGGGGTGTACTCACTTATGTTGCCAGCGGTTTAGACATTAATGGCTGTGTTGAGTTATTTTGAGGGGACAGCAAAATTACACTGTTATACAAGCAGTACACTCACTACTTTACATTGTAGCAAAGTGTAGAAAGTAAAAAGTTTACAAAAATGTGAGAGATGTATTCACTTTTGTGAGATACTGTATATTTGTATGTATTTATATGTATTTGAAGTATGTCTGTGGTAGTCATAATTGCTAAAAAGGAAAGAAAATTGCATCAGATTAAGAATAAACTATAACTGTAGCAGAGATTCCACTTTGTATCAATGTGGCAAAAGGTTGGAGTGGGTTGGTATACAGCGTACTGCCATAATCACTGATTAGGCTTCAGCTGAGTTATTACCAGAGAGAAAAGGCTTTCAAGCCACCTAGAAATTACTAAAATACGAAGTATTAAGAACTGATTTTAGCAATATGCATAGAAATTGTATAAATTTGGATAAAATGGACTTAAATACATCCACACATATCTGGGGCCAGAGCAAAATGTTTTTAGTAGTAAGTGTTCTTCTAAGTGGCACTTCTTCCCAGTTTTGAGTTTTTAGTAAGGTGGAAATTTAAGAAAAGAATAAAGGCATGATTGACCCTGAATGTCAATTCTAATATAGTACAGATTTGCACAATATCCTTCATCTAGAGCAGCGGTCTCCAACCCCCGGTCCGCAGACCGGTACCGGTCCGTGGGTCATTTGGTACCGGGCCGCACAAATAGAATAAATAACTTACATTATTTCCGTTTTATTTACTATCTGGATCTGAAAAATGACCGGATTCTCTCCATTACATCCTTCTACGACTCACTCTTGACGCATGTCAAGATGCTTGTCTCAGTCAAGTGATACGTTGAAACCTTACCATAGAGACCAGAGAGCGTTAGGGGGGAGAGAGGATGTTACGAGGACGCTGCTAATCAAGTTGCGATTTCACATTGGATTCACGTTTATTATTATATTTTTAAAAATACCCCAGTTTTTATGCTGGTCCTATCATTTTATTTTGTTGTATTTATCCGGCACACGTTAAAGGCCGGTCCGTGAAAATATTGTTTGATATTAAACCGGTCTGTGGCGCAAAAAAGGTTGGTGACCGCTGATCTAGAGGACTGTACACGAGAGTGGCCATGTCCAAAAGAAGTTGATTAAATATTTTTTCTTTTCTTTTTTTTTTTTGATGTGTTGCAGAATGATATAATTTAATGCCTAATGTAAAACATGATTCATAGAAGACTGATGCATTCCATGTTTATCTCCACTGCATAACTGAATTTGTTTCATGGCCAAGCAGTATTACATTGTTTGAATGTTGTGTACATGAAGTGACTGCATCTCAGTTCCTTTTTAAAAGCTGGCCAGCTACAGCTACAATGCTGTGCTGATTTCTTCTGTTTTTGTGTTTATCTCATACTAAATAGTTTTATATCTTCAAACAAAATAAAACATAAAACAAAGGCAACCTGAGTAAACACAATACAATTTTTATTTTTTATATTTTTTATTGAAGTGAAAATAAAGTTATCCAACACCTACAGTCATGGACGAAATTATTGGCACCCCTGGAACTTTTCCAGAAAATGCACCATTTCTCCCAGAAAAGTGTTGCAATGACAAATGTTTTGGTATACACATGTTTATTACCTTTAAGTGCAAAAACCTGAAGAAAAAAGGCAAATTTGACATCATTTTACACAAAACTCCCAAAATGGACTGGGCAAAATCATTGGCACCCTATTAAAACTGTGGGTAAATAATTTAATTTCAAGCATGTGATGTTCATTTAAACTCACCTGTGGCAAGTAACAGGTGCTGGCAATATAAAAATCAAAACTGAAGCCAGTTAGAGTGTATAAAAGTTGGCTCAACCTTTGTGTTATGTGCCTGTGTGTGCCACACCAAGCATGGAGAAGAGAAAGAAGAGCCGAGAATTGTCTGAGGACATAAGAAGCAAAATTGTGGGAAAATATCAACAATCTCAAGGTGACAAGTCAATCTCCAGAGGTCTTAAAGTTCCTTTGTCCAGTGTGCGCAATATAATCAAGAAGTTTATAACCCTTGGAACTGTGGCAAATCTCCCTGGACGTGGATGGAAGAGAAAAATTGATGAAAGAATGCAACACAGGATAGTTCGAATGGTGGATAAACAACCTCAATCAACTTCCACGCAAATTCAGGCTGTCCTGCAGACTCAGGGTGCATCAGTGTCAGCTCGAACCATACGTCGTCATCTGAATGAGAAGAAGTGCTATGGCAGGAGACCGAGGAGAACCCCACTTCTGACACAGGCATAAAAAAGCCAGACTGCAGTTTGCAAAAATGTACCTGAGTAAGCCTCAATCCTTCTGGAAGAACGTTTTATGGACAGATTAGACTAAGGTAGAGCTTTTTGGCATTCTACTGTTTACAGAAAACAGAAAGGGGCCTACAAAGAAAAGAACACAGTACCTACAGTCAAATATGGTGGAGGTTCAAGGATGTTTTGGGGTTGTTTTGCTGCCTCTGGCACTGGGTGCATTGACTTTATGCAAGGAATCATGAAATCTGGAGACTATCAAAAGATTTTGGCCCATAATGTAGGGCCTAGTGTCAGAAAGCTGGGTCTGCGTCAGAGGTCATGGGGGTTTCAGCAGGACAATGACCCGAAACATACCTCAAAAAGCATGCAGAAATGGTTGGAGACAAAGCACTGGAGAATTCTGAAGTGGCCATCAATGAGTCCGGATCTAAATCCCATAGAACACCTATGGAGAGATCTCAAAATTGCTGTTGCGAGAAGGCACCATTCAAACCTGAGAGACCTGGAGCAGTTTTCAAAAGAAGAGTGGTCCAAAATTCCAGTTGAAAGGTGTAGGAAGCTTGCTGATAGTTATAGGGAGCGATTGGTTTCAGTTATTTTCTCCAAAGGGTGTGCAACCAAATATTAAGTTGAGGGTGCCAACAATTTTGACCGACCTAATTTTTTAGTTTTGTGTAAAATGATGTCAAATTTGCCTTTTTTCTTCTGTTTTTTTGTGCTGTTCCAGTGCACTTAAAGGTAATAAACATATGTATACCAAAACATTTGTCATTGCAACACTTTTCTGGGAGAAATTGTGCATTTTCTGGAAAGGTTCCAGGGGTGCCAATAATTTCGTCCATGACTGTAGGTATGATGTAATTTTTGTGGAATTCTGTGTTTGGTTTATGCCAGATGTAACGGGACCGCTGTCTTCCAAACAGTTTAACTTTAGAGTCATCAATCCACAAAACATTCTCCCAAAAGGTTTGAGGATTATCACGGTGTGTTTTGGCAAAATTCAGATGAGCCATAATGTTCTTCTGGGTTAGTAGTGGTTTTCGCCTCACCACTCTTCCATGTATGCCATTTTTGCCCAGTGTCTTTCTGATAGTGGAGTCATTAATTAATTTCTTTTTTGTTGTTATTCTTTTGCACTACCTGTTATATCGGACATTGTCACACTAGAACTGTGTACTGGTCTGTGCTACACTGTCACTTACTGTGCTTATTGTACTGTTTTAGTAGTTACTGTACTGCCTTGTGTTATTTGCACGTTTGCAAGTGCACTTTATATAGGTCTTATCTGGGTTTGTGTCATCTCATGTGGTTAGTGTGTTGTTTTATGTAGCACCATTGTCCTGGAAGAACATTGTTTAATTTTACTGTGCACTCTACCAGCTGTATATGGTTGAAATGACCGCCAACTTGAACTTGACTTGAACAGTGACCTTTATTGATGCAAGAGTGGCCTGTAGGTCCTTTGATGTTGTCCTTGGCTCTTTTGTGACTTCCTGGATGAGTAGTTGCGGTACTCTTGGAGGAATTTTGGAAGATCGGCCAATTCTGGGAAGGTTCACTAGTGTGCCAAGTTTTTCTATTTAGAAATAATGGCTCTCACTGTGGTCCTTTGGAGTCCCAGAGCCTTCGAAATAGTTTTGTATCCCTTCCCAGACTGATATATTTCAATTACCTTCTTCCTCATAATATCTGCAATTTCTTTTAATTTTGGCATAGTGTGTCACTGGGTAAGACTTTTTAACCACTTCGTGCTGTGGTCAAAAGATCTATTTAAGTGTTGATTTGGAACAGGGTATGCAGTAATCAGGCCTTGTTGTGTCTAGTCCAGCTGAATCCATTATGAATGCAGTTTAATAGATTTGGGGAATTGGTAACTACTTGGACAAATACATTTTCACACTGGCCCATTTGGTATTGGATAACTTTGTTGCTTCAATAAATAATATCATTTTAAAACTATATTTTGTGATTACTCAGGTTGCCTTTGTTTTACCTTAGATTTTGTTTTAATTTCTGAAAAATTTATTATGGTATATACAAAAATAAAAACCAGAAGAAATCAGAATGGGGCAAATACTATTCCACAGTACTGTATTTAAAAGTCATTATTTTGCATAAGCATGGGTTTTAATGTTAAAATTGCATGCTAGCCTCTTTAATTTGATGGTAGTCCAAAACACCACCTATTGGCAAGTACTTTTAGGTGCAACAAAAGACATCTTGAGTAAAGATGGTGGATTCCAGTTCCGAATCACTAAGGCTGCATCCATATATACCTACTACCCTACTATACAGTAGGAAAAAAGCATTATGCAGTAAGGAGTAGTATGTCCGAATTCTCAGTAGTCATAAAACAGTAGGCGAGAAATACCCAGATGACCTACTGCTTCTGCCAAGATTCTGCAGTATGGAAGCAATGGACCCTGCACTATCCCACAAGGCATTAGGACGGGCGTAGAAGAGCTGGAAGAATCAAAAATGGTGGAAGGCAGCATCTATGCTCTTTTTAAGTTGTAGGTCACATGACAATGCCGACATGGCGGATGAGTTCTTTGTCTTCAGTGCCCAAATGTTTAATAAGTGTTATTAAAAGAAAAGGGGATGAGTGGTAAACAGCCGACTGTCCCAACTTTTTTGGAGTGTGTTGTAGTCATCAAATTTGAAATTAGTGTATATTTTTAAAAATAAATTAATTTCACTTAGTAAAAGTCACTAAGAGAGCTTTGTTAGATGGTCTGTGGATAACCACCTTCAGCTCAACATCGGCAAGACCAAAGAATTGATAGTGGACTTCCGCCGAAACAGAAAGCCCCCAACACCTATTACCATCCAGGGGGAGAAAATAGAGATGGTGGACTCCTGAAAGTGAAAGTTCCTGGGAGTGCACATCCACAGCAAGCTAGACTGGTCAGAAAACATAGAAGCTCTCCACCAGAAGGGACAGAGCAGACTGTTCTTTCTAAGGAGGCTCAGGTGGTTTGACGTGAGCAGCAAGCTACTGCAGATGTTCTATCAATCTGTAGTAGCCAGTGCGCTGTTCTTTGCTGTGACATGCTGGGAAGGTGGAATTAAGATTAGGGAGGCTTGTCCTAACCAATTACCAGACACTTCTCTCCTATTTTTCCAATAGCATCTCCATTGCTAAAGCCACATACTACCAAGATAAGATTGGTAGTTCTCCCAACACCCGCATTCTCTTCAAAACCTTTTCCTCTCTTCCACTCTGTCCCCCTCTTCCCCCTTCCCCTACCTCTCTCACTGCAGATGACTTTGCCACTTTCTTTTCCAACAAGGTTATATCAATCAGGAACCAGTTCTCAACCCCAGACATGCATAGACCGACTCCACCTCCATGTAACTCCCAACTGACTTCCTTCTCTCCCCTCTCAGAGACTGATGTCTCTAAACTCCTCCTCTCTAGCCGTCCCACAACCTGTCCCCTTGACCCTATCCCGTCTCACGTTCTTCAGTCCATCTCTCCAACAGTATTACCTGCACTCACACACATCTTTAACACATCGCTCTCTACTGGCACATAGCCTACCTCATTTAAGCAAGCCCGGTTACCCCACTGCTTGAAAAAACATCACTCAACCCATCTATAGTTGACAACTACAGACCTGTTTCCCTCCTCCCTTTTCTTTCCAAAACTCTTGAAAGAGCCGTTTTTAATCAACTCTCCAATTTGCTCACACAGAACAACCTCCTGGACACCAAGCAGTCTGGCTTCAAGAGCAACAACTCCACGTAAACTGCTCTGCTTTCCGTCACTGAAGCCTTACGACTAGCAAGAGCAAACTCTAGTTCATCTATCCTCATCCTACTTGACCTCTCTGCTGCTTTCGACACTGTGAACCATCAGATCCTCCTGTGAACTCCAGCCTGGGCATCACTGGAACGGTTCTACGCTGGGTGGAATCCGATCTGTCTGACAGATCCTTCAAGGTATCATGGAGCGAAGGTATTTCTGAAACTCAGGAACTCACAACTGGCGTTGCACAGGGGTCAGTTCTGGGTCCACTCCTCTTTTCTATCTTCACTACATCTCTCGGGTAGGTGATTGAGTCTCATGGCTTCTCATATCATTGCTATGCTGATGACACCCAGCTCTATTTGTCCTTCCAGCCTGACGATCCATCCGTCTCTGCACGCATCTCTGCTTGCCTGTCGGACATCTCGGTCTGGATGAAGGAACACCATCTTAAACTTAACCTGGGAAAATCTGAGCTTCTCGTCATCCGAGCCTGTCCCTCAATCAACCAGAACCTCACTGTACAGCTCAGCTCACTCACACTCATGCTAACCCGGATGGCCAGGAACCTTAGGGTAATTCTTGATGACGGCTTGACCTTTACAGACCATATCTCAGCAACTGCAAGGTCCTGTAGGTTCATCCTGTACAACATCAAGAAAATCTGACCCTACATCACCGAACAGGCTACACAGATACTAGTCCAGGCTCTTGTTATCTCTAAACTGGACTACTGCAACTCACTGCTTTCAGGCCTCCCAGCCAGCTCCATTAAACCCCTTCAGATGATTCAGAATGCTGCAGCGCACCTCGTCTTCAACAGCCCAAGACAACCCATGTCACACCCCTCTTCATTTCCCTCCACTGGCTTCCTGTAGCTGCTCGCATCAAATTCAAGGCTTTGATGCTTACCTACAAGACCTTGTCTAGAACAGCACCCTCCTACCTCAACTCTCCCCTGAAGGCCTACATTCCCTCTCGCAATCTGCGATCGATTAGCAAACGACGTGCATAGTTGGACTGTACATTGTTGTTTGCTGTATATACTGCTCATATGTATGTTTGTGTGTGTGTATACAGTGGTGTGAAAAAGTGTTTGCCCCTTCCTCATTTCCTGGTCCTTTGCATGTTTGTCACACTTAAGTGTTTCGGAACATCAAACCAATTTAAACAATAGTCAAGGACAACACAAGTAAACACAAAATGCAATTTGTAAATGAAGGTGTTTATTATTAAAGGTGAAAAAAAATCCAAACCATCATGACCCTTTGTGAAAAAGTGATTGCCCCCCTTGTTAAAACATACTATAACTGTGGTTGTCCACACCTGAGTTCAATTTCTCTAGCCACACCCAGGCCTGATTATTGCCACACCTGTTCACAATCAAGGCATCACTTAAATAGGAGCTGCTTGACACAGTAAGGTCCACCAGAAGATCCTTAAAAGCTACACATCATGCCGAGACCCAAAGAAATTCAGGAACAATTGAGAAAGAAAGTAATTGAGATCTATCAGTCTGGAAAGGGTTATAAAGCCATTTCCAAAGCTTTGGGAATCCAGCGAACCACAGTGAGAGCCATTATCCACAAATGGCGAAGACATGGAACAGTGGTGAACCTTCCCAGGAGTGGCCGGCCACCCAAAATTACCCCAAGAGCGCAGCGACGACTCATCCAAGAGGTCACAAAAACCCCACAACAACGTCCAAGAACTGCAGGCCTCACTTGCCCCCAGTTAAGGTCAACGTTCGTGCCTCCACCATCAGGAAAAGACCGGGGCAAAATGGCCTGCATGGCAGAGTTCCAAGGAGAAAACCAGTGCTGAGCAAAAAGAACATCAAAGCTCATCTCAATTTCTCCACAACACATCTTGATGATCCTCAAGACTTTTGGGACAACATTCTGTGGACCGATGAGACAAAAGTGGAACTCTTTGGAAGGTGTGTGTCCAAGTATATCGCGCGCGTAGAAGGAACACTGCATTTCATAAAAGAACATTATACCAACAGTAAAATATGGTGGTGGTAGTGTGATGGTCTGGGGCTGTTTTGCTGCTTCAGGACCTGGAAGACTTGCCGTGATAAAAGGAACTATGAATTCTGCTGTCTACCAAGAGATCCTGAAGGAGAATGTCCGACCATCTGTTCGTGTACTCAAGCTGAAACGAACTTGGGTTCTGCAGCAGGACAATGATCCTAAACACACCAGCAAGTCCACCACCGAATGGCTGAAGAAAAACAAAATGAAGACTTTGGAGTGGCCTAGCCAAAGTCCTGACCTGAATCCTATTGAGATGTTGTGGTATGACCTTAAAAAGGCCGTTCATGCTCGAAAACCCTCTAATGTAACTGAATTAGGACAATTCTGCAAAGATGAGTGGGCCAAAATTCCTCCAGGACGCTGTAAAAGCCTCATTGCACGTTATCGCAAACGCTTGGTTGCAGTTGTTGCTGCTAAGGGTGGCCCAACCAGTTATTAGGTTTAGGGGGCAATCACTTTTTAACACAGGGCCATGATGGTTTGGATTTTTTTTCACCTTTAATAATAAACACCTTCATTTACAAATTGCATTTTGTGTTTACTTGTGTTGTCCTTGACTATTGTTTAAATTGGTTTGATGTTCCGAAACACTTAAGTGTGACAAACATTCAAAGGAACAGGAAATGAGGAAGGGGGCAAACACTTTTTCACACCACTGTATATAAGAGTTTGTACTTCTGTCTATACAGTTTTTTCTATGTATTGTTCTCCTTACTGTCTCTTTTAACTCTTCTTTCTTTTCTTTTTGTCTTTTTTTGACTGCTGCTGTAACACCCTAATTTATCTTATCTTAAAACATCAAATAATGTGTTAATAATGTGCTTTCAATATAGTACAGTGTGAATTTAATTTTGAAATGACTCTTTTAGTTTGAGGTTGTTGTTTTATTTTTATTTTTTTCCATACTGTCCCAGCTTTTTCAGAATTGGTTGTTTTTTATATTTCTATATTTAAAAAAAGAGTCATACTTAAAAAAGAATAGAATCAATTAGGGAGGGGGAATGTTTACATATTCATTTATGCATGAAAGGGTTAAACACATTTGGATGTAGGATTGTCTGTGATTTTCCTTGTGACAAAGTACAATAGTCCTCTGGACTAGCCCTAGCTTGTGACAGTGCTAAAATGTTTTGTGTATGTCTCTTAGATGGCAAACTTTCGACTTTTTTCATCAGCTGCTTCATGTTTAGAGCCAAGCTGAATGCCAAGGGTTTGACTCTATAATGCATTATTCAATCTGTAAATGATACACAAATACAAGTATTTCTGAATACCACTAACATATTGGCAGTTTTAGGTGATTTTATGTGTGAAGCTTATGTGCTTGAATTGTCTTCCTGTTTCTCTCTTCATCTGCTGATTGGGTCCTTGTATAAAGCTGACTGTACTGTTTAAGTCATTGCCTGTCATACAGTTTGATTTACTGATTCCCTTCTCATCCATGGAGAAGCTCAGGTTTGTGCAGTGGAGCGTCCTTTGTGTGGGCAGACTTCTCCATGGCAACAACTGCTTATATACAATCTTGTTCATTTGAACATTCAACTAATGCAAGTTAATTCCACTGTAAAGTCCCAATCTCTTTGGGAGCCCTCTTGTACACTGATAAAGTACACCATCATTTTGTAGTAGCGCCAGCAGAGATTGTGTAGAAAGCTCTTTTAGTTATTTGACATTGCAGGCAGTATTTCTATCTGCTGCTCCAGTGAATCTGACATTTATGTGTCAGATTTGGACATCATTTGAGATGTGCTTCTTTGCAGATACAGTCCTGAGTCAATGTCCCAATTTTCTCCACAGTGTTTGCGACCCCATTCTCAGATTATTTCCCTGGATTAGTTTCAGATGATCATCCTATAAGAAGAGAACTACAGTATAAGATTCTGGTCTACTCTAACTTCAACTGCTTCAAAGAAGGTTGTTGGAATTGGTTGTTTTTTTAAAAATATATATATATATATTTTTGCAGTTTCAGGATGAAGGTCATGAACAAATCTTGGTTTGAGGGTCTGTGTGTCTTCAGCAATGTATGTCACACCTTCGATTTCCAACCCTAAAGCTTCAAATCTCTCTATATGTAATTAGCAAGATCACCAGTGAATTCAAATGGCACACTACTATGTTTCTGTAGTACATTTAAGCTGGTGTGAAGTAATGTAGCTATTACAAACCTCCCATCTCTCATCCAGTCTTTGAAGTTCTGAGCCTTGAACTATTGCTGCTGTGACCCGAACACTGTCTTGTAAAGGCCAATGATAAATGGTCTTGTCATGTTTCATGTCCTTGCTTTGTGAAAATGGAAGCTCTAGGACCATTTGACATTTTTCCACAGAACAGATTGTTTATGTATGACCACATTTTCTGACTTTGCCCCAAGTTTTCCTTGTGCGACAAAAGCCAAATGCTCTCAAGTGCTCTCCAAACCCATCATCAACATTCTTTAGTGAGCACGCGCGTGCACATACGAGTGTGTGTGTGTGTGTGTGTGAGAATCTCAAAATGCAGACTTTGCATGATTTTGGTGAATGTTGCATATATTACAGAACTTTTTATAGTTACAGGTGTGTGTTTTCCCTCATTATTTCACTTACAATTAAGCAGATAAAAGGTCAGGAGTTGATTTCAAGTGTATCATTTGCATTTGAAGTCCAAAAAGCTGTCACTGCCAGTTAAAAAAGCCATCATTAGGCTGAAAAATCAAAACAAAACCTATCAGAGAGATAGCAAAAATATTAGGTATGGTCACATCAACTATTTTGTACATTCTTAACAAGAAGTAAAATAATTATATATATATATATATATATATATATATATATATATATATATATATATATATATATATATATATATATATATATATGTATCTCACAAAAGTGAGTACACCCCACACATTTTTGTAAATATGTGATTATATGTTTTCATGTGATGACACTGAAGAAATTACAATTTGCTACAATGTAAAGTAGTGAGTGTACAGCTTGTACAACAGTCTAAATTTGCTGTCCCCTCAAAATAACTCAACACACAGCCATTAATGTCTAAACCGATGGCAACAAAAGTGACTACACCCCTAAGTGAAAATGTCCAAATTGCCCCCAAAGTGTCAATATTTTGTGTGGCCACCATTATTTTCCAGCACTGCCTTAATCCTCTTGGGTATGGAGTTCACCAGAGCTTCACAGGTTGCCACTGGATTCCTCTTCCACTCCTCCATGATGACATCATGAAGACATGCTTGGCCAGTCCAACACCTTCACCCTCAGCTTCTTTAGCAAGACAGTGGTCGAGGTGTGTTTGGGGTCGTTATCATGCTGGAATACTGCATACTGATCATGCTCTGCTTCAGTATGTCACAGTATATTTTAGCATTCATGGTTCCCTCAATGAATAGACTTATGAGTGCTGCAAGCATTGCTGCAGAGTTTGAAGGGCTGGGGGTCAGCCTGTCAGTGCTCAGACCATACACCGCACACTGCATTAAAGTGGTCTTCATGGCTGTCGTCCCAGAAGGAAGCCTCTTGATGATGCACAAGAAAGTCCACAAACAGTTTGCTGAAGACAATCAGACTAAGGACATGGATTATGAGACCAAGATAATCTTATTTGGTTCAGATGGTGTCAAGCATGTTTGGCGGCAACCTGGTGAGGAGTACAAAGACAATTGTGTCTTGCCTACAGTCAAGCATGGTGGTGGGAGTGTCATGGTTTGGTGCTGCATAAGTGCTGCCGGCACTGGGGAGCTACAGTTCATTGAGGGAACCACAAATACCAACATGTACTGTGACATACTGAAGCAGAGCATGATCCCCTCCCTCCGGCGACTGAGCCTCAGGGCAGTATTCCAGTATGATAACGACCCCAAACACACCTCCAAGACAACCACTGCCTTGCTAAAGAAGCTGACGATGAAGGTGATGGACTAAACCCCATTGAGCATCTGTGGGGCATCCTCAAACGGAAGGTGGAGGAGCACAATGGCTCTAACATCCACCAGCTCCGTGATGTCATCATGGAGGAATGGAAGAGGACGCCAGGGGCAACCTGTGAAGCTCTGGTGAACTCCACGCCCAAGAGGGTTGCCAGCGGTTTAGACATTAATGGCTGTGTGTTGAGTTATTTAAGGTGACAGCAAATGTACACTGTTACACAAGAGGTGTACTCACTTTTGTGAGATACTATATACATATACATATACATACATATGATATATATATATATATATATATATATATATATATATATATATATATATATATATATATATATATAATTTTTTTTTTTTTTTTTGTGTGTGTGTGTGTGTGTTGTGTGTGTCGTGTTATGATCAAAAATATATGAAGAGCCTGATTGTATGTACATGTATTGTAAGACTGTTTGTGAATCATGATATGACTATTTTTGTCATATCGCCCACCCCAGTGCAGCTATAAATAAATTTTTTTTAAAGCAGAGATTTTATTGTTGTATGAGAGACTACTGTGTAATGTTTTGACCCCTGATCTTTACATAATTTCTGCTATTTTTTTATATTTTCATGCTTTTAAGGCGTGTCTCAGACTCATTTGTGTACTCTGCAAATCAATCCAACAATAATTTTTGTATTTGTATAGCACTTTTATCAGTAAACATTTTTTTTTTTACAAAACAGCTTTACAGAAATGCAAATATAGATTATACCCCTAATGAGCAAGCTCCCTGAGGTGACGTGATGGAACATTAACTTCTGCCATCTTGGAATTGTACAAATCACATGACAATCACACATGTTTTTGAACGCTAATAAGGCGTTATTCCCTATCCTCAATACAACATAAAAACAGCTTTCTCCAGTTTTGTCTAGTTTTTATAGTGGAATTTTATATATATTTTTTTAAAACCCAAATGTAAAATACATACATTGTATATATATATATATATATATATATATATATATATATATATATAGAGAGAGAGAGAGAGAGAGAGAGAGAGAGAGAGAGAGAGAGAGAGAGAGAGAGAGATGTAGGGAAGATGTTGAATGTTTCTCCCAGCCTTGGGGGGGAGCTGTGTTCTTTGAGATTTATTTTGTGAGTGAACCCTTCTTTACATGGGTGGAGCTGTTGTTGAGTCAGTTTTGTTTTCTTGTGGAAAGGTAAGGAGGGTTGTGGTTGTTCACTAGTAAGTCCATTTATTTTGGCCATCCATGTTATTTTAAGAAATATATTGATGTTGGAGGTGTTAACTAACGTATATGTGCAGTACTTTTTGATGGATGGTTTGTTGTTTCATGTGTTGTAGATCACATGTGGTGGGATGTATTTGTTGGTAACTATGAGTTCTGTTTTCTTGTGGAAAGTTCTTTTATGTGCATGAGCCTGAATAAAGGAAAGCTTCACTACTGTGACAGCCACGATCTCGGTGTCCTCCTCATTCATCCACCACACAAACACAACGCAGAGACATTTCGGGGGGAGCACACCGACGAAGAGGGTTACACACACACACACACACACACACACACACATATACATATATATATATATATATATATATATATATATATATATATATATATATATATATATATATATATATATATATGCGTGGGTGTAAATGGAAGAGCAAATGAAAAAAGGGGCTAGGCCTTCATTTACCTTTAGAAATAGGGATTCATAATGAATGAATAGTGATTTAACATGGAGTTATTGCACAAACATTTGTTCAGTGATCATTAAAAGAATCTTTAAATGCAAGGTTATGAACAGCCACATAATTGCTAAACTGCAAGAGTGATGTAAAAATGTGTACTTAGAAAGTCATTATGCATTTTATTTGTAATACGATCGCCAAATGCAATTATCATCTTTGAGATTAAGTTATCTGATTAAGGTTGCATGGATATCATAATGACTAAAGTCACTAAGTTTTTTTTTTAACTGTTGCTTTATCTGCTTTATCCTCTGCTCTATGGGTACAGCTTGTGATTTCTTTTGTGTTCATTATTCTGTTTATGAAATTTCCATGGTAGTGTGAAAAAAGGGCAGAAGGGAATTTCAACAAGTCATTAGCAACAGCATTTGCAAAGCATGCGAATAAGAGCTTCTGTGCCTCTGGGCTTATCTGTAACTATACAACTGATTACTATGAATGCAATATGACTAGGCTAGCATGCAAATTCAAGGCTCATGCCAAAGCAATGTTATGCTATATGCAATGTTAAACATCTCATCCTAATATGCACACAGTATAGCCTTTCATTAGGAAAGCTAAACCCTTATGTCCTAAACAAAATGACGCTTTTTTAAAATAAATGTGGAATGTTTTTTTTTATTTAAAAAAAATATTTTTTTTATAAATATGTAATATCTACGTTATGAATATAATTTATGTCCTTGTTTAAGTTTCACTAGTGAAAAAAATCATATGCATGTTTTGACCAGAGATTAAAAAGATTTTTAAAAGGGTTGTTTTATTTATAAATATGAAATCAAACTGAAATTGTATCTGCCACATTAGCTCACATTAACTCTGATACCAATGCACTCTGAAAAATTCACTAAATTTACAGTCACATCACAACTTCCTCCATACAAACGTTTTGTAGGCTCATAACTAAACATTGTAAATCATCAGAGAATATTTTTTTAAAAAGATTGTAGCACAAAAAGGACATCATAGTAGTGATGGAGAGACACTTTGGTGTCCAGGGGATCACCACTAGAAATATACCCACAATCCCATACTTAAAGGTCTATTCCTTGTTTCTGGTAAATGCTTCATCTTTCTTTCAAGAAGAGTACTTTAGGATCTTCCTTTAGGTGTTCTGCTGGGTTTCATAATTATTATTGTGTCGTCGTTCCTCCCCCCATCCCCATCCCCTCAAACATCTAATCTCCCTTCCTCCCCAGCCTTATTAAGCTCCTCCATTCACTTTTATTTGAAGGTGTGCGGTTGCTCTAGGGATTCCATGCCTTCCCACTGTGAAGATTATTGATGGTCAATGTCATGCTCTGACACACACAGAGATTTATCTCAACTATTTCCACATGTTGAGCATCTTGGGTACACTAAATCTTGTATAGGCCACAGACAGACACATAGACATATCTACATAGACACATATATATTGTTATACTTAATTAATGCTGTGAGAAGAACTAGGAAGGAAACCTTTCCTTTGGACAGTCACTCAGTACAGACAAAAAAACAGTAAATAATTCATACACACTCTGCAAACTGGTGTCCTCAGACTTTTTGCAACCGGGGTCCCCTTCTAGACTAAATGTTTCCAGTGCACAGCACAGATTTATTTAGGGCATCTATGTACCTTATTCATATTCAAGGTTGGGAGGGTTACTTTAAAAATGTATTCCATTACAGTTACAAATTACATCATAATATTTTTTTTAATCAGTAACGTAATCCAACTATCACAATATGAAAGTAAAATCTCACTTACACTCATGCCAAGCAAGATGGCCAGAAACCTTGGGGTGATTCTTGATGAGGGCTTGACCTTTACAGACCACATCTCAGTAACTGCAAGGTCCTGTAGGTTCATCCTGTACAACATCAAGAAAATCCGACCATTCCTCACCAAACAGGCTACACAGATACTAGTCCAGGCTCTTATCTCTAAACTGGACTACTGTAACTCACTGCTTTCAGGCCTCCCAGCCAGCTCCATCAAACCCCTTCAAATGATTCAGAATGCTGCAGCGCGTCTTGTCTTCAACCAGCCCAAGACTACTCATGTCACACCCCTCTTCATCTCCCTCCACTGGCTTCCTGTAGCTGCCCGCATCAAGTTCAAGGCCTTGATGCTAACCTACAAGACCTTGTCAGGAACAGCACCCTCCTACCTCAACTCTCTCCTGAAGGCATACATTCCCTCTCGCAATCTGTGATCGACTAGCGGCCGACATTTAGTAGTTCCCACTCAGTGAGGCGTAAGGTCCCTTTCCAGAACCTTCACACATACCGTTCCCCAGTGGTGGAATGCTCTTCCGATCTCAATCCGGACTGCAGAGTCTCTCACTATCTTCAAAAAACAGCTAAAGACCCACCTTTTCCGTGAACACCTAACCAACTCCTAAAAAAAAAAAACAAAAAAAAACCCCACAGACAATGCACTTACACCTCTACTCTGTACACTTTGCTTCCTCTGGTATTCAATTAATGGATCTTGTATAGTAGCACTACTTGTGTTGTTCCCTGCTTGATATATCGCTTTGCTTATTTATAAGTCCTTCGGATAAAAGCGTCTGCTAAATGAATAAATGTAAATGTAAAAGTAATGTAATCTGATTACTTTTGGATTACTTCAAGATAACATTCTTCAAGATCACAGTACCAAAACTACCAGTAAGTAGTTTGCTGACCATGGTATTACTGTGCATGTTTGGCCAGCCAATTCACCTGACCTGAACCCCATACAGGGATCTATGAGCGACACTAGACCCAACAATACATGAAGGCTGCAATAAAAGCAACCTGGGCTTCCATAACACAGCAGCAGTGCCACATTGATGCAGTAATTCATGCAAAAGGAATCCCGGCCAAGTATTGAGTGCATAAATTAACATACTTTTCAGAAGATCGACATTTATGTTGTTATGTAAATAGCAGAAAAGGATTAAAACTATGATTCCCATCAGCCACTGCATCTAGTCACACATTTAGCTCATTAGCACTGGTGTGTACAAATAATCACGTTGCGACTGCATGGGTTGTCTTGTGTTTTGGTTTATCCATTGGTATCATGTTGGTCTAGTCCTGGGTTCTTGCAAGTCTTGTATTGTATTTTGTTTGTTGCTTAAGTAAAACTTCCAAAATGGATTCTGCATTTGCATCTGCCTTACATCTTTGATGTGATATATTATTGTAATATAAATTCTTTATTCTAATATTTTGAGATACTGGATTTTTGATTTCCATGAGCTGTAAGCTGTGTTCATCAAGATAAAAAAAAAGGCTTGAAACATTCAACATTATGTGTAATGAATCTAGAAAATATGAATATTTTTTTAATTCAATTAAGGGAAAAAATTGTTACTTTTCCACAATATAATAAATTTTTTTGGATATACATATGTATTGCCATATCTATACATATTATGTATAGATATGGCAATACATATCTATTCATAATATGCCTCCATGAGGCTGGAAGAGTATTGTACATGGAGCTCCTTGCACAAGAGCCTTTTGGGCCATGATGATGTAGGACTCTTGTAGCCTGTTTGATCAGGCCCCTTATTTGTGTAGATGCCAGGGACTAAAGTCTGACTTTTTCAAGAATGTAGCAGTGATAGCAACAAAAGCTGCATGTCATCTTTTAAAGTAATGTTATTTATCCGCATATGAAAGTTGAGCTTTCTCTGTCTCTTTGTTATGGAGCATTCAATAACTGAACAGACGTGTTGTCTCCGGACTCCTTTACAGACTGCTGTAACATAAGGTGACCAATTATTTGGTACATCACAAACTGAATACTTTTGCCATCAGAAAACCGTATTCCAACAAGGCAACCATGGATAGAAACAATGGTTACAGTATGTCATAGTTTATTTCTTTTAAAATTACATATTTTGTACCTTTTATCTATTTTGGTACCCTCTGAACAAATGGAGTGGATGTACATACATTGGTACATGATGCATCCAACTCCTTCACCAGTTTCTTTTGTTGTTGTCTTGGGGTACAGTTGAAATGTTTAGGATAAGTCTGTTCATGATTGGGAGTTAATTTGTGCCACTTTCCTTAATGAGGCAGTGTCTGTGTAGTCCCACGATTTTAACAATTGAATGCGACTGTTTGTCTGTGACTGTTTCGATGCTTGTGGTAAACTTCAGCTTCTGGAATCTTACAGACTAAAGAGATGGTCAAATTGGTGCTTGTAAACATTTGACCCACTGGAATTCTGAATTAACATTAAAATTGACATGACAGAAGAAATGTATGGTAACCTTAAAATGTTTGGAGAGAAAAACAAATTGAATATCTTGTAGCCTAGATGTATGCAAACTCAACTGTATTTTCAAATCCTATTTGGTGCAAAATTTTGTTTATATACCACCAGCCTCTCTTATGCAACTGCAACACTAAACAGTGTTTTTGCTCACTTCCTCACATCCTGTCCCATTTCTAACAACCTAGTTTTGTGGATGTACATTATTTATGGCACCCTACTTCAATACAATTGGCTACTTTAACCAACTATCTAAAAAAAACTTGACTGAATTCTTGTATCTGTAACAAATTAGAACAAAGAACTCACAAAGAAATGTGAATGGGACAGTTAATGCATCATTAAACAAGCATTACAAACAGTTCACATAAACTGTGGTGTAAAACAGTGGGACATTGGTTAAATTACATATTTGTGTTTTTGGTTTCTAATATTGGAGTAATGAGTACTCAAAAACTATAGGTTGCACAGTCAGAGATAATGTTGATAATGATTTCAAGTAATGCTCACAGTGTATAAAAGGTGGGAGTGTGATTTGAGTCTCTTAGGAGTTCATGCTTAATTTACTTCTACAAATTAAAAGGAAGTAATAGATGGGATGAGTTTTGAGATTGAATGCTGTTCAATGAAACGGGTATGACATGTCCAATTAAAAAATGCTTGATAATCTTGATCAACTTAACCCTACCTCTTTTTACACCAGCCTCAATGGTCATGAAAAAAACCCCAAAAATGAAAAAAGATTTTGTGTGTGTGTGTGTGTGTGTGTGTATATGTATATATATATATATATATATATATATATATATATATATATATATATATTTTATTTTTTTTTTTTCAGGACACTGTATTGTAAAGATAATTGGTAAACTCCAAATATTTTATTGGAAAGAGTTTAAACAATGTTTTTCATGCTTGTTTGATGAACCATAAACAATTTCCTTAAGGAGCAGTCCTTAAGTCACGAACAGTCTGGTACAGGCGGTAGGCAATTATTGTCACAGTTACAATAACTTAGGACATGAAAAAGACCTTTCTACTGACTCTGAAAAACACAAGAAAGAAGGTGCCCATGGTTCCTGCTCATCTGCGTGAACATGCCATGGGCCTGCTGCAGGGAGGCATCAGGATTAGAGATGTGGCCAGAGCAACAAACTGCAATGTCCATAATGTAAGATGCCAAAGACAGTTCTACAGGGAGGCAGGAAGGACAGAATACAGGGTTGTTTTTTATGATAATGTTATTTACTAAAGCAAAAAAGTTATCCAACTGAGCCTTTGTGAAAATGTTTTTCCTCTATAGTTACTAATTCTACTAATACTAATAAATCTATGAAACTGCATTCATAATGGAGTTCAGCTGGACTAGACGCAACCAGTCTTGATTACTGCCAGCCCTGTTCAATCAAATCAACACTTAAATATAACTATTTAAACAGCATGACGTTGGTTAAATAGTCTTATCCAAAATTAAAAGAAATTCCAGAAATGATGAGGAAGAAGGTGATTGAAATATATCAGTCTGTAAATGGTTATGAAGCTATTTCAAAGGCTCTGGGACTCAAAAGAATCACAGTGGGAGCCATTATCTTCAAATGGAAAAACTTGGTATAGTAGCAAACCTTCCCAGAAGTTTTCAACCTTCCAAAATTCCTCCAAGAGCACAAAAACTACTCATCCAGCACGTTACAAAAGAGTCAAGGACAGCATCATAGAACCTATAGGTTTCACTTGCATCAATAAAGAACACCGTTCATGAATCCACTATCAGAAAGACACTGGGAAAAATGGCATCCATGGAATAGAATGTTCTGTGGAAACTGTCGAAAGTGGAACTGTTTATCTATCTATCTATCTATCTATCTATCTATCTATCTATCTATCTATCTATCTATCAAAAATATATATATATATATATATATATATATATATATATATATATACATACATACATACATACATACATACATACATACATACATAAAATCATAAGATATATAACCATCTATACACAGTGGCAAGAAAAAATATTTGAACCTTTTGGAATTCCATGGTTTTCTGCATAAATCTGTGATAAAATGTGATCTAAGTCAAGGGTATTGACAAATATAATGTGTCTAAAATAATAACACAAAATCCCTCATGTCTTTATTGAGAAAAACAAACAAACAAAAAACCTCATAGTGATAGTGGAAAAAGTATGTGAACCCTTGAGTTAATAACGTCAAAAAAGCTAATTGGAGTCTCGTTAAGAAAATGAGTTTCGAGGTGTGGACTACAGCTACTTTGATGGATAAAAAACCCTCAAACTTTTGGAGTTTGCATTGCACAAGAAGCATACGCTTATGTGAGCCATGCCTCGCCAAAAAGAGCTTTCTACGATGATTTACATAAAGCTGGCAAGGGTTACAAAGTGATTTCAAAGACTTTAGAAATTCACCAGTCTACAGTTAGGCAACATTCTACAAATAGAGACACTTTGGGACTGTTGCTACTCTACCAGGAAGTGGGCGCACAGTCAAGATGACACCAAGAGCACAACAAAGACTCATCAATGAGGAAAGAAACAACCACAAATGACAGCCAAAGATTTGAAGGCATCATTGGAACTGGCTAAAATCTCTGTTCATGAGTCTACAATACGTAAAACATTGAACAAGCAGGGTGTCTACGGCAGGACACCACGAAGGAAGCCACTGCTTACTAAAAAGAAATTTGCTGCACGCCTGAAATTTGCAAAAGAGCACATTGACACTCCACAGCGGTATTGGCAAAATGTTTTGTGGACTGATGAAACTAAGATTTAACTATTTGGAAAAACCACACAGCACATGAAAACATCATCCCAACCATAAAGTATGGTGGAGGAAATAACATGATTTGGCCTGCTTTTCTGCATCAGGACCTGGCCAGCTTGCAATCACTGAGGGGAAGATGAATTCCCAAGTATATCAGACAATTCTTCAGGATAATGTGAGAATGTCTCTATGTCAGCTGACACTGTAGAAACTGGGTGATGCAACAGGACAACGACAAGGAGCAAGTCCACAACAGAATGACTTCAGAAAAACTAAACCCACCTTTTGGAGTGGCTAAGTCAGCCTGTCAACCTCAACCCTGTCAGAGTCAGTGATGCTATGGAATGACTTGAAGAGAGCCATACACATGAGATGTCCAAATAATATGACAGAGCTAAAGCAGTTCTGCCAGGAAGAATGGGCTAAAATTTCTCCTGAATGATGTGCAGGTCTGATCCACAGCTACAGGAAGCATATGGTGGAGGTTATTGCTGCCAGAAGGGAGGTCAACTAGTTATTAATTCTAAGGGTTCACTTACTTTTTCCACTGCCATTTTGAATGTTGAGTTAGTGTGTTCTATAAAGAAATGAGGGATCAGAATTTTTTTTGTGTTATTATTTTAGACACATTATGTTTGTCAATACCCCTGACTTAGATGAAGATCAGATCACATTTTATGACAAATTTATTCAGAAACCATGAAATTCCAAAAGGTTCACATACTTTTTCTTGCCACTGTATATATAATCTCCATCTCCATGATCTCTTGCCTTGTATTTTCACTGATAAAATTCAGTACTGGAGATTGCATTGTAACCATAGTGCATAATTTAAGATTTTGTCTATAATGTGATGTAAGACAATGAGTTATGAGTGTGACTGGGAGGCTGTATTTCATCAAATTACATGATTATTTTGCCTAGGGTAACATGTCTAGCAGGCATGTTCAGAATATATTCCCCTCATACTCATTTCCCTTGTAATGCATAAAACTGTAATGAAACCACTTTTATAAATGAGCTAAATATATTTCTTTCAAGGTCTTAGGTTTTGATGTCTGATTTTTTTCTTTTAGTCTTTTTCAGCCATTCTTCTTTTGTTGAATTTTGAAACATGTAATGCTCAAGAAAAGGCCAGAGCTCTGCACTTAATTCCCACAGTGTACTGTCAAGAGCAAATGAAACCTTGATCAATGAGTCATTGATCATCAAGACAGGAAATCTTAGAAAAAGACTAAATAATTTACTCTTTTTTTGGTCATTCAGCCACCTGAACCATCTTAAAAACTGTTTCCAAAATAGCTAAAGTAATTTTATGAAAATTTGTCCTGAACAAATTTCATGGAAGGTTTAATTTTTTAACTAAATGAGTCAAATTATTTTCTTAGCTGTTATTGATATTGGGTCTATTATGTCATTATCAAGTCAAATGTATGCATAGTTCTACATCATGGGCTAATTCTGTGTTACTTCTCTGCTCAGGACTTGATCAGTTGATTTTGTTTCGGTTCATCGTGCTTAATGACTATCACGTATCCGGAAACTCTGGACTCCATTTCCCATCAGCCACTGCACTACACCACATGACCACATGCGCTACTTCATGCACCTGATTCACGTTTCTGTTAATGAGCACTCGTGTATTTATAGTCCTTGTTTGCACTTTCTCCTTGTCTTTCGTTGTCTTAGACTCACGTTGTTTATGTCAGTGTCTTTGTCTTATGCCACAGAGTTTTTGCCAAGTTGTCTTTGTTTCGTTGTTTGTTTGTGCACTATTAAATGGTAAATCTGCCTCATCCTCCCGAAACGTGACAATGACAACCATTTACACAGACAAGCAAGCATTCACTTACACCGTTTCCAGATCCATGTGTCAAAACTCATACACAAACAAATTAATTATAAAATCATTTGGTATTAATTTTACTTTTCAAATCTGAAGATGTCACAACCATCCGGAGCCCCGGAGCCCCTTTTGCCTGTTTTTGTCTGACAATTTTGAAATAGTTACCTACAGTGTTTAATTTCAACCATATAGATTGCCTGAACACAAGAGAAAAGTGGTTGAAGAGAATTGGCGAAAATGCTGGACATGGGAAAGTTTGAGGAGTCATACAATGATTGGAATGCTTGTGCCCAAACATGATGGGGAAGTCCAATTCTGTATTGCTTTCCACAAGCTGAATGTGAATGTGGTTTTGAAATTCGATGCATATCCAATGCATCAATGTATTGACAAGATTCTGGCTAGGCTAATAAAACAGCTTGCTTTTATTCAACACTGGATTTATCTAAGGGCTATTGGCAGATGCTCTTGTCTCCATAGTCCAAAGAAGGTATGGTTTTCTTTATTCAGATTAAACCAATTTGTCTCCCTTCTTTTTCTGTCTTTTGGCTATGTTTCAATAGCATGAAACAGGTAATGAGACCCCACTGCACATATGCGCTGGCCTATTAAGACAACAAAATCATTTGCAGTGAAGTCTTTCCATGATGTAAGCAGCATGGAAATGGTTCTAAAGTCCTTGAGACAGGCAAAATCTGGCAGAGTGTGAAATTGGGCAGGGGGCTGAAACAGTATCTGTGCTTTCACTCAGGCAATGGGCAAGTGCATCCTCAATTAATTAAAACAGCAGAAATTGCAGTGTGGCTACAGCTCAAGATCAAAAGGAGATTAGACCGGCAGTAGAATGTAGATCTATGTCTAATTATTCGGACTATACCAGCCCACTGACCAATCTTACTAAGAAAAAAAATGAGCACCAGATTTAATGCCAGCAGGTCTTTCATATGATTATGGCTACATTATATGGATATCCTTTGCTTGACTTCTCTGATTGCCTGTGTCGCAGACAAATGTGCTGGAGGTAGTTTGTCCCTTGAGTTCGAGGAAGAGGTCCGCCCTGTGCTGTACACAGGTACAACACCATAGAGAAGGAATGTCTCATTACTAAATCCTCAGTCCTCTCACTGCAGTATTATATACGGGGCCCTTTCACCCTCTGTTTGGACCACACCCTCTTGCAGTGGCTCCACCACATGAACAATGTTAGTACATTAATTACTTGTTAGTATGTGGCATTACAAGATATAAAATAAAAAAATTTAAATTTGGACCTCAGTTCATATGAACAGTTATGTTATGATGGCTATGACTATAATTGCTATTATAGCCTTAAAATTACCACAAACAGTTTTGCATCAAAAGTCTCCATCAGTGAACAGTGGATAGGTTCAACAAAACAGACTTCATGTAAAAACTGTAATGAATTTTCCTGGTTACAGAACTGCACTATTTGACCATGTAATATTAGCACATGTATAGCAGGGATTTATTTTTAATTGCACTATCACCGAGATAAGGATGGGTTCCCTTTTGAGTCTGGTTTCTCTCAAGGTTTCTTCATCATTTCATCTCAGGGAGTTTTTCCTTGCCACTGTCACCTCTGGCTTGAGACAATGTCCATTGTTAAAAGTGCTATACAAATAAAACTGAAATGAACAGGACTAAATATGGAATGGGATGTGCATTGTGGGTGTGATGGTCAGGTATCCACACACATCTGGCCATATAGTTCTCTCTCTCTCCTCTCTCTCTCTCTCTCTCTCTCTCTCTCTCTCTCTCTGAGCAGTGAGCTGAGCATGTAGGTGTTCATGAACTGAAGAGAGTAAGCAGTAAGTTAGCTGGAAAGCCATGCTTTTGTTTGTTTTAGGTTTTAGATTAATGACCATGACTGTGCCAAGGGGCATGAGCACCAATAAGTAAAAGACCGCAAGCTTACCCTCAGAGTGGTATACTTCCAAGATCGTTAGAGCATGTATTTGCATATTAGGTTATAGTGCTGAAGGCTTGTTATATTGTATTTCTATGGTGACTTGACTGTCTCCACTGCAGTACAATATTAATTTGCTTAGCCCAGTGTAGCAGTTATGACTGAGATAACGTGTCAGAGTTTATGGTCAGATTAAGCAGGTAGGTGTGTCAGTTTTCTTCTGTATCACAGTGCTCCTGACTTTTATCCAATGATCAGAATTAACATGTGCAAACACCACATTCCTCTTTGCTAATTAGCTGATAAGTCTGAAATGGAGTGCATGTACTTCCAGCTTGGGTGAAAAACACAGCCCTTGAACATATCAATAAAAGCAAACAATACATTACCTTTGCACATGTTGCTGTTAAATGTCCTTACCTTTAGCTTCCACACTGTAATTCATTGTAAATTATCATACTTAACAATCTTAGCAATGCTTGCCTGCGCATTTGAAAATAAATCTTTGCACAGAAATTACCTCATAGGCACACCTTTTAACCACCAACAATACAGAACATAAATTTTGCATAGAACTTTAACAAAGATTATGAAGAATAATGAATGTCACATTTTAAAAAAATTAAATGTTCAACTATGTCCTTTGAGACCCTTCTCATCCAAATAATTATCTTAAGTGGTGAAGTTTCAGGGACTGGGAGGTGGATGCTAGTGCACATAAAATTCAAACAAATGAAGACAAGTGCAAAACAGGATGGTCCACAAACTAGAGTGAGAGCAAGAACAACATGGTATAATGCATACATGAATGACCAAGAATAACCAAGGTGAGACATGACAACACACGATAAAATCTTGACAATGATACACAAAGAAACCGGAACTTAAATGGTGGCCAAAACCAGCAATGATGTGATATGCAGGAGTAAACATGAATCTTTCTTTCTATGCACAGGCACATACAGAGTTACTTTGCTGCTGTTTTATTAAACAGAACGATTGGTCAAATTGAGGTCTCATGATCACAAGACTGACAGACAAATTTGAATAAGTTGATATCATGATAGATATTTTGGTTTACTGATAAAAAGAAATGCAAAAGCCAAAAAAAAGGCAAAAGTGGGAAATCTGTAATTGGTCAAAAAGACACACTTGCAGAGCTGGTGAAGCCTTGGAGAATCAATATAATGTTCTAGTTGAATTTTCAAATTTAAGCATCTCCATTACCACAAATTATTTTACATACTATATTGCAGATATGTGGATTAATCATATGGCCATGTTTATTATAATACAACCATACATATCAAAACTACTTCTACATCTACTTCTTTTGCAGCTTCTTATCTCTAACTTTTTCTACAAGGTACCTCAAATTAGATAAAAGTACATCAGCATTTAGACCTGTCCATCACTGTAAATGCCTCCCTCTGATGGAGAGCAGATGCACTGCAAATGGCACAGGAGAGCCTTTAATGGAGTTTGCATATGTCTGGCTTCCAGTAATTACCCTAATCATGTCCAGCAGTCATGTTGTCTTAATGATACCTCTCCATTTCATTAGGAAGTGCTCCTCCACTTTTGGCCTTGAGGGCAAAATTGGGCCACAGAAGGGACTTGAGTAGCATTGACAATGAGACAGGATGAATTTTAAGTTTGAAAATGATACAATGAGAACTGACTGAAATATGGAAGGCCTCAACAGCAGCATGCTCCTGCATTTCTAATGCTGGATATTACGGTGTAAGGTTATGTTCGATTTGACAGCTGAGGTGGGTATTTTATCTACTATGAAATGCATTTAATAAATATAACTATTTGTTTTCTAAGTTTTAGTGAGTGAGTAAGTTTTATATAGAGATTTTTAAACATGCATACAATGCAAAATAGAAGGACAATGGGAATAATACAACACTAAATTATTACTAAGCATGTAACAATTCTAGTTATTAGGTACCAGCTAGAATTTTCAAGCAATTATTTCTATCAGTTTACAGTGGCAAGAAAAAGTATGTGAATCCATGGTTTTCTGCATAAATTTGTCATAAAATGTTATCTGATCTTCATATAAGACAAGGGTATTGACAAATATAATGTGTCTAAAATAATAACATTAAAAAAAATCTGATCCCTCATGTACTTGTGGGAAAAGTATGTGAACCCTTGAGTTAATGACCTCAAAAAAGCTAATTGGAGTCAGGCTTCAGCACACCTGGAGTCTGGTTAAGAAAATGAGTTTGGAGGTGTGGACTACAGCTACTTTGACTGATAAAACCCCTCAAATTTTTGGAGTTTTCTCTGCACAAGAAGCACATGCTTATGTGAACCATGCCTCACCAAAAAGAGCGTTCAGAAAATCCACGTTCAAGAAGTATTGATTTACATAAAACTGGCAAGGGTCACAAAGTGATTTCAAAGACTTTAGAAATTCACCAGTCTACAGTTAGCCAAACATTCTACAAATGGAGACACTTTGGGACTGTTGCTACTCTACCGAGAAGTGGGCGCCCAGTCAAAATGACATCAAGAGCACATCGAAGACTCATCAATGAGGTAAAGAAACAACCCCAAATGACAGCCAAAGATTTGAAGGCATCATTGGAACTGGCTAACATCTCTGTTCATGAGTCTACAATACGTAAAACATTGAACAAGCAGGGTATCGACGGCAGGACACCACAAAGGAAGAAAAGAACATTGCTGCACGCCTGAAGTTTGCAAAAGAGCACATTGACACTCCACAGCGGTATTGGCAAAATGTTTTGTGGTCTGATGAAACTAAGATTTAACTATTTGGAAAAAATCACAATACTACATCTGGCGTAGAAAGGGCATGGCATATCATCATGAAAACATCATCATAACCGTAAAGTATGGTGGAGGAAACAACATGATTTGGGCCTGCTTTGCCAGCTTGCAATCAGTAGCTGTGTTTGCATGGACAACAATAATCCACTCTTAATCCGATTAAGACCATACTCTAATTAAGAAACTACCATGTAAACAGCCATTTTTACTTAACTTAATCTAATTAAGGTCATAATCGAAGTAAACAATAATCTAATTAAGACAGGTGGAGTATTCCTGTTTTAGTCGCATTATGGATGTGCATTACAGACATGTAAACACCTTAATCACATTATGAACGTCGTGTGGGATTTTTCACCGCATTTTGCAACAGGACACGATCACACACCGCAGCGCAACCGTTTTACGGCGAACAAGAGAGTTCGGCTGCGTCCCAAATCGCATACTTGCCTACTATAGTCCTGTAGTGGGGAAAAAGACATGTAAAAAAAAGTCCTGTAGTGGGGAAAAAGACATGTTGCATCACCTAACTTCCTCACAGTTCCAGCTGACATACAGACATTCTCACATTATCCTTCAAGCAATTGTCTATTAGCACGTACAGCATGACAAATAATTAACTGCACTTAAAGCGTTCGTAATTTTTTTTTAAATAAAAACACCCAAAACTGTATACGGTACTACAACGAAGACGATCTGTATGTTGAAACATGAAATTCTGGAGGGACGTCGCAAGGTGTGGCTTGGTGACATAATGACGTGTGCTGTTAATCTAATTATGTTTTATAACATGTAAAACGGGAACATGAAAGAAGTGTTCTAAAAGCGACTCCTGTAAACACCTTAATTACATTATTATCTTAATTATAGTAAGGTAATAATTAGATTAACGCTGTCCATTTAAATGTAGTCATTGAGGGGAAGATGAATTCCCAAGTGTATCAGACAATTCTTCAGGATAATGTGAGAATGTCTGTATGTCAGCTGGAACTGTGTGGAAGTTTGGTGATGCAACAGGACAATGACCCAAAACACCGGAGCAAATCCACAACAGAATGGCTTCAGAAAAACAAAATCCGCCTTTTGGAGTGGCCAAGTCAGAGCCCAGACCTCAACACAATAGAGATGCTATGGAATGACTTGAAGAAAGCCATACACATGAGACGTCCAAATATTATGACCGAGCTAAAGCAGTTCTGCCAGGAAGAATGGGCTAAAATTCCTCCTGAACCATGTGCTGGTCTGTTCCACAGCTACAGGAAGCACCTGGTTATTTCTGCCAAGGGGGGGGGTCAACCAGTTATTAATTCTAAGGGTTCACATACTTTTTCCACTGCCTTATTGAATGTTGAATAAATGTGTTCAATAAAGTCATGAGGGATCAGATTTTTTTTATGTTATTATTTTAGACACATTATATTTGTCAAAACCCTTGACTTAAATAAAGATCACATTTTATGACAAATTTATGGAGAAAACCATGAAATTCCAAAAGGTTCACATACTTTTTCTTGCTACTACTTTTTGCATGTGATTTGCAAGGTACAACTTTTCTTCTTTTTTTTTTTAAGTTCCAGGGTAAGCTGTTATTTGTAAGTGTCAAATATTACTCTCAGTCCTGCAGAATGCTGATGTTGTTCAATGGCACAGTCCTGACATACTGTATAACTGACTAGCTGGAGGTTGAATTATTATTAATAATAATCAACAACATGAAGTAATCAGAGGTAGTATTGTTAAGAGCACAGCAGGGATAATGGATTTCACTTCCTCCTGTGTCCAGGCCTGAAATTTTTTTCAAGGAGGGGGGGTCTGACTTTGCCCTAGTTTCTGATATTTGCTCTCCCTTTATGCAAAGGTGGGTGTAATTCATGTATTTTTAGGTCATTGTGTTATTTAAGATATTAAATAAATATTCGGTGAGTATGAATACCCCTAAAAATATTTATGAGATGAAAACTCATAAATGAATATCACAATCATGACAATGTTGCATAATAAGAATGAATACAAAAGAAAAGGCTTGTGAACTGGCTTGTCTGAAAAAGGAGATATAATTAGATGACATTGAAACCAAAAGTAATTGCAAGTTACAAATGATGATATAATTTTCAAAGGTTTGAGCTGGCAAGTTCCCATAAACTGGGAAACTAAAAAATTAAGTGATAGTGGGTGAATATACAAATTTTTTAGAATTGAAAAATCTTATTATTTATGTTTTTACACATGGTATTAAATTTAATTTATGGGATAAAATCAGACCTGTAATAAAAGCACTTTTAAAGCAAGGCTTCTCATCCATCTATCCATTTTCAATACCGCTTATCCTACGCAGAGTTGCGGGATCCCAGGAGACTCGGGTCACAAGGTGGGGAATACTCTGGAAGAGGTGCCAACCCATCATAGGACAATGTCACACCCCCCCGTTCATACACTACAGACAACTTGGAAATGCCAGTCAGCCTACAGTTGATGTGTTTGGATGGGGGAAGAAACCAGAGTATCTGAAGGAAACCCCAAAAGCACAGGGAGAACATGGAGGTGGGAATTAAGCACCTCCAACCCTGAAGGTGCAAGGCAAACATTCTAACCACGAAGCCACTGAGCTAGCTTCTCATATTAATTTTAGACATGTTTACTTGCATAAGTCACATAAATAAAACATTACAGTGACTGAACTATTCATACCAAAATTGTTGATATTCAACCAAGTAATTGGATAATTGTTCTATTTCATCCATCCTAACCAACACTAGGTGTGAAACACCTGAAGACCTCCTTGTGAGTTTCTGCATACATGTCGAGATCTTACAACAATGTCACACAGGAACATGTGATTCAGTACATACTATTAATACCCCCATTGTGACTACAGTCAGAGCTATTGGTGACCTGTCCTCCAAAGCCCCCACGGATCTCCTCTCATTTTCTTTTACTTAGATGAGTCTACTTAAATGGGTGTAGTTATATATATATATATATATATATATATATATATATATATATATATATATATATATATATATATATATATATATATATATATATATATATATATTGCAGGCATATGCAGTAAATATTGTCTTAAAAGTTAAAGAATCTGTGATGCAAGACTTGCACTTGCAAGCCAGTTTTTGAATCTCTGGGAAATTAAAGATGTATTTGTGTTCCTTATGCTGACTATGTGGTTGATGCCTGTCTCTGATTCAGTCTCCATACTCAAATCTGGCACAAGCGTTGCAGCCTAAACAGCTTGCTAATTGCACAGCAAGTTAATTTCCTGACCCACTGGTTGGTGGAAATACCACTCTATGAATACTTTCTCCTCCTCCTGACTACAGAACTTACAGGAAGTCTGGACTAATGCTACGTGGGTGTCACTAGTTACATATACAACTATGGTTCTATGAACTCTGGATAACCACCAGGATTCCTATTTATTTGGGAACAATGCTAGCTCAGCAAGAAGTTTCCTAAGAAAATTAATGCTGCCTACCTGCAGAGTATGGGAAGTGGTCAAAACAAAAGTACAGAATTACATCACTTCTCAAGTGCAGCACCAGCAAGTAAGTGTTCCTACTTAAGACAAGAGTCACTGTGCCTTGAAATTGTTGTGTTTCACTTACAAAGGTGAACAATATCAGCGGTCACAGGTGACTGAAATGATTGATATGAGCCTCTTCAGAAGTCTTCCAACAATAAGTGACCTTGGGCTTATAAAGTGGTGGAAAAAGTACTTAAAATTATACTTACCGTAATTCTCGGACTATTGAGCGCACCTGAATATAAGCGGCACCCGCTAATTTTAAAAGAAAAACAATTTTGTACATATATAGGCCACACTTGTCTATAAGCCGCAGGTGTCCACGTTGTAACTGTCACGATTCGTGACGTAAACGAAGCAGGACGGATGCAAGTGCAGTTAGGTCAAGACCTTATATTGAAACAGAGGAGAGCAGACTCAAGAGAAACAAGAACCATGACCAACTCAATGAACTAAGCTAACTAAACCGACTAACCTAAACATTAACTATGTCATGAAACGTGACAATGAACATGAACATGGACATGGAACAAAGACTCTATATCTATACTCTATAAACCACTTTTACATCTATATTCTAAACTAAGTCTATACAACTCTAAGCTATACTATCCGCTACAGGGCAATAAGCTATGCTACAAGCTACTAGGCTATAAGCTATGCTATGCTTTTCCGGTTCTGGTGACAGGGTACGCTGGCGTGTTTTTCTGCCGCTCCTGTTACCGTTTGGTCTGTTTTCATTGTTATTTTAAGTCATATTTATTTTTAATTCTGCAAGTTTTTTTAGTAACATTGACTTTAGTGCCGTTGCGAGTGCGATGTGGTGGTGCCATTCTATATAGTTTGGTCTGTAGTTTTTATTTCTGAGCTCCACTGGAATAACCTGCAGCATGTTACTCTGTATCTACTCCTCAGCTCGGCTGTGTGTGTGGACGGATTGTACGAGTCTGTGCTCGCAGTGCGCTCCGGAGTTTCACTCGCGCTGGCCCTATGAGTGTGCACTCACCGACCATGGCGCTAAAGTACACTACACGCCAGCTTTTGAATCTAAATCTGAAGTGTTATGGCCTAGCCAAAGATTCGTGCAATCTCTGTCGAGACGCTGGACTGCTACGTCTATGCGATATATCCATCGGGGTTTGAGGCAGTTTTGCTGTCTCGTCCTCTCCTAACATCTTTGTCCCGATCTGCCGCCGTAAGACCAACAAACTGCTCCAAAATGGTGTTGATCACAGTAATTTAATATCGGTTCCCCACCTGGAGATTAAACCACCGGCGTCTCCGCTTCAGAGCCGGGCTTATGCCACATTATTCAATGCACAGACTGTGAACAACAAAGCGCTGCTTTTATCGGATTTTATCACTGATAAAAAGCTGGTCTTGTTTTTCTTAACTGAAACCTGGCATAAAGAAAATGATGGGCTCCTGTTTAACCAGATCACTCCAGCAGGCTTTGGAGTATTAGATCTCCCGAGGTTATCTGGCAGAGGCGGAGGCATTATTATGGTTTACAACCTGATGTTCAACACAAGCTCTGTGTCTGTTCCCTGGTTTCCTTCATTTGAATGCCTGGTCTTGAGTATCTCCACTCCTGTATCCACCGTCATCGCTACAGTCTATAAACCACCTAAGGCTAAGGCGCATGCAGCTTTTATGTCAGAGTTTGCGGACTTCCTGTCGATGTTGAGCACTAAGTTTGACAGAATTTTGATTGTGGGAGACGTCAACATTCATGTGGACTGTAGTGACTCGGTGGTGGCCAAGGATTTTGTAACTGACCCGACTCATAACAAGGGTCATACACTGGATCTGGTGATTGCTAATGGCTCATTTGTATCTGAGTTTTCAGCTACTGACATTGGACTGTCTGATCATTCAGCTGTCTTTTTTAACCTCGAACTGTATCATTCAAGTGAGCCTCCTATCCGAGCAGTAACCTTCCGGAAGTGGAAGTCTATCGATCAGACAGCCTTCTCCAATTCTGTGGTTTCCATCCTAAGTGATCTTCATCCATCATCACTGGAGGAGAAAGTTCTGCAGCTAAATTCCACTCTTGCTGCTAATCTTGACACTTTTGCTCCTCTAAAGTCACGTAAGGTCACATTCACCCGCTCTCCTCCCTGGTATAATGACAATCTGCGCTCTAGAAAGGCTGTATGTCAGAAAATGGAGCAAAAATGGCGCCTTACCGGACTGAGTGTCTACTATCAAGCGTGGAAGGACCAGCTGGGGGATTATCGTGCACTACTGGAGACTGAAAGATCCTCTTACTTCTCTGTTGCTATTGTAAATAATCAAAATAATCCCAGACACTTGTTCCAAACCATAAATAGATTGCTTCAAGTAAACGCTGTTACTACTTTGCCTGTTTCTCAGCAGCTCTGTGATACTTTTCTACAGTTTTTTAATTCTAAGATTGTCAGTGTTTGTAAAGAAATTTCTGTTAACACTGACTGTGCCACTCCACTCCTTCATCCATCTGGGTTCACTGGTGTTTCTTTTACTCATTTTTCACTGCTTGATCATGAGGCTCTCACTAGGGAGGTATCCAGCATGAAATCAACCACTTGCCTGCTGGATCCAATTCCTACGATTCTGTTTAAATCGTGCTTTGCTGTGTGGTGCCCTGCTATCCTCAGTATTATAAATGAATCACTGGAGACTGGGGTTGTTCCAGCAGTGCTGAAGACTGCTGCTGTTACACCTGTACCAAAGAGAGAAAATGTTTCTGTGGATGATTTTAACAATTTTCGCCCCATTTCAAATCTTCCGTTTTTGGCAAAAATGCTTGAGCGTGTTGTTGCCTCTCAGCTCTGTACTAATCTGACAACCAATAACCTCTTTGAACCACTTCAATCAGGTTTTCGTAAATTTCATCGCACTGAAACTACATTGGTCAAAGTTACAAATGACCTGTTGATGGCCTCTGATTCTGGAGCTACCTCACTTCTTATTCTTCTTGACCTTAGAGCTGCCTTCGATACTGTGGATCATGGTCTTTTACTTACCTGCTTAGAAAGTGTTTTTGGTGTGTCCGGGAAAGTTTTAAACTGGTTTAAATCCTATTTTACTGACCCAGTTTATTCCCAGTTTATTTCTATGGGTGGCTTTAGATCTGACACTTGCTTGGTGCTCACTGGTGTTCCTCAGGGTTCAGTTCTAGGCCCTCTACTGTTCAATATTTATCTATCTCCACTTGGGCATCTGCTGTGAACACTTGGCCTCCATTATCACTTTTATGCTGATACCCAAATCTACATTCACTCAAGATCTGGTGAAAGCATTGATGTTTGTTATCTTTCTGGCTGTATTTCTGAGATAAAAACATGGATGAATAATAACTTTCTGTGCCTGAATAGTGGGAAAACTGAGGTCATGCTCATAGGTTCCCGTCATCAGATTCGCAAAGCAGCTCCACTGTCTCTATCTGTTGATGGCTCTGTTCTAGAGTTCCAAAGTAAGATGAGGAACCTTGGTGTAATTTTTGACATTAACCTCAATTTTTTTGTTCAGAACACAGTGAAGACCTCCTTTTTTCACCTCAGAAATATAGCCAGATTAAGACCAATGCTAAACTTATCTGTCACTGAAAAGCTGATCAATTCATTCGTTGTCACGCGTTTGGATTAATGCAATGCCGTTTTAGCTGGAGTTTCTAAAACTCCAATTAACAAATTGCAGTATGTTCAGAACTCTGCTGACGGGAAGCAGGAAATATGACCATATCACTCCTGTTTTGAAGTCCTTACACTGGCTCCCGGTCAGGTTCCGGGTTGATTTTAAGATTATGATGTTAACATACGAGGCATTGCATGGATTGGCTCCACAATATTTAACTCACTTATTAATCCCGTACACCCCACATCGCAGACTGCGCTCCTCTCAGGGTAATCTTCTAACAGTTCCACCAACTCACCTTAAGTCTATGGGTGACAGGGCTTTTTCTGTCTACGCTCCATCACTTTGGAACTCTCTTCCCCCTGAACTCAGGGAAGCTCAGTCCTTTGGCATTTTTAAAGCTCTTTTAAAGACACACTTTTTTAGACTCGCATTTAATTCCTGATATCTTTTTGATTTTTTTATATTTGTTTTTTATCACGGTTGTTTTATTCGTTTTAATGAACTTTTATTAATTCTGTGATTTGTGTTTTTTATGTACAGCACTTTGAGAAGCTGCTTTAAAGGCGCTTTATAAAATAAAGTTTATTATTATTATTATTATTATTATTATATTATAAGCTACTAGGCTACAGGCTAAGCTATAAGCTATGCTATAAACTAACTAGCCTTTACATGAACTCAGACCTGTTGGGTAATGTCATTTGTCCGATGTGACGTGGTTAAATGTTTTGGCGGCATGAAACTCGTTAGCCCGTAAAAATCCATAAATTAGCCGCATCATTGTTTAAGCCGTAGTGTTCAAAGCGTGTGAAAAAAGTAGCGGCTTATAGTCTGGAAATTAAAAATCAAGATAGCAATTAACAATTACTGTAAAGGTACTAAAAAATATAAAGGAAAGTATTGCTGTTTTTACTGTTGACCTTTAGTTTAATGTCATGTATTCATGTTTAAAGTAACTTTTATTACTTATTGAAAAAAAAACGTGATTTTTTTTTGTAACTAAGCTGTTGTGACTAAAACAGAGCTTTTTCATTACAGCCAAATTGGAGGCACACTCGATAGCTGACCGGAGACTAAGATGAACTGATTAAATAAGTAAAATTAGGTTGGAAGAAAAGCCTGCAACCACAATTCATTTCAATTCAATTTATTTGTATAGAGCTTTTTACAATGGACATTGTCTCAAAGCAGCTTTACAGAAATATATAAACACAGAATACAAATGTTAAGTGTGTGGATTAATCCCAATTGAGCAAGCCAGTGGCAACGGTGGCAAGGAAAATCTCCCTAAGACGATATGGGAAAGAAAACATGAGTGTAACCAGACTCAGAAGGGAACCCATCCTCATCTGAGTAACAACGAATAGTGTGAAAGTAAACGAAAGTTCATTATGGTTTGTACATAAAGTCTTTGTTGAACTAGTCCACTGTTCAAAGGAAACCCGAGTGCAAAACTGCATGTAGTAATTGCAGTCCAAAGGCCATAGCAGCAACCGTTGTCCCAGAAACTACAGTGAGAATGTCCATGTGGAATTGGAGATGATGAGAGCTCCATCCATAAGTAGGGCATCCGAACGGCTCAGGCAGGTCTGGAGTGCAGAAAGGGTCAGGATCACTAGCATCTCCATAAAATCATGTGTGGCTGAACAGAAGGATAGAGGGAGAGGGAGGTAAAGAGAGGGAGAGATAGTTAGGTAAGACTGTACTTTGTGTAAAAGAAAGTCTACTTATGGTAAGCTTGAGTAAACAATTATGTTTTCAGCCTAGACTTACACGCTGATACTGTGTCTGATTCCCAAACACTAATTGGAAGGATGTTCCATAACTTTGGGGCTTTGTAAGAGAAAGTTCTACCCCCTGCTGTAGCCTTTGCTGTTCAAGGTACCGACAAGTAGCCTGCACCTTTTCATCTAAGTAGCTGTGGCGGATAATAGAAGACAAACAGTTTGCTTAGGTACTTTGGCGCGAGACTGTTTAGTGTTTTATAGGTTAATAGTAGTATTTTATAATCAACGTTAGTGCAGTGTGATCAGATCAGGGTGATGTGGACATATCTTCTGGTTATAGTAAAGACCAACCAGAGTAACTATGTAATCGGAAGGCTTACTTCTAACTACACGTGCTCCTAGTACAAGTACATCTGTCTTGTCAGAATTAAGCAAGAGGAAGTTAATAAGCATCCAACATCTAATATCCTTTACACATTCCTCAACTTTATTAAGTTTCTGTCTGTCTTCTGGCTTTGCTTAAACATCTGCTTAAACAAACTGTGTATCATCAACATAACAGTGGAAACTAATACCATGTTTACGAATAATTTGACCTAGATTTAGCATATATAAAGTAAAAAAGCAGTGGGCCTAAAACAGAACCATGTTGAATACCAAATTTAACCTTGGTATACATGGAGAAATTGCCTCTCCATCTATGAACTGATAGCAATCAATCAAATAAGACCTGAGCCAGGACCATTCCCTTAATGCCAACAATGTTTTCTAGTCTATGACGGAGAATAGTATGATCTATAGTATCAAAAGATGCACTAAGGTCAAGCAACACAAGCAAGGAGACACAACCCTGATCAGAGGCCAGTAGTAGGTCATTTACTACTTTAACCAGTGCTGTCTCTGTGCTATGATGAGGTCTATATCCTGACTGATACATTTCATGAATGTTGTTCCTATGTATGTACGAGCATAGATGCTGTGCTACAACATTTTCTTGGAGATCTTGGAGATAAAGGGGAGATTTGATATTTACCTATAGCTGGAAACTTGACAGGGGTCAAGGACAGGTTTTTTAATCAGGGGTTTGATAACCGCTAGTTTAAATTATTTGGATACATAGCCAGTGCTAAGGGAATAAGTGATTATATTTAGAAGGGTTTAATTACTCCAGGAAAAATCTGTGTAAAGAAACATGTACTGTAATCTAGTATACAAGTTGATGCTTTTGCTGAAGAGATTAATGAAGCTAATTCGGTCTCTCTAAGGGGAGTAAAACATTCTAATCATTGATCAGATATTGCTATTATCATCTACAGTGTTAGTTATAACACTGTTCTAATTTAATAGCCTGAATGTAACATCTAATATTTTCAACTTTACCAAAGAAAAAAAATCATGAAATCTTCACTGCTATGATTGTGTGCTGTTTCTATGGTGGTTTTATTCCTAGTTAATTTTGCTACAATATTGAAAAGAAATCTAGAATTGTATTTGTTTTCTTCTATTAAGGTGGAGAGATAAAGCTTTTTAGCATCACTAAGAGATTTTCTATAGTTCAGGAGGCTCTCCTTTCATGCTGTTTGAAATATTACCAAGTTGGTTTGATGCCATTTATGTTCTAATTGTCAAGTGGTCTGTTTTAAGGTACGCGTTTTTCTCTCTAATTATTTTTCTTTTGACTGGAGCTACCTTATCTAGTGTGTAGCGGAGACTTGACTCTAAGTATTCAGTCTCTTGATCGAGTTCCCTGGGATCAGACGGTGATCCAAATCTAATTGATGTCTCTGGGAGGTTATTGATGAAGCTTGGTGCAGTAGCTGACATGAATGTACGTTTTACGCAGTAGCGAGGCGACATGCAAATATTATGATCAATACATATTTTAAATGAGATAAGATAATGGTCTGAGACAACTTCAGACTGCTGAAGTGTTACTATATTTTCTATATTTAATCCGTATTTTAGTAAAGCCCCCCCAGCCCTTTCTGGATAAAGTGATGACCCCTGGCATGAACCGTCATTCAGTCTCTGTAAGTTAGCTTGTTATATGCACGACTTGCTGTCAAGGGCAGGGTGGCGTAGTGAGCTTGTTTGCCTCACAGCTCCACGGTTGGGTGTTCAAATCCTGCCTCTCCTGTGTATGTGGAGTATCTATGTTCTCCCCATTCTTTTGGGGTTTTCCTTTGGGTACTCCGGTTTCATACTTTTTACTCCAGTATATTGAAATATTTTACTGAGGTATGGCCAGGTGTGCTCATCCTCAGTTTCCACAATGCATTGTGTAGCAAGGTTGGTGACAAGTTGACATGTTTTTGAATTTGGTTTGTTTGTCTTTTGCATTGATAAATTGGATGCTAAACTGAGTCCACCCTGACTCATGTATAGCATAGAGTCATTGGCTGGATAAGACAAGAAGAGACCTTTGACATTTGTAATGAGTACTCTGAAGGTCTAAACAACAAAACAATAAATGGAAGGAGTAGAAAGTATGTTTCTTTTCTTGAAATTAAGTAATAGTACAAGTATATTTGATACTTTACTCAAAAGGGAGGCTGTGGTTCAGGTGGTAGAGCGGGTTGTCCACTAATTGTAGGGTTGGTGGTTTGATTCCTGGCCCACATGCCTCCACATACCGAATACTCCTTGGGCAAGACAATGAACCCCAAGTTGCTCCCAATGGCAAGCTAGCATCTTGTATCATAGCTCCTCTGTGTGTGTGGGTGAATGAGAACTGCTTTGCAGAACCGCTAAAGTAAAAAAAAAAAATTGCTATATAAGTGCAGACCATTTACCATAAACATCCCAAAATGATACTTAAGTATAAAAAAGTACAATTAAAAGTATTTACCACCCATGATTAGTATGTAAATATTTACAACCAATAAGGTACAAAAAAATACACCAAGTCTCTATGCCTTTGCAAGTGATTTCAAGTGATTTCAAGTTAATATTCTGGTCCCATGTTACCCTTGACAAAGGAAATATAAAACCTACCTTACATTTTTACACTGAAGAACATTCAGTCACTCATCTTTCTCTTACTCATTCAGCCATCAGTCCTCACCAATGGGAAAGAAAGCTAATAAGCATGTGAAGTTAATACATCAGGTGATGGGTTTCATCATCAGTAAAATAAGGTTGCTAAAATATGTTGAGCACTTGCACTGATAATCCACTAATGAGTGACTGTCATTCAAGTATTGTGGAGTGGACTCTTTTGGTGGTTTTCTGACTACAAAAAGAAGTAACAGATGTGCCCTTTACACACATTTGTTCACCTGCAATTACTACTGAAAGTCTAGAACATTGTCACCCAGTGTAGTCATTAATGGGCTACAATGCTGTGTTGCAGTATGAGCACAATCCAGCAAATTAGACATGACCATCTTTGTGGGCCCAAAGAATGGACTGAGCACAGCTTTGTAAGGACTTGACATAAGCATAGTTTTTCTTGTAGGAAATCAATTTGACGTCTACATCAATGCACCTCACTCCAGTCATGCAGATGGCATGTGGGAGCAACAAATAGAAAACTTTTCACAGTCAAAACCAAGGTCATCAAGGGCATGAATTTATGGGTAATGTTCAGACATTGTTCATTCAAACCTGTAAACCTTGACACAGTATGTAGGATGCATTCACATTTGCCACTGAAGTCTACTTAAATTAGAATTAATTTCAAACATTTCCTACCTGCATTTTGATCTGTTGTGAGTCAAAAACTGCATCAGTGATCAACTGTGGTTAATAATTTTAGACAAATAGAGGAGATACATGTTGAAGCATAAGAAAATCTACACAGACAGTAAATTAATCTCAGGATCGAAAGCCAGAGGGTTGAGCAGTGAGGATTCAACAGTACTAAATTGCAATAAAAATGGCATTTTAAAAATTGGGATATTACTTTGCAGTTATTGGCAGTGGGTGGCATTGCTGCCTCACAGTTTCAGAGTTCCTCATCTCAGGTTACTGTCTGTGTTGGTGTGGTTTTCCTCTGGGTTTTCCAGTTTCCTCCCACCTCCCAAAGGTTACCAGTAGGTTGATTGACTACACTAGGTTTACAGGGGTTTGCGTCCAGATTCATCACTTTAGCATTTGTATTTGTCTGCAAATTGTTAGTCATGCAGACTTCTCATCAGGAAGGAGCTCTTTGTGGTGCGGTAATGTACAACTCTTTATGTTTTTGCAGTGAAGAAATCTGTAACCTCTCAGCAAACATTTTTGCTTCTCTTCAAAATATAAAAATGGCTGAAGCGTCCTGATTTTGAACAAACAGCTAGTATTGATGACATGACAGTTGAGTTAGGCAGAGGTAGTTGTTTCTACTCAGGAGTGATTTATGCCCCTTTTAAACTTTGCGTGTGATATCAATATCTGGATAATGTATACTCTGAACTCACCAAGCATGTTCGCCAGATTTTATATTTATGTGCTTTATTTATGCATTTTCATCTTCTGCATTTGGTATGCAGTGTCAGCTGCATGAATGTGTAGCATATATACAATATCCAGTATATAAAATACAGTGAACCACTCACTGTGAATGATTTGCTCAGGGATGTCCATCAATCAATTTTCCATACGGCTTATCCTACACAGGGTTGCCTGGAGCCTGCATCCATATACAGTGAGGGAAAGAAGTATTTGATCCCCTGCTGATTTTGTACGTTTGCCACTGACAAAGAAATGATCAGTCTATAATTTTAATGGTAGGACTATTTGAACAGTGAGAAACAGAATAACAACAAGAAAATTCAGAAAAACGTATGTCAAAAATTGTATAAATTGATTTGCATTTTGATAAGGGAAATATGTATTTGACCCCCTCTCAATCAGACAGATTTCTGGCTCCCAGGTGTCTTTAATACAGGTAACGAGCTGAGATTAGGAGCACATAAAAGGGAGTGCTCCTAATCTCAGCTTGTTACCTGTATACCTCATATTGCAATCTGCGATCGACTAGCGACCGACGTTTAGTAGTTCCCACTCAGCGAGGCGTAAGGTCCCTTTCCAGAACCTTCACGCATACCGTTCCCCAGTGGTGGAATGCTCTTCCGATCTCAATCCGGACTGCAGAGTCAAGCAGCTTGGTGAGAAGGTGACAACAGTTGGTGTGATTATTCGCAAATGGAAGAAACGCAAAAGAACTGTCAATCTCCCATGGCCTGGTTTACCAAGATCTCACCTCATGGAGTTGCAATGATCAAGAGAACAGTGAGGAATCAGCCCAAAACTACACGGGAGGATCTTGTCAATGATCTCAAGGCAGCTGGGACCATAGTCACCAAGAAAACAATTGGTAACACACTACACCTTGAATGACTGAAATCCTGCAGTGCCCGCAAGGTCCCCCGCTCAAGAAAGAACATATACATGCCCATCTGAAGCCAATGAACATCTGAATGATTCAGAGGACAACTGGGTGAAAGTGTTGTGGTCAGATGAGACCAAATTGGAGCTCTTTGGCATCAACTCAACTCTCCGTGTTTGGAGGAGGAGGAATGCTGCCTGTGACCCCAAGAACACCATCCCCACCATCAAACATGGAGGTGGAAACATTATGCTTTGGGGGTGTTTTTCTGCTAAGGGGACAGGACAACTTCACCACATCAAAGGGACGATGGACGTGGCCATGTACCGTCAAATCTTGGATGAGAACCTCCTTCCCTCAACTAGGGCATTGAAAATTGGTAGTGGATGGGTATTCCAGCATGACAATGACCCAAAACACACGGCCAAGGCAACAAAGGAGTGGCTCAAGAAGAAGCGCATTAAGGTCCTGGAGTGGCCTAGCCAGTCTCCAGACCTAAATCCCATAGAAAATCTGTGAAGGGAGCTGAAGGTTCGAGTTGCCAAACGTCAGCCTCGAAACCTTAATGACTTGGAGAAGATCTGCAAAGAGGAGTGGGACAAAATCCCTCCTGAGTTGTGTGCAAACCTGGTGGCCAACTACCAGAAACATCTGAACTCTGTGATTGCCAACAAGGGTTTTGCCACCAAGTACTAAGTCATGTTTTGCAGAGGGGTCAAATATATATTTCCTTCATTAAAATGCAAATCAATTTATAACATTTTTGACATGCGTTTTTCTGGATTTTTTATTTATTTTTTGGTTGTTGTTCTGTCTCTCACTGTTCAAATAAACCTACCATTAAAATTATAGACTGATCATTTCTTTGTCAGTGGGCAAACATACAAAATCAGCAGGGGATCAAATACTTTTTTCCCTCAGTGTATATGGATGCAGGCTTAAATTTACATTTACTGCAGACTTGCTGAAGATAAGTCCCATCTGGCATGCTTCCAGCTGCAGCTACATGATTATGAGTGCCACTCCTGCACACCTTCTCATATGGACAGCATTTCGGTAGATCTCATTTGATCTTTCAGCAGTGCCATAATAGAATTGGTTTTTTGGATTAGGGGAATTACAATTGCACCTTAATCTGGGGAAAAAAGCAAGCACAAATATGTTTTAGAGTTGGCAACAAGTCACTTTATCAGGTTTCCCCTCACAAAAGTGGGGAATGAAGCTCTGAGAAAGGAGAGGAATATTTTAGGCAAAAGTGCTTGCATTAATTTGTGGTTTGCGTTAAAAAATTAAATAAAATCATGCTCATAGCTTTCCATTCACTTTTATTTACTATGCCATGTCAGGTTTTTTAGATTACATGTTTCTGCATTCTGTTTATTCGTAACCCCTCTTATACATTTTAACGGTGACATATTTTTCTGTATCATGTCTGAATGGTTTATGGACTAATGCAGTACTGCAAATAAATTTCTTAAGTTTTATGCAAGAAGCTGACATTTTGGGGAATTTAAACAACTGTTGATCCATTTGTGTTCTTGCAATGCTACTGAGGTGATGAGAATTCCCAAGTGATAAATAGTCATTATACACGCAATAAATTGATAATGATCATGAATTATGATACTGATTTGTGCCCTGTGATGGGTTGGCACCCCGTCCAGGGTGTCTCCCGCCTTGCGCCCTGAGTTCCTTTGGATAAGCTCCAGGCTCCCCATGACCCTGTGTAGTATAAGCGGTACAGAAAATGGATGGATATATGATTATGATTTATGAGATAATATTTCAGTGTGCATGTGTTTGTAGAGCAAGTTATGAGGCATACATGATGTAATACAAGTCATATCACAATTTTCCTGCCTTGTAAATAAATAAATAAACCATTATTAAATATTCATCAACAAGAAACTATCAAGTAGATCAGTGTCATGATTCATTTATATTTCAACACACCATCACATAAAGGTCCAAATAGGATGTGTGTGACTTCAGCACAGCAATTGGGAACCATGAATGAGAACTAGCAGCCCAGAATAACAAGCTCTTTTTGTGCTGAAAAGGGACATTATGTTAACCCTTAAACTCCTATGACCCATCTGTAGGTCTACACTTTGTAGACGTTTCTTACACTTGTATCTGCATACATTTCCTCTGAGATTTAGTATATTTACTGAATAATTGATAATAATAACTGAATAATATTATGAATAATAAAGTATTTACTCAAAGTCCACTAGGTTATTGGCCTAATTAGGCAGACAATCTATGTCTGTTTAAATGTTTGGTTATGGAAATGCGGGATTTACAGCTCAGTTCTCAGTTCTCTGCCATCAGTGTTATAATTATATAGAAAACAGTGACATGTAGGACATTTAGTACCCCCGTGGTCTCTGGATTAATGGATAGTGTTGAATTATGTACCATGTTCCTCTTTAAACCGTTAATTAGCAGATTAGCTAGAAGACTATTTGAAATATGCTTTCATTAATGTTGAGCTAAACATCACGTGGCATTCTCTATGCTGGTGTCTTCCTAATAGCGCAGCATCTACACTGATCAGCCATAACATTAAAACCACTGACACTGAAGTGAATTGAACATTGATTATCTCTTTACAGTAGCACCTGCTAAGGGGTGGGACATATTAGGCAGCAAGTGAACATTCAGTTCACAAAGTTGATGTGTTGGAAGCAGGAAAAATGAGCATGAGTAAGGATCTGAGCTATTTTGACAAGGGATGGCTAGATGACTGGGTCAGCGCATGGCAGGACTTGTGGGGTGCTCTCATGATGCAGTGGTTAATGCCTAACAAACATGTTCCAAGGAACCAAAACTGGTGAATCGGCGACAGGGGTCTGGGTACCCAAGGCTCATTGATGCGTATGCGGACCAACGGCTAGTCCGTCTGGTCCGAACTCACAGAAGTACTACTGTAGCACAAATTGCTGAAAAAGATAATGCTGGATATTATAGGTGTCAGAGCTGTTTTGGTGGCACAAGGGGGACCTACACAATTAGGCAGGTGGTTTTAATGTTATTGCTGATCAGTATATATAGAACTGATTTGTCAAATACTTTAAGTAAGTAGTTTAAGCAACCAAAAATAAAATAAAATATATATATATATATATATATATATATATATATATATATATATATATATATATATATATATATATATATATTATATATTATGTATATATATATATATATATATATATATATATATATATATATATGTATGTATTCAGTCTGATGCTACAGTGGACAAGGGCTGACCAATGCTTGACAGGTGAATATTGGAAAAAAGACCAAGTGATGTTTTTCCAATTTTCATCTCTTCCATTTTGGTGAGCCTATGCTCACTGTAGCCTCGAATTCTTGTTTTTGCCTGAAAGGTGTGGAAACTGATGTAACTCAATACACTGTGGTAGGCAGCTAAAGTAACAGTAACTTTGTCAGTGTCCAAATATTTATGAACCTGGTTGTAAATCATATTGCAGCATCCCAATGTATGAAATCATGCAGATATAATTCAGGAATTCAGTTAATGTTCAGAATGGAAAAAAATGTGATCTCAGTGACTTTGAGGGTGGCATGGCTGTTGGTGCCAGATGGGCTGGTTTGAGTATTTCAGAAATTGCTCATCTCCTGGGATTTTCATTCACAACAGTCTCTAGCGTTTACTCAGAATAGTGTGAAAAATAAAAAACATCTGGGGATCATCCAGCAGTTTTGTTAGCAGAAATGTCTTGTTGCCGAAAGAGGTCAGTACATTAACTCAAATTACCACTCTACTGTCACGTATCATGAAACTCTGGACTCCAGTTCCCATCAGCCACTGCACTGCACTACCTGTCACATGACCACCTGCACCTGATTCACGTTTTGTTAATGAGCACTCGTGTGTATATATAGTCATTGTCGGCACTGTTTACTTTTCTTTAGTTGTCTTATACTTCTGTCTTCCATGTCACGGTGTTATGCCAAGTTGTCTTTGTTTTGTTATACTTTTGTTTAAGAAATGTTAACATCTGCGATTGCCTCTGCCTCAACCTCGACTCATGACCTCTACAACCGTGGTGAACAGAAAATCATTTCGGAATCCACAACACATTGAACCATGAGGTTGATGGGCTACAACAGAAGAAGACCACATCAGATTTCATTTCTGTCAGCCAAGAACAGGAATCAGAGGCTACAGTTGGTACAGGCTCACCAAAACTGGACAGATTAAGATCAGAAAAACATTGCATGGTATATTTTCAGATCTTCAACTTCCTTTTGGTTGGTCAGATTAAATCCTTTATTGGTCTGGTCCCAGCCCATATGTTGATATACACGTTGATAAACAACATTGTCTTTTGTGTGTTCATGACATTCATGATTACTTCTATTTGGGCTACTTTGAACCTTCATCAGGTGAGATGATCTGAGTCTACACCTTACCCTGAAGACATAAATATTAGAAAAGAATGAAAGAAACAATTAAACTCCCAGGACCCACTGTTGAGTCTATATTTATCCTCATTCTTGTAGCTACACTTTACATTTCTGTTGAAATTCCTTTCATACAGTAGCTGAAGGATAACACTCATTCTGCCTAGATCATCATCCTGTCTGGAAAGAAAGGTCTTCCCTTGCAAGCTATGGAACTTTGCATGTGCGCCTAACATCAGCTTCTGTTTTCTTCAGCCACAGTTATGAATTCTTTCTTTATTTTCACATAAACCCTTTCAAATTATTATTTGCTATATTCTGCTGGGAATATTTATTATACCATAAATATTATTTATGGTCACATGCTCATCTTGTGAGTGAGTTAAGACTTCATTTTGACTTCATCACTGACTTTCTAAATGAAACAATAAATCACTCACATGCCATACCATTCCCTCATTTTTTTTTAAATAAAATGATCAAGAAGGCCATTCCAGACAAAACCTTGCATCATATTATCTTATTTTTTCCAGTGATCATAATCAAAACAAAACAAACTCCACACGAAAGTAAATTAACAAAACAAAGGGAGAGCACACAATTTTGTACATGGCTATTTAGTCTCCTATTCATAGGCAGACACTATATGAGGAAAAGACATCAATAACAATCACTTCAATCTCAGCAAGACAAGATTGGAAAAATTGGATTGCCTTCCAACATAAGCTGGACCTCACAAGACCTCAAAACACTGATGTGCCATACTCCAGAACTTGTCTCTGAAAAAAAATTCTGTATTTCTATTTAGAAGTAATGGCCATGTCTCGTGTGAAAGAAGGACATTATGAAGAAGTCATGTCATAGGCCAGAGTACTGCAAGAGGTGCAGACAGCACTATAATTGAAAAGAGAGAAAAAAAATTAGATGTGCGAATAAGTCTTTTCGAAAGGATTGTTCCAGCAGGCTAATGGAAACTAATGTACTACAGGGAGACAGAAAGAGTTCAACAGTCTCTCTCTCTCTCTCTCTCTCTCTCTCTCATGTGCATGTTTGCATGCACCTCTGTCGTGATTATGATTATTATACAATTATTGTTTGAAAGGTGAGCACATGCCATTGTCAAAGACTGAAATTAAATGTTGAATCTTCTACAGAAAACATACTTTACATGCATCATCTTCTAAAGAGGTCAGAAGCAAAAAATCTGGATGGTATAACATTCAATCATCTCTTCATTCCATCTAGATTATGTATAATTAACTCGGCATATCTTCTAATTATCATAAGCTCATTATGTGCAGGGACGCTGGCCCCTATTCATCACTGTTCTGTAGAAACAAGCATAAATATGAAAGAAGAAACAAATCTTCATCTGATTTATGAAAGTGTCATATGACATCAAATTATGTATTTTCATCAGCTTCGATGGTCTTCTGTATATGTTCTCTTGTGGCCGATTTATTTATGACTGGTCATCTCTACAGATCTGTAAATAAGTGCTAAGTTGAATTTAATTAATTAAACAACATGCATATAATCACTGAAATTACTTTTCATTTGCAGAGAAATACATGTGAGAGAAAATGAGAAAATTAGGGAGAAAAGCAAAGTATCACACATTCAAAACAATTTCCATGATCCAAATGTATGAACAGTTACAAAAGGTTACGCTTAGGTCCAAAGGCTGGGCTAACTTCTATAGCTTTTCTTAGAACTTCAATTGCACAAAATACAACAAAATTACTCACTTGCTAGATTCAAGAAAAGGAAAGAAAAGAATAGTTTTTTTTTTTTTTTTGTTTTTTTTTAATAAATATTTTTTTTAAAATTTTTTTTTTTTTTTTTTTTATGTGAAACAAACACGTCTGAGAGACTTATTTCTTTCTTATTTTGGAAGTAGCAGGGAAGTGCAGTACCATTTACTGCCATGTCCCTAGTGTCTAATCACAAATAATTACATTTTTTTTACCCAAGCATGGCTACAATCACAAATAATTACCTTTTTTCAAGTGAGGTTATTCACCCACAGACAGCAACAGCCCCAGGGGAATGAGCAACACTCCATGAATATGTGGCAAACAGATGAGCATCAGCAGCAAGTATCCTGAGGATACACACATTCTCACACTACAGACAATTTGGAAATGTCAATTAGCCTACAAGACATGTCTTTGGAGTGGGGGAGGAAACCAGAGTACCTGGAGGAAACCTCTAAAGCATGAAGAGAACACGCACACTCCTTGAACAAAGATAAACCCCTGAAGCACGGGGAGAATGGGCTCACCACTAAGTCACCATGTCCCAATGTTTCCTCATCTAATCCTCATCTATTCCAGAATTGTGTATATGTAATTGTCCAGGAAAAATGTTCTGGATTTGCCGACTAAGTGAGACACTTAAAATCGCCTAACACCTCCCACCGGGGTCACATGGCTCCCGCCAGGGCCATGTGTGTGCGGAGTTTGCATGTTCTCCCCGTGTTGGGTGGGTTTCCTCCGGGTACTCCGGTTTCCTCCCCCAGACCAAAGACATGCATGGTAGGCTGATGTTCAAAAGTGTCCATAATGTATGAATGGGTGTGTGAGTGTGTATGTGATTGTGCTTTGTGATGGACTGGCACCCTGTCCAGGGTGTACCCCGTCTTGTGCCCGATGCTCCCTGGGATAATCTCCAGGTTCCCCGTGACCCTGAAAAGGAGTAAGTGGTAGAAGATGGATGGATGGATGGATGGATGGGTGGACCAACGTGTAGATTTTTACCTAATGTCTAGATAACTTCCTTTAAAGCAATGACTTGTTTTAAGCCTGATTGATAGTTTGCATTTCATGAGTGAAATGTGTTCCAAAAAGCTATACAATCTAGCATGTTAACAACTACCTTGACTGATATGAATATTATACAAATGATGAGCACACATTCAGTCATTCATCTTCAGTAACTGCTTTGTCCTGATTAGAGTCCCAAGAACACTTACAGAGTGATGCAGGGATACACTTTAGATGGGATATCGGGTCATTCTAGAACAGTGGTGTCAAACTCATTTTAGTTCAGGGGCCACATACAGCCTAATTAGATGTCAAGTGGGCCAGGCCAGTAAAATCATAGTATAATCACCTATAAATAACAAGAAGTCCATGTTTTTACCTTTGTTTTCATGCAAAGACATTTATATTTAATTGAGATATCGCTTTGCTTATTTGTAAGTCGCTTTGGATAAAAGCGTCTGCTAAGTTAATAAATGTAAATGTAAATGTAATGAAATATCCTTTTATAAAATATATAATTTTGATGCCGTACGTTTGACACCCATGTTCTAGAACATAAAACACACAGCTATTCAGCTATTTTGAGTCACCAGTACATCTACAGGCATATTTTGGACAGTAAGAGGAAACCAGAGAGGCAAGAGGAAACCTACGCGGACACAGGAAGAACATGCAAAACTCCACACCGATTGTAGCTCAAGATCAGGATCAAATCATGGTCCATGGAGCTGTTAGGCAGCAGCTCTACCTGATGCTTTCCCCTGCAGCCTAAGGACATGGTAGTTGAAATGATAATTTGCTTATCACATTATTTTCTTTATTTCTTTACTTTATTCATTTTCCCAGCCTGTAAAGGATACTGTAAAGGATAGAATCAGGTCAAATGCATAAGTGCTCAGCATCAAAGTCTCTAGTAAACACTCAGTACCTTTGGTATAGACAATGTATGGGGAATGGTGGAAAACACTGTACAGTGTCTGCTTCAGGCAATAAAAAAATACATTCTGCATCATCACTTGGGGCCAAGCACTTGTCTAGAATTTGGTGACAACAGTTTTTAAACCAGTGTGTGTTGAGGACAGGGCCAACTCAAGTGGTGTTGCTGGGCCCGAGCTGAAGGAATGTGGTTTGTTTCTGGTCTGCACATGCAAATATATTATAGCACTGAAGATAACCAGGGAATGACAGAATGGCAAATTAAAGACCACACACCATTCAAAAACTGTCTCAGGCTATGTGTACACTGCAACTTGCCATCTGACTTGCCACATTGCCCGCAGGGCTTGCCGAGAGTGTCTGTCAGAAAAACGTTTCAAACTCATGGCCCGAGGGCCAAATATAGCATGCCTACTTGTGTCATTCAGCAAATGTGTGAAAAATAATAGTGAAAAAGCCCTTAATAACTACTACTCAACATTTTCACACTGTATAGAATTCACAGCAGATGTGTAGAGTAGAGGGCGCATGGTGGCTTAGTGGTTAGCAAGTTCGCCTGTGTGTGCAGAGTTGCATGTTCTCCCCATGTTCTGGGGGTTTCTTCTGGGTACTCCGGTTTCTTCCCTCAGTCCAAAGACACGTATGGTAGGCTTGTCCAAAGTGTCCGTAGTGTATGAATGAGTGTGTGAATGTGCTTGTAATTGTGCCTTGCGATGGATTGGCAACCCGTCCAGGGTGTACCCCACCATGTGGCCGATGCTCCTTGGGATAGGTTCCCCAGGAAGCTGTAGGATAAACAGTATCGGAAATGGATGGATGGATGCATAGCATAGAGCATGTGTGGGGTGAGATCTCACAATGCCTGATTACAATTGACCCTTTTGTGCTGTCTTTGGTGAAATGATTCAGATTCATAAACACATTCAGAAAGATTCAGAAACACATATGTTGGCAGTGACGTAACCACAAATTAATTTCATGATGAGGAAATGTACAAAATGAAATCATGATTGTTTTCCTGATCTGTACAATTAAATTTACAGGAAATTTAGGTGGACAGTAGTAAGAGCAGTGATGGCACAAATTTGTTATTTAATCATTTTAAGGCACAATCTACTGTCAAGCAATCTTGCCATGTTAATAACATTACCATAAAATACCTTTATTACAATTCAGCTGAAAATTATTAAAAAGGCAGGTTAGTAATAGGAGGAAATTACACCTTAACTCATACATCCGGATCTACTAGTTATCTGGCTAGTAGTCTCAGATTCCTGTTCTGTAAGGAGTGCAACCTCATGAGGTCTACTGCTACTGTAGCCCATCCACCTCAAGGTTCAATGTATTGTGCATTCTGAGATTATTTTCTGCTCACCACACTTGTAAAGAGTGGTTATATGAGTTACTGTAGTCTTCCTGTCAGCTCAACTCTCTCATCGACAAGTCAATTCTGCCCATAGAATCATCACTCACTGGATGTTTTTGTGCACCATTCTGTGGAAACACTGGAGACTGTTGTATGTGAAAATTCCAGGCGATCAGCAGGTTCTGAAATATTCAGACCAGACAGTCTGGCACCAATAACCTGCTATTAACTGTTTCACTGCTGCTACATGATTGGCTGATTGGATGAGCATGAATGAGCAGGTGTATAGGAGATCCTAATAAATTGACTGGTAAGTGTATCTGTGTGTCAAGTCAAAATGCATCTTGCATTCAGATTAAACTGGCTTTTACTTTATATGCCTCCATTTCACAATGTATAAATAGATAAAGTGATCATCTAATAACACAGTGGTTATCATCAAAGTGATGTCCAGGGACCCTCATATGTCCATGAAACATAGCCAGAAAACTTTGCAACGACAAAGTGTTAATAATGGTTGCTATTGTGTTTAAATCCGAGAACATTAAAGCTCCTGCATGGTTGCAATACAATGCTTTGATGGTCAGTGGAGCTTTTTAACCTAGCTAAAGGAAAGGAAGAAGCACACGTGCAAAATCCATAACCTTACCCTATTTTGCCACTTTGCAAAAGTGCAGTGCTGTTAGAAATCCAAGAAGTCCAAAATACATCAACACACCACGCAACTTTTGTGACTTGTATAAAACCCACTCCACTCCAGTCTATCATTCCTACATGCTTTTCTAGCATTAGCACTTTATTTTGCTGAGCGGATGCCACTGTCAATCAGTTTGTGATCTGACACACCCACACAGATCTGCTCAGACAGAAAATTGGACCGCCACAGACTCCACAATTTTGTGTAAAACCTGATTATCCATGTTAGATCAAATCCATAAGCATGTCATCTGAACACATGCTTCAGTGGAAGAAGGGATGACTTTTTTTTTTTTTTTTTTTACCAAGGATTTAACATGGTTAACATGGTGGGGGAAATGCTGGAGATGGAAGAAATAAATAAAATTGAACTGCCTCAGTGTGCTCAAGTTGAATACAAGGTAATCCTGGTAATCAAAATAGTCAATCATTATGGCCATTTTCATATATTTTTTACCCTGAATTTGACTATTGGCAGATTCTCTGGCAATGTCTTTCTACACCCTGTTTGGCTTGGATGCATTAGTCACACTTGCATTTGCCAGCTACCTTTTATTGGCTGATGGTTCTCTCAACTCATTGTGCATATGACATAGCTTACTTAGAGGACATCATCAGCATTTAGAGTAATAACATCCAGTGGCATAGATATATACCGTAATTCTCTGACTATTGTGCGCACCTGAATATAAGCCGCACCCACTAATTTTAAGAAGAAAAACAATTTTGTACATATATAGGCCGCACTTCTCTATAAGCCGCAGGTGTCCACGTTGTAACTGTCACAATTCATGACGTAAACGAAGCAGGACGAATTTTTTGTCAAAACAAGACATGCAATCCATAGGCTTCCAAAGATTTGAGACTGTAGATGAGCTCTTTCTACCTACATTTACTCATTCAACTGTTAAACAACAACTAGCAGTACAAACTGAGATTTCATTCATGCCGTGCTCATTGCTGTTGGCTTGTCTCGCCTTCATTCCTTATGGTTCTTTCCTTAATTCTTATGGTATGCAGGTGTTTGACAAAACAATAGGCTAATCAGTCTTTTGTTTTCTCCAAGGTACTCGTGGTTTCATCTCTTGCAGTAAACAGCTCCCGCTGTGAAGCGTGAGGAGTGACTAGTGGCAGAATCTTATCCCTTAAGGCCTGTGATTTTTAAGCAATATCGCACGAGCTGTGGGTAATCACAGCTGTTCTGATATTCACTACAACACAATGATTGCAAGTGTGATATTGCTATTATACAAAACATTTCAGACACAATATGGCCAAATATTCTATTTATTTTTGCTTGGTCAATGAAAATAGTTCCCAAAAAAGCAGCAGCTGGGTAGAGCGCTGCATTCTTTTTGATGTTTGTAGAAGACTAGTGGAGGTTTTGATACAGTCTCAAGTCTTCAGCCATGGTTTCATTAGCAGTCTTTAAAGGAACTCCCTTTTTTTTGGAAGAGGATTGTTTATTGGTTAGTCTATCTGTTATCTCAAGAGTGGAGACACAGGCCATGGCATTGTCTATGACCGCCCTACGAAATCCACTTACAGAAATTTTTACACAGTTCTTGCTTGCTACTGGACGGTGTTTAGTACGCATTGTGGATTAATCATAATCCAATCATTAGTAATCATTAAACTGCAGAATTATCATCTCTAGTGTGTAGCCATCAAACTGAGGATCACACATTCACAATATTTCACACAGAGCTATATTGGTTCATTTAAAAGACATAATCTCCTCTCTGCAGCACTTTTGCTTTCTTTGGATAACTTTCCTTGCAATTAGACCTTGGACTTTGTGGCCTCTTAGAGCATTTTTATTTTGATCTCTCCCATCATTTAAATTCTACTTAGTGCAGGGATGAGAAGGATAAGTGGTTGTGAAGAAGCTCTTCAAGCAAAGGAGACTGTTGCTGACATCCAATTAAGGTTTTTTTTTCACTCAAAGACCAAAGAAGTAACTTTTCAAAATAAATGCTGCATAACATTACATATCATTTACAGTTCTTTATAAAGGCATTCATAAAAACTGGGTGTACATTTGCTGGTAATTTCAGTGATTTGTCTTTCAGTGTTTCTTTGTGTATAATGATGACTTGTATACTATATGGCCAAAAGTTTGGGTATACCTGAACAGAATTGTCACTATATTAAAAAGAACTAGACAGTCGACATTTAGCATACAATCCTTTATTGAAAACTCTTTCTCGTATATAAGTGCATTTTGATGCATAACGACACAACACAAACCTCCACTGAGCACAAGCAGTAGCACATACTGGGCTCCTGCACGGATGTCATATTCAACATATACAACATCCAATGCAACTGAAAACCTCATAGTAATTAACGCACAAAGCAAAATAAAAAAAAGTCATAATTTTTTATTTTGGAATAAGTTAAAGACACATATGCCATTCTTATAATAGGATGTCAAATAAACCCAACATAAAAATTTCATGATCTGATTAAAGATTTTGATGTGCAGTAGCAGCTTGAATAGGATATCAGTGCAAAACATTCTTTTTTTTTTTTTTTACAATCCCACAAAAACATTCAGTCATAAGTAAACAATTTTCCCTATATTCAAGAATGTTTTAATTCTTGTACGGCTCATAGGTAGACTATTTTTTACACACACAATATAATGAACAAAAACACGACTCAAAATGCTTTCAAGGCCAGGGCATGCGTCTCCATATAAAATAGTTTCTTTTAAACAACTAAATCTGGCATGCCGTTTGACACTAGTGAACAAGTATTCCCTTCCTATCCTATAACACATCTATAACACATTTTTCACCACTTAAAATAAAAATTTAACATGGAACTTATCAGGAAGGATTGGAAACCAAAATGGAAGTGAAGCATAAACATGTTTTTTTTTTGTGGCATTGACTCTTAAATCAAGAATAGGAAACAGAATAAAAACCAAGACTGTATTAACATTTTCAAAACTCTCATGATAAGCCAAATTTCCTAGATATTGGACATATCAATGGAATGACGTGTAATGTAAAGCTTTTATTTCTTTTGGATAATATAACAATTATAGATATCAATATAATAATCCGATGCAATATCCCAACAGTTACATAAAATTAAACTTTAATTCCATTCACAACTTACAAACTGTATATTTTACTTAAGCAAAAACCTTGCCAAGCCATACAACCACAAAAATAGGATATTGTTGGCCAGTGATTTAATAACTGCTTTCTACACTAGCATCATCAGTGACATAAAATATTAAATGTATTTTCATGTGGTCAGAGTCATGTCTGTTCAAGTTAAGGAAAGCCAAGGTACCTCCGCTCACAAAGACTGTGTTATTACTCAAAAATACATCACAAGAGTCTTCAATAAAATTCCAATAAAATTACATATCTGGATCTAGAATGTTTGACAGTTTTGAGCTCTTTGATATTAACTGACCCCTCCAAAAGCCCCGCCCCCTTTCCCCATACCTCACATTTGTAATTTTTCAGCCAGTGTCTCATCTCGACTCAATTTTCTCACTTGAAAGATTCAGTATCTTTTCTTTCCCAAGAAAACTAAGAATGTTTTGAGTTCACTCATGTGAAACAAAATAGATCAATGTACACAATATGGCCAAAAGTATGTGGACACCCAACCATCACACTCATAAATGAACACTCCAAAACCATGAACATTAACATGGATTTTATCCCCCCTTTGCTGTTATAACAGCCTCCACTCATTTGGGAAGACTTTCCACTAGATTTTGGAGTGTGGGTGTGAGGTTTTCTGCCCATACAGACATAAGAGCATTAATGAGGTCAGGCCTATGTCAAATGAGAATGCCTGGTGTGCCTGACATTCCTGTTCATCCCAAAGGTGTTCAGTGGGGTTGAAGTCAGGGCTCTGTGCACACCACTCAAGTCCTTCCACTCTAACCATGTCTTTATGGAGCTTGATTTGTGCACAGGGGCATTGTCATGCTGGAACAGGTTTAGGCTCCTTGGTTTCAGTAATGGGAAATTGTAGTACTAGAGCATACAAAAACATCTTGTACAATTGTGTGCTTACAAATCTGAGTCAACAGTTTGGCAAAGGCCCACATATGACAGTGATGGCCAGATGTCCACAAACATTTGGCAAGTATATACTTAACATCAGTTAACTGTATTTAATAGAGATTCACCAGGAATAAAATGGCCAAAATGATTCAAAAATGGCAATTCAAAAAGAATAAAAAATGTGACCAATAAATAAATAAAAAAGAATGGCTCAATAGGCCTACAACTAAGTGTTAAATCGAACACTTTACAAATCAATTTAATAGTAATGATAATTAGAAAGCTCTTCTGCAGCGGGCAGCACAGATGTGTTCCAACAGTGCAGTCAGGTTCATTCTAGTATAAATTGGAGAGCATGTGTATGCAGGGTTTCAGAGTAACCACAGTAACAACTGCTTGGGAGGGAAAAGATGCTGCTTGTCTGTTTTAATAATGCTGTAGACATTAGAAATGTTTACGTGCACAATTTTTTATTATTTGCTATACATAACATATACATAACATTGCCATTAAACCCTGTGTATGTATATGCACACACACACACGCACACACAAATGCGCACACACACACACGCACACGCACACACACACACACACACACACACACACACACTCCAGTTTCTATTCTGGAAAAGCGATTTGTGAAAGGGCTATGGAAAATGTCTATGCATCATTCCTGTTCACATTCCATTATGTCAAATATATTCTAAATATATGTTCCCTTATACATTGTTTATTATTAGTTATAGGAGAAATATCATGAAGTGGTGTTCCGAGAGTAATAAATCCCTCTATAAAACGTGTCAAGTGTGTAACAAAAAATAAAGACAACAGATCAGAAGTTCTTGAACAAGTAATGCCTCTGACAGAGACTGCAGCCACCAGCATGTGGCTTGGCTGAGGATTGCACTAGCAAGTCTTCTGATGATGTAATCAGAAGTCATCTTCAAACATGCATGAGGTCTGTACTTGCCAGCAGACATGTGCTTAAGGGTTCGCTTTTAGCAATCACACAGTCAGTGACACAATGGTGGGTTTTCTTCTGGGAATAGCCCAATATTTTTCACCTCAACAGTTCCTAAGACTTTGCACAAGCCAACTTTTATGACAAGTTAGGGCATGGAGTGGAATCTTGCATTTGCAGATTACCATATGATTTTATCCACTCTGGTTTATAGAAATGCACACAAGACCAGGTTCTTTCAAAGGTCCATGAGAGAAAGCGTGGCGAGATAATCACTGGTTTACACCAAGTTTAGATAGACTTGATTCAGAGTGTAGAACTGTCACTTATAGGTCACACTATTCGTCTTCCAACTGCAGCAATATTTCTTCCCTATTTATTTATTTCTCTTACCAGTACCTGTTTTAATTTTGCTTGTTTGTTTTTTGGTAGTCACCGGCAACAATACTGCCACAGTATTAGCCTACAAATTGCACAAACTATTTTCTCTTTTAAAATCTGACAGCAAAAGTAATTAAATTCATTTAAAACACCCACAGATGCCTGTCAGAGAACAGAACTGTTTGTTGAGAAACTTGTGATGCATAGACATAATCCTTTGATTGCATATACTCATTTGTAAAAGAGAAATAAATAGAGCAGTTGCATGAGGCAAACTCTGTAACAGCCAGAGAACAGAGGCTGTCAAACTATATAGGTAATGTCTCAAAAGCTTACAGTCTTTCAAACGTAACTTTGCTCTATGCTGTAATGCTGTCAGGTGTAGGCTGGAATTTTCCTACTTTGTTGTGTGTGTGTGTGTATTTTCATGTGATTGTAAGTGGATCTTTTTTTCTTCTGAATAATAACAGCAGAGCCACTTGACATATGAATCTGCAGTGATTAACAATTATGTTGTCATTTTAAATGCACCAATATTAATGGACCCCCCGGAAGCCCCTCTCCCCTTCTCCATCTCACGGAGATATGTAATCTTTCGGCCAGTGCTTTTTCTCACTTGAAAGATGTGGCCTCGCTTTCTATCAAGGTAATCAGCAGGGACGGGGTGCTGGACGAGGTGGCAAGCCATCACAGGGCACAATCGCACATAGATTCTCACACTATGGACAATTTGGAAAATCAGCCTACAACACATGTCTTTGGACTGTGGGAGGAAACCTGGAGTACCTGAAGGAAACCCCTGAAGCACGGGGAGAATATGCAAACTCCTCGCACACACGGCAGACCTCCAACCCCAGAGGTGCAAGGTAAAAGTGCTGTTGCCAAAAACATCACTTTTTAAATATTAAATATGCCTTCAAATCTGACACTTTGCAAATCATTTTAATGGTAATGTTAATTATAAAGTGCTTAAAATCACTGCTTGTTCTCCTGCAATGGTGAACGCAGACGTGTTCCAACAGCAAAGTCAAGTCTGAAACTGATGGGTTTACAGTATCCACCGGGCACTTGGTGGAAAAAAAAGCCGCTGCATGTCTGATTTAACAGAAGACTTTTGTTATGTTATCTTATGTTTTGTTATGTCCATGTTCATGAGGGTTGCTTTATTCTCCTCTTAGTGAGACTGAAATAGCTAAATATGATCCTCAAAAGCATCAGTACTTATTTCCTAACACTCACAAGAACAACCAGGAAGTGCAGTGTAGTAAGCGCTTTAACTGACCAACAAGACAAAGTATATCTTTATATGAAATGAAAATTATTATTTACTTGTCAGACACTAGCTTAAGCTTTTGAGGGATGAAATAAAATACTGTAGCTCCCCATTCAGTTCAATCACCACAGTCTTCCCTATTAAGACACAAGTACTTAGTGGCATGTTAATGAATAATCCCATTAGGGGTTTGATTGTGGCAGGTCACAGCCAGCCCAGGGAACACACTTGTGGCTAAGTAAGAGCCTGGAAGCTTCCTTTTCCATTCTGCTCTAATGTGCTGATTAACAGTGGCAGCCACTCCTCACATAATGGAAATTAATGCAAGTTCAGATTGGGGTTTCCGCCCTCCTCTTACTCACTCACTCACTCACTCACGCACATGTCACCTTCTTGAGATTAGCCATACAGCATTTAGCGTTTTCTATGCAACCCTGGCATGACAAATAAAAATAAATTGGAGGGAGAATGAAGTAATAAGATAATAAGGAAGATCAGGAGAAATGGTATGGAGAAAATAAGATAAATTCAGAGAGACAGAGACATTGTGGAGCCACTGCCACTGAGAATTTGTTAAGAATAGAGACAGAGGCTCACATGGGGAAGGGGTAGGGGGTGGGGGTAGGGATAGGGGGTAGGGGATAGAATAAAGAAATAGGGAAGTACTAACTTTTGAGACAGGCGTATGTGGTAGAAAATAAGAAAAGTAACCAGAAGAGGTGAAGGACTCAGGTCAAAGTAGGTCAAGCCATTGGAAAAGAAAAGAATGGCCAGAGAAATGAGAAGGAGGTTCATATATACAGTATCTCACAAAAGTAAGTACACCCCTCACATTTTTGTAAATATTTGATTATATTTTCTCATGTGACAACACTGAAGAAATTACACCTTGCTACAATGTAAAGTAGTGAGTGTACAGCTTGTGTAACAGTGTAAAATTGTTGTACCCTCAAAATAACTCAACACACAGTCATTAATGTCTAAACCGCTGGCAACAAAAGTGAGTACACCCCTAAGAGAAAATGTCCAAATTGGGCCCAATTAGCCATTTTCCCTCCCTGGTGTCATGTGACTTGTTAATGTTACAAGGTCTCAGGTGTGAATGGGGAGCAGGTGTGTTAAATTTGGTGTCATCGCTCTCGCACTCCCTCATACTGGACACTGGAAGTTCAACATGGCACCTCATGGCAAATAACTCTCTGAGGATCTGAAAAAAAGAATTGTTGCTCTACATAAAGATGTCCTAGGCTATAAGAAGATTGCCAAAACCCTTACACTGAGCTGCAGCACGGTGGCCAAGACCATACAGCGGTTTAACAGGACAGGTTCCCTTCAGAACAGGCCTCGCCATGGTCGACCAAAGAAGTTGAGTGCACGTGCTCAGCATCGTATCCAGAGGTTGTCTTTGGGAAATAGACGTATGAGTGCTGCCAGCATTGCAGCAGAAATTGAAGTGGGGCTCAGCCTGTCAATGCTTAGACCATACGCCGCACACTGCATCAAATTGGTCTGTATGGCTGTCATCCCAGAAGGAAGCCTCTTCTAAAGATGATGCACAAGAAAGCCCGCAAACAGTTTGCTGAAGCAGGCTAGGGACATGGATTACTGGAACCATGTCCTGTGGTCTGATGAGACCATGATAGACTTATTTGGTTCAGATGGTGTCAAGAGTGTGTGGCGGCAACCAGGTGAGGAGTAAAAAGACAAGTGTGTCTTGCCTACAGTCAAGCATGGTGGTGGTAGTGTCATGGTCTGGGGCTGCATGAGCGCTGCCAGCACTGGGGAGCTACAGTTCATTGAGGGAACCATGAATGCCAACATGTACAGTATTCCTGCATGATAATGACCTCCAAGACAACCACTGCCTTGCTAAAGAAGCTGAGGGTGAAGGTGATGCGCTAAACCCTATCGAGCATCTGTGGGGCATCCTCAAATGGAAGGTGGAGGAGCACAAGGTCTCTAACATCCACCAGCTCCGTGATGTTGTCATGGAGGAGTGGAAGAGGACTCCAGTGGAAACCTGTGAAGCTCTGTTGAACTCCATGCCCAAGAGGGTTAAGGCAGTGCTGGAAAATAATGGTGGCCACACAAAATATTGACACTTTAGACCCAATTTGGACATTTTCACTTAGGGGTGTACTCACTTTTGTTGCCAGCAGTTTAGACATTAATGGCTGTGTGTTGAGTTATTTTGAGGGGACAGCAAATTTAGACTGTTATACAAGCTGTATACTCGCTACTTTACATTGTAGCAAAGTGTCATTTCTTCAGTGTTGTCACATGAAAAGATATAATCAAATATTTACAAAAATGTTTACAAAAATATTTCAAACAAGTCAGAACTGGAAAAGCAATGAGAAAATATAAAAGAAACATTAAAATAGACAGATTGTGATTTCTATTACAATGCCTTCCCTCCAATCACCCCACATTATTATACATATCATTGAACATTTCCATATCTGTAATAGTAAAATACAACATGCTGAATTTTGTGCTATCATTAATCTTCTCAATTTATACTACAACTTAATCAGTCCACTTCTACAATGAGTTCTCCTCTCTCTTTTCTATTCTATCATTCGTGCTATACATATATGCTCTAAATTTGCCATTAACAAGTTTAGTGAGTGTAAATGTATCTCAAATGAGGCTGGTAAATCAGTACTAAACACAAAGAGGGAAAAAGAGAAGAGGACCAGTGAAGGATAAAATGAACAGGAACTGGACGACCCACTGGAATGTACAAGAGTCAGCCAGTCTGTGTGGGTCATACCAAGCGGGCGGTGAAGGAGGAGGGCTCCATTAGTCATACGGGCCCCTCGGTAATGCCCTCCAGTGGCAGGCTCGTGGCATTGTCCATGGCCTGAGGCACCTCCTGGGAGACGGGCGCATGTCGGGTGGTGCACAGTGCCAGGCTGGCATAAGGCAGGTGGCAGTCTGTGTGGAGAAACGGTGGGTAGTGCTGCCGATAGCAGATGTAGGCAAACAGCAGGCCGATCACACCGCCGACAAAAGCGTCTGAGAGGAGAAGAAAGTGTGAAAGGTCACTTTGCGATCGCCTTCCATTACTGATTACACCCATTCGTAACATGTTCCAAATTTCAGCAGTTTGAGTTAAAATTAAAACTGGAATACTGAAAAAAAAAATAATTCATTAATTCCATAACATTTTCTTTTGCATGAAAGAGAAGTATATGAAACCCTAACATCTAGCCCAGCCAATTACCCTCCAGAGTGCACTCCCCTGAATTTGGAACTTCGGATACCCAGCTCATTTCCTGGGTACTCAATATACAGTATGAGGCAAATTGACTTGAACATCTGTTTGAAACCTTAATTGTGCAAGTTCTGAGCTGTGTTTTTGGACTGTGTCTATGATGACTATTGTAAATGCTAAATGGCACTTTAAAGTGCCTTTCACCCATTCTTTCACACACACACACACACACACCAATGGCAGTAGAGAGGCGCTAGCCTGCTATCAGGAGCAACTTAGGTTTCAGTCTTGCCCAAGGACCAACTCTACCACCCGAGCCAATTATGTTTTGCCTCATCTAAAAAAAATTGCCTAGCCCTCTGATCTCTGGTTTTTGATTTCAGGTTTTTTTTTAACCTGTTTTTGTCCACTGACTCATTGGATTTGTTTGCACCCTGTGAATGTTTTTGGTATCAAACCAAACCGTCTTAATCTTCATTTTTTATATTAAGTAAAACCTCCAGCACATGGATCCGTACCCAACATCTCTGAGTGCCTGTTACAATAAATATATATACTGGACAATTTCACTATAATCACAGTTACCTACATTTTCACTGTATTCTGAATACCTTATTTCCAAACCTATATTTTATTATTACACAGCATTGACTGAGACATGGTAATAGATATTAAAGAGAGTTTTGGTACACACTGCCAATATATATATATATATATATATATATATATATATATATATATATATATACAGTGCCTTGCGAAAGTATTTGGCCCCCTTGAACCTTTCAACCTTTTGCCACATTTCAGGCTTCAAACATAAAGATATAAAATTTTTATTTTTTGTGAAGAATCACCAAGAAGTGGGACACAATTGTGAAGTGTACGAAATCTATTGGATGTTTTAAACTTTTTTAGCAAATAAAAAACTGAAAAATGATGCGTGCAAAATTATTCGGCTCCTTTACTTTCAGTGCAGCAAACTCACTCCAGAAGTTCAGCGAGGATCTCTGAATGATCCAATGTTGTCCTAAATGACTGGTGGTGATAAATAGAATCCACCTGTGTGTAATCAAGTCTCTGCACCTGGTCTGTGATAGTCTCAGGGTTCTGTTGAAAGCGCAGAGAGCATCATGAAGACCAAGGAACACACCAGGCAGGTCCGTAATACTGTTGTGGAGAAGTTTAAAGCCGGATTTGGATACAAAAAGATTTCCCAAGCTTTAAACATCCCAAGGAGCACTGTGCAAGCGATCATTTTGAAATGGAAGGAGTATCAGACAACTGCAAATCTACTAAGGCCTGGCCGTCCCTCTAAACTTTCAGCTCAGACAAGGAGAAGACTGATCAGAGATGCAGCCAAGAGGCCCATGATCACTCTGGATGAACTGCAGAGAACTACAGCTGAGGTGGGAGAGTCTGTCCATAGGACAACAATCAGTCGTACACTGCACAAATCTGGCCTTTATGGAGGAGTCGCAAGAAGAAAGCCATTTCTCAACGTTTGGTGTGACGTTTGGTGTGTCTCCCAGGTGGCTTGTGGCAAACTTTAGACGACACTTTTTATGGATATCTTTGAGAAATGGCTTTCTCCTTGCCACTCTTTGCAGCTTTTCCAGAAGACTAAGTAAGAAATACAAAATGACGGAGTGTGCTGTTAGGGGGAAAAACCTACAGCAGGCTGGTGTGATGCTGTCACCACCCCAAAGAGGATAATCTTCCTATAACAGCATGTCCCAAAGTGTTTTATTCCTCTTATAGCACAATTTGCCTACGATTAAATATTTTATTTATTCATTTTTTTGCCACGTTGTTTGCCAAAGTGTCAATATTTTGTGTGGCCACCATTATTTTCCAGCACTGCCTTAACCCTCTTGGGCATGGAGTTCACCAGAGCTTCACAGGTTGCCACTGGAGTCCTCTTCCATTCCTCCATGATGACATCACGGAGCTGGTGGATGTTAGAGACCTTGTACTCCTCCACCTTCCATTTGAGGGTGCCCCACAGATGCTCAATAGGGTTTAGTCCATCACCTTCACCCTCAGCTTCTTTAGCAAGGCATTGATTGTCTTGGAGGAATGTGAAAGGGCAAAAAAAAAATTGGGGGCGGGTGTTTGGGGGAAAAAACCCGGGGGGGGGAGGCGCCCTACGGAGAGGGTTCATGCTCTGCTTCACGAAGGAAGGGATTTTTGTTATGTCACAGTACATGTTGGCATTTATGATACCCTCAATGAACTGTAGCTCCCCAGTGCCGGCAGAACTCATGCAGTTCCAGACCATGACATTCCCACCACCATGCTTGACTGTAGGCAAGACACATTTGTCTTTGTGCTCCTCACCAGCTTGCCACCAAACACACTTGACACCATCTGAACCAAATAAGATTATCTTGGTCTCATAATCCATGTCCTTAGTCTGCTTGTCTTCAGCAAACTGTTTGTGGACTTTCTTGTGCATCACATTTTTGTGAGATACTGTATATTGTAGCAGCTATAAACAGTCATTGCCTCCAAAGCCTCGCTCTTGAAGTTAAAAAACAACAACCCAAAAAACACAGCCATGGTACTGAGAAGCCACATAGCATAAATACATTTGTCCTGTAGACTCCCATGAAGGAAACTTTTCTGACCATTACAGTGCACTTAGGCCACCTATTTGAAGCCATGGAGGGAGTAGCCTACACACTGCAAAAATGTATATCTTAGTGTAAAAATCATGAATATACAGTACCCTCCACTAATATTGGCACCCTTGGTAAATATGTGCAAACAAGGCTGTGAAAAATTGTCTTTGTTTTATCTTTTAATATTTTGTTTAAGGAATTCACAAAAGTACTCTGCTTTTAACAACTTAAAACAAAACACAGGTTCATCCAAAAAAAAAACATTGTTAAATATAGGTGTGCAACAATTATTGGCACCCCTATGAATTCATAAGAATTTTTATATAATAAAGTATCGTCCCACTGATATTTAAAAAGAAATTGAACACACGGGTGACCAAGAACAGGAAACTGTTCAACCATGACTTACTGTTTGACAGGGGAATAAATATGAGATAACACATAGGCCAAACACATAGGGCATATGGGCCATGACTGCATCTTCCAGCAGAACAATGATCCAAAACATACGTCAAAATTAACACAAAAATGGTGTACTGACCACAAAATCAAGGTCCTGCCATAGGCATCCCATTCCCCAGACTTGAAACCCATGGAAAACCTGTGGGGTGAACTGAAGCAGAGAGTATGGACCATGAAATTCAAAGGATCTGTAGAGATTCTGTATGGAGTAATGGTCTCTGATCCCTTGCCATGTATTCTCATCAGGCATTATAGGAGAAGACTCAGAGCTGTTATCTTGGCAAAGGGAGGTAGCATAACGTATTGACAAAAATGGTGCCAATAATTGTTGCTCACATATTTAACAAAGTTGTTTTTTTGTTTTTTTTTACAAACCTATGTTTTGTTTACAACTGTTTGATATCCATGAGAGCATATTCTTGTGAATATGTTTTAACATACGATAGAAAGATTAAACAATAAAAACATAATATGCTCATATTTACCAAGGGTGCCAATATAAGTGAAGGGCACTGTGTTTATATTTACAAAAAATTGGAATATTGTGAAAAAGTTAATTTTTTCCCGTAACTTAATTCAAAACTTGGAACTTTCATGTATTCTAGATTCATTACACATGACGTGAAATATTTCAAGCCTTTTTTTTTTTAAAAATCTTTTGTTTTAAACAGCTTACAGCTCATAGAAATAATTGTTTTTAAATCCTGTATCTCAAAATATTAGAATAAAGAATTTATAATACAGAAATGTCGACATGAGAAGAGATCTAATCAGCTAAGTAACTCAAAACACCTGCAAAGCTTTCCTGAGCCTCTAATCTCTCAGTCTTGTGGAAGACTGCTGACTTGACAGTTGTCCAGAAAACACTTATTGACACACTCCACAATGATGGTAAGCCACAGAAGGGCATTCCTGAAAGGGTTGGTTGTTCACAGAGTGCTGTATCAAACCATATTCATGGAAAGTTGAATGGATGGGGAAAGTGTAGTAGAAAAATGTGCACAAGCAGCAGGGATGACTGCAGCCTTGAGAGGATTGTCAAGTAAAGCTGATTCAAGAACTTCGGAGATCTTCATAAGGAGTGGACTGAGGCTGGAGTCAGCGTATCAAGAGCCACCACACACTGACATGTCCAGGAAATGGGATACAAGTGTCACATTCCTAGTGTCAAGTCACTCCTGCACCAGACACAAGTCAGAAATGTCTTATCTGGGCCAAAGAGAAAAATAACTGGACTATTGCTCAGTGGTCCAAAGTCCTCTTTTCAAGAAAATTTTGCGTTTAATCTGGAAATCAAGGTCCCAGATTCTGGAGGAAAAGTGGAGTGGCACAGAATCCAAGTTGCTTGACATGGCTTTGCTTGACATTGCTTGACAGGTTTCCACAGTCAGAGATGATTTGGGGTGCCATGTCATCTGCTGGTGTTGGTCCACTGTGTTTTATTAAGTCGAGAGTCAAAGCAGCATCTACCAGGAGATTTTAGAGCACTTAATGCTTCCATCTGCTGATAAGCTTTATGGAGATGCTGATTTCCTTTTCCAGCAGGACTTGGCACTTGCCCACAGTGCCAAAACTACTAATAACTGGTTTGCTGACCATGGTATTACTGTGCTTGATTGGCTAGCTGACTCGCCTGACCTGATCCCCATAGAGAATCTATGAGAGACACCAGACCCAACAATACAGACAAGATGAAAGTCGCGATCAAAGCAACCTGGGCTTCCAGAACACCTCAGCAGTACCACAGGCTGATTGCCTCCATGCCACGCTGCATAGATACAGTAATTTGTGCAAAAGGAGCCGGGAGCAAGTATTGTGTGCAAAAATTAACATACTTTTCATAAGGTTGACATTTCTGTATTATAAATTCTTTATTCTAATATTTTGAAATTTTTGATTTACATGAGCTATAAGCTCTAATCCTCAAGATTAAAACACACAAAGAAACTTGAAATATTTCACTTTATGTGTAATAAGTCTAGAATATAAAAATGTTCCACTTTTTGATATATATATATATATATATATATATATATATCATTTATTTCAAAAAGTGGAACTATTATATGTTCTAGATTTATTACACATAAAGTGAAATATTTCAAGCCTTTTTGTTTTATATATATATATATATATATATATATATATATATATATATATATATATATATATATATATATATATTCATACAGAGAGAGAGAGAGAGAGAGAGAGAGAGAGAGAGAGAGAGAGAGAGAGAGAGAGAGAGAGAGAGAGAGAGAGAGATTGCCTCTGGTAGGACCATCTCAGTGAAATTGCAGTATGTTCTGGCTACCAGGAATAACTGGTTGCAATGTCATAGTCTATCAGCAAATTATGCACAAGTCAAAATCTTAGAGTTACTAGGATCTGACAGTTCTGTGACTAGCCTGCTCAGATATACTGCTTCCTTTGTAACTGGAAACTACTCATTTCATTTTGGTGGAGAATTTGTAAAACGCATCTTCAGTCACTGTCAGTCTTACTAATAGTTAAAGATCACCTCCCCAAAGCTCTTGAAAAAAAATCTTTTACCTGACTGAACACAGATGCAGCCCTCTAGTCAAATGGTCAATGAACTGTGCTGGATCAGATCACACTCAAAAAAAAGCACAGTATATACACAATGCTCAATGCTCTACTCTGCTCCTGTGGGGCATTAGGGGAACTACCAGGAGACTAGATTCATCTCTCCCCCATTTCACAAAACCGACAAAATAAACAGAACAATTTCAAAAAGCTAGCTATCAACGGAACTTACACAGTGGGATTGTGGATGTGGATGCACGTGGCAGACCAAGTACTCCTCACTGCAGACTGTAGCGCAGTGACGTCACGTAAGCTTGAGTTTTTCTGCTACAAATCAAATAAAAGTATACAAATGTCCAATCTTCTAATCTAAATGATGTTTTATTTGAAACTATGAAATTCTAATTTAGAAGTATATTTTCACAAAAAATGCCAATTCGTCGCTCATGTGGCATAGCTATTTATGCAAGTGAAAATAATTGTTGTGGTGTGACCGATTTTCATTTGTCTACAAAACGTTCACCAATTACTGCACAGTATATGCCTGCTGTGAGCTAATACAGTGACCGGTCCACTGTTCTATCCAACATCCATCCATCCATCCATCCATCTTCAACTGCTCACTCCTTTTCAGGGTTGCGGTCTATCCAACATTACATAACCAATTAAACTTCATCTTTACATTCTTGACTTTAACACAGATTTTTAGTTTGGTTAATATTATTTGTCAATCACTCCCTTTCACTGTGCTCTGTTGTCGTGTGACAGGCAGCTAACTCGTGCGCAAAATGTAAAGAGCTGAAGAGAGAAGATGAAAAGAACACAGATGTGGATCCACCTGCAGAAAAGAAGGCTGGTGAATGTGGATCCACCATCAGTAATGTATACACACACACACACACACACACACACACACACACACACTCACACTCATATATATATATACATTTATATATATATATATATATATATATATATATATATATATATATATATATAAATATACAGTGGGGAAAAAGTATTTGATCCCCTGCTGATTTTGTACGTTTGCCCACTGACAAAGAAATGATCAGTCTATAATTTTAATGGTAGGTTTATTTGAACAGTGAGAGACAAAATAACAAAAAAAAAATCCAGAAAAACGCATGTCAAAAATGTTATAAATCAATTTGCATTTTAATGAGGGAAATAAGTATTTGACCCCTTTGCAAAACATGACTTAGTACTTGGTAATGACTTAGTAATTACTTTTAATTTTCAATACCCTGGCTGAGGGAAGGAGGTTCTCACCCAAGATTTGACGGTACATGGCCCCATCCATTGTCCCTTTGATGCGGTGAAGTTAAAGAGCTCCATTTTGGTCTCATCTGACCACCAGAGGACAGCTGGGTGAAAGTGTTGCGGTCAGATGAGACCAAAATGGAGCTCTTTGACATCACCTCAACTCGCCATGTTTGGAGGAGGAGGAATGTTGCCAATGACCCCAAGAACACCATCCCCACCGTCAAACATGGAGGTGGAAACATTATGCTTTGGGGGTATTTTTCTGCTAAGGGGACAGAACCTGAGCATGATTGCTGAGGACCTCAGAAAGCAAGTTGTTGATGCTCAATAGGCTGGAAAAGGTTACAAAACCACCTCTAAAGAGGTTGGACTCTGCCAATCCACAGTCAAACGCATTATGTACAAATGGACATAATTCAAGACCATTGTTACCACTGTTACATTGTTACAACCAACAATTGGTTGTCAATTTCACTTTTTGTGAACCAACAAAGATCAATCCAAGAGCAAGACGTGTGATGGTCCACAAGGTCCCAGGTTAAATTCTAAGCAACTAAAGGCCTCCCTCACATTGGCTAATGTAATGAGTCCACCATCAGGAGAACACTGAAAAGCAAGGGTGGTCATGGCAGAGTTGCAATGAGAAATAACTTTGCTACCTGTCTGAATTTGCTAAAGATCATGTGGACAAGTCAAAAGGCTACTGGGAAAAATGTTTGGTGGACAGATGACCAAAATGGAATTTTTTGCTTAAATGAGAATTGTTATGTTTGGACAAAGGAAAACACTGCATTCAGCATAAGAACCTTATGCCATCTGTGAAACATGGTAGCATCATGGGTTGGGCCTGTTTTGCTGCATCTAGGCCAGGATGGCTTGCCATCATTGATGGAACAATGAATACCACCAAATTCTAAAGGAAAATGTCAAGACATCTGTTCATAAACTGACATCTGTTCATCTGTTCATGATCTCAAGAGAAAGTTGGTCATGTAACAAGTCAACAACCCTAAGACAGATATATGAATCTATAGAAATGTTCGAAGGACCTGAAGCAAGAAGTTCATTTGAGGAAGCCCACCAAAATCCCAGAGTTGAAGCTGTTATGTACTGAGGAATGGGCTAAAATTCCTCTAAGCCGATGTGCAGGACTGAACAACAGTTACTAGAAATGATTAGTTGCAGTTATTGCTGCACAAGGGGGTCACACCAGATCCTGGTGTGGTGTACATACTTTTGCCACTCACAGATATATAATATTGGATAATTTTTCTCAATTAATAAATGATATAATATTTTTGTCTCATTTGTTTCATTTTGGTTCTCTTTATCCACTTTTAGGACTTTAGGACGATTATGTTTTTAGTCATATTTCTGCAGAAATATAGAAATATAGAAAATTATAAAAGTTTCACAAACTTTTAAGCACCACAGAAAAAAAAACGTTCTCATCCAGCAGACAGACTCCCACATCTACCACAACCATGACCAGGATGAAATACTTGTAGAAGATTAATTAATCAATTCTTAATGCAATATTGAATTCTGTTTTTTTTTTTTTGTGTGTGTGTTCATATTAATGCTTTAAACCTGCCATTTACTGCAAATGAAACAGATATGGGGTCCAGAAATACACACACTAGCATAACATTTTAATGCATTTTGTGTGACAGAAAACAAATATGTTATTCAGAATGAAAATGAACACACAATTTGTTTGAAACAAACATAAATACAGATCCATTGTTTTTATAGCTTGCCAGAAATGTTTACAAAGCTTGTAGTTGAGACTAAAGTGCACCAGAATTGAGATCCCACAGGATTTTACTTCCATGTGGACATGAGTGTGCTCTCACATATGACACTCTTTGAACAAAAGAAATTAAATTAAAAATCCATTAACATTGGTCATTCCTAATAATTCCCATAATGGCATCCATAATAATTCCCTGGTCATGACCGCATTGGTTTAAATAAGTCTACTAGTTTGTTAATATATTGGGAAATATAACCAGTTACATTTGTTTGAAAATATCACAGGCAGGTACAATTAAAAACATTAAATGTGTGAGCAGTTTTCCAGTGGAAGTGTTCATAGTTATTTAAAAAAAAGTTTCACTTCAGGTTTAAATCTGAATAAAGCTCTCAAATATAGCTACAGCTTAGCATTGGATTACATCCCAAGTACTCTGTTTTGACTTTACCAGTTAATAGAAACTAATTTGGATGTGATTTGTGTTTCTGTTGACTGCATTCAGATTGCAAGATTGTGTTCAAGGACTCTCTTACCTTGCCAGTGATGTTTGTAGTCACAGGTACGGGACAGGGCGATCATCAGTGCACTGTATAGGGGCAGGATCATGGCACAGAGGCGCCAGCTGCGTCCCCGCCCGCTCTCGGTGAAACAATGCAGCTTCCCCGCTAAGTAGAAGGAGGTGAAGCCCAGGCCCGAGAAAGCAACTGTGCAAGAAAGACAAGAGATGATGAAGAATATTAAGTGAAATATACAACCCCAATTCCAAAAAAGTTAGAACTCTGTGTAAAATGTAAATAAAAATACAATGATTTGCAAATATCATAAACTCATGTTATTTACAATAGAACACAGAAAACACACCAAATGATTAAATTGAGGAAATGTATAATTTAAGGTAAACCTGTAACCCTAACCCTAACCCTTTCAGCATTGATGGTGCCTTTCCAGATGTGCAAGCTGCCCATTCCATAGGCACTAATGCACCCACATACCATCAGAGACACAGGCTTTTGAACTGAGAGCTGATAAAATGCTGGATGGTACCTCTCCTCTTTTGTCCTCTTCAGTTTAGAGGATGCAGTGTCCATGGTTTCCAAAAAGAATTTAAAATTTCGATTCATTTGACTACAGAACAGTTTTCCACTTTGCCTCAGTCCATTTTAAATGAGCTTTGGCCAAGAGAAGACAGCAGTGTTTCTGGATCATGTTCACATATGGCTTCTTCTTTGCATGATAGAGCTTTAACCAGCATTTGTGGATGGCACGGTGAACTGTGTTCACAGACAGTGAGTTCTGGAGGTGTTCCTGAGCCCATGCAGTAATTTTCATTACAGAATCATGTCTGTTTTTAATGCAGTGCCACCTCAGGGCCCGAATATCTCAGGCATGTAATGTTGATTCACCCTTGACCCTTGCGCATAGAGATTTCTCCAGATTCTCAGAATATTTTGTTGATATTATTTACTGTTGATTATGAGATATTCATAGTCTTCGCAATTTTACGTTGAGGAACATTATTGTGAAATTGTTCCACAAATTGTAGACGCAGTTTTTCACAGATTGGTGAACCTCTTTACTTCTGAAAGACTCTGCCTCTCTATGATAATCTTTTTATACCCAATTATGTTACTGACCTGTTGCCTATTAACCTCCAGCTGTTTCTTTTTAGTAACACTTCATTTTCTTTTTAGTGTTACATTTTAGTAACACTAGCTCTTTGTTACCCCGTCCCAACTTTTTTGAGTTTTATGTGTTGCGGCAAACAAATTCAAAATTATATTATTTTTTTCTTATTTACTCAGTTTAAACATTTTATGTTTTCTATGTTCTGTTTTGAAAAACATATGGGTTTATGAGATTCTGTTTTTATCTACATTTTACATAGTGTCCCAACTTTTTTGGAATTGGGGTTGCACAGAGTGGAAAAGAACACCAAGACAGAAACAGAGCCTGACAGGGCAAGGTGATGAACCTTTCAATTTCTGCCCATTCACATTCTGCTGTCTTCATCTAAACATTTCTGCTTCTGAAACAATTTGCCTGACTATGAAATCTGAACAGTAATCCTCTACCTACGTAAAAAAAAAAAAACCTTAAAACAAGGCTGAATATAACACCGAAACAACAAAATGATGAAAAATACAGCTACTGTAACCTCTTCACTTTGCAGTTGCTCGCACATGCTTCACTCCTGAGAGAAAGGGAAAAAAGTCAAATGCTTAAATTTCCCAAGAATCTTGCTCAAGTTTTTTCACAGCATATTGCTCTGGAAGGTCAAGGAGGAAAAGAGTTTTCATTCTTGAGTTCCCAATTGCAAAGCTTTTAAAATGCACAGCTGTCTAGTGCTGGAAAAGTGCTGGCATGGAGTATTAATCTGACCAAAGAGTACAGTAATGACATTCGCATTGCTTTTTTAGGTAGACACATAAACAGTAGATTTGGTGTGATTGGCACACAACCTTAACAGCAAGGAATACTATTTTGTGGCTCTGTTTTTCATTTACATGGTAATTCCAAAAGGAAACAAATCAGCTATAAGTTGCAAAGCATTTCATTTACATACTGGATAACAGATCTAAAGTTCTTCAGATTAAGTGTTGTTGCAATTCAACATACAACTTGAAACATCAGAGTGCTAAGAAAGACAGAATATAATACAACATTTTGGGATTGGTAAAAGGTTTCAAATCTAAATGTGCCTCGAAACCATTGCTCTGTCATACCTTATGCTTCAGGATCATCTAATATGAATCATCAGATTACACATGTCTTAGTAAACAAAGCTTTTCTCTCCGGTATTTTTCTGTCCTCTGTTTTGTTCTTCCCAACACCACAGTCATTACCACAGATGCTATCATCATCATGCAATGAGACAGCAATGACTTGTACCTCACTTGAGCAGACTATTATGATAGCTTTAGTTATTGGTTCTATTAGTTTTCATATTTCAACATTGGCTCATCTCTTGAAGAGGGCTAATAGTTCTCCAGTCTGTATGTTTGCGTCCTTTAATAGTATAGATGAAGTGGAACTGAGGGGAAAGTGTGGCTTTGATAAAAAAAAAACATTTTCTTTCCTACACTGTTGTGTATATAAGTGAGGAATCTGTGTATAAGGGGGTCACGGTGGTTAGCACTAAGCGAACTTTTGGTCTTCTATGATCCACCACGCCTACTTCGATCAAAAGGTGCAGGCTATTTGTCGGTACCTCGAATAGTGAAGGCTACAGCAGGGAGAAGAGCATTCTCTTACAAAGCCCCACAGTTATGGAACAGCTTTCCAATTAGTGTTCGGGACTCAGACACAGTCTCAGCGTTTAGGTCTAAGCTGAAAATGTATTTGTTTACTCAAGTTTACAATAAGTCAGTGGTTCTCAACCAGGGGGGTGTGGAGAGATCCGAAGGGAGGCACAATTTTTTTCAAGAAAAAAACAGACAGGCATAATTTGGGTACTGGTTGTATATTATTCCTTTTTTTAGTTGCGAAAGGTTGACCACCTCTGCCATAAGTAGACTTTCTTTTACGCAAAGTACACAGTCTTACATAACAATCTCTCCGTCTCTTTACCTCCCTTTCTCTCTCTCCTTCTGTCGAGCCACACATGATTTCATGGAGATGCCAGTGATCCTGACCCTTTCAGAACTCCAGACCTGCCTGATCCATTCGTATGCCCTATCCGTGGATGGAGCTCTCATCATCTGGAGGCTACAGACTGGAGATTGATTGGGATGGTACAACTTGAAGTACCATGAAATAGTTTTGGACCTCAATTCCACATGGACATTCTCACTGTGGTTGCTGGGACTACAGTTGCTGCTATGGCCTTGAGACTGCAATTACCACATGCAGTTTTGCACTTGGGTCTCCTTTAGTGAACAGTAGACTAGTTCAACAAAGTCTTCATGTAAAGCCATAATGAACTTTCTTTTACTTTCACACTATCCATTGTTACCCAGATGAGGATGGGTTCCCTTCTGAGTCTGGTTCATCTTAAGGTTTCTTCCTAATGTCATCTTATGGAGTTAATCCACACACTTAAAATCTGAATCCTTTGTTAATATATTTCTGTAAAGCTGCTCTGAGACAATATCCATTGTAAAAAGCCCTGGTTTATTGTGCACTGATTGTTCTTGCATGTTTTGTATTAGTTTCCCTTCAGTTTGCCTATTTATACATTTGTGTGTCCCAGTTTCAGTGTGAGGTCTTGCAATTATTCCTAGTTTTCTTGATTAGTCTCCTAGTTATACTTCTTGATTTTGACTCGCACTTGTTTTCCCAGTCCTTGATGATAAATTCTCCATGTTGTGCTGCCAACCGGCATTCTAACCCATGCTATAAACATTGACAACAATACTTTTGGAATGCCCTATATAACATGAAAGCTTTTCTTACGCAATTGCAATTGTCTCTTCACCAATGCACGCTACAATGATTGTATTTGCATAGGTTTTTTTTTATATTTTTTATATTTATTTTATTAGTTAATTTTTTTTTTTTTTTTTTTTTTTTAGGGAAAGAGGGGAGAATTTGTGTTTTTTGGGGGAAAAATTTATTTTTTTTTTTTTTTTGTTTGTTGGAGAAAAATATTTTTTTTTTAATTTTTTTGTATTTTAAAAAAAAAAAAAAAAAAAAAATAATTTTAGTTTGGGGTTGGGGTTAATTGGTTTTTTAGAAAAAAATAAAAAAAAAAAAAAAAAAAAAAAAAAAAAAACGGGATCAAAGAACACATTAGTCCTGCTTCTTATGCCAGTTTCTTAAGTTGCATTTCTGCATAGAAATGAGGAATATTTCCTCTTAATTATACAGTGGTGGAAAGGGGACAAAACACGCTGACTTCAAAAGCTACTGTATTAGTAATTCACTGGAGTAAAAGTGAAAGTTGTGATCAAAAGTATGAGTAAATAAATAATCTGAAGAATAATTACTTGAGTATTTGCTTTGTAAATTACTTTCTTATGTCTAAAATTGACTCAGCCACAGAAACATAATTTTAGCTGGCTAGATAACTTTGCCACATGCTCATGGGGTTTCAGTAGCTTGCCCCTTATCCCATTCACTGAAAACACTTGAAGTAAGTTCACCTTCAAATTAACTGCTAATCTTAGAGGTTCACATACTTTTGTCACTCACAGATATGAAATATTGGATCATTTTCCTCAATAAACAAATGACAAGTATAATATTTTTGTATCGTTCATTTAATTGGATACTATTTGTCTACTTTTAGGATTTGTGTGAAAATCTGATGATGTTTTAGGTCATATTTATGCAGATATACACAAACTTTCAAGCACCACTGTATACTGAAAAAGGGACCATTACAGTGAACTATGTTCCTAAGTACTGTAGCGAGAGTACAGATAGTTTGATATTTTCCCCTTTAAATATGGGACATCATGTAAACCTTATTATTAAACAAATGATGCACTACATTTCTTTCTGTCCACTGCCAAGTGCTTTTACTAGCTGAGATAATTGAGCTATCCAGGCCACTCCATTAGAACTGAATGGCTCCAGTTATTCACAGATATCCACAGAACCAAAGTAGGACAAGCATAATGATACTTCATACATATTTATAGCAATTTAAGAATTCCTGCCGAACATAAACAGTGGGCTAATGAGAGCACTGGGTCATTAAACAGGAATGTGACTTGCTCAGCCAGTCTTCCATGTAGCAAGGTTATACTAGCCATATTTAGGCATAGGAAACTGGGTTTTCTATACAAAAGCTTTTTAATCTGTACAGTTTTCTGGAAGAAGGAGAGGAAAAAGAGATTAGAAATGCAGTTGTAAGCATTTTCAAACAAGTACTGTATCTTGTTTTCAATCTTTTAGATTCATTATATTGATTCCTACCTGACAACCAAAACTAATCATATTCTGAATATAAATTATGCTTTGAAAGCATGCTGGGATTGAAAGTATGACATGCAACAGGAAATTGTGATTTGAGTGTGAGATTCTGAGCTTTTTGCCTGACGCCAGGGATGTGGCAGCCATTTAAAAAGGAGCAGAACAGAAAAAAAAACACACAATACAGCCCCAATGAACACATGACAAACCCAAAACTCTGATGGTTTGAACCTAATGTACAATTTTAAATATAAAAAGCACCAACTACACATACCAGGTCCACTAGCTATATAAGTGAACAAACATGAGCAAAACTGTCACTGAGGTAAATCCTCAGCTGCAATTATAGATACTGATCACTATAATTAAACCTCAAACTATTTATCTAATAACAAGGACTTAAATGCTAATGTAGTTCAATTAAATTAAATTACGTTTTATTATATTAAGTTTTAATATATAAAGTCAGGATATAAATTTGTTAATGTATGAATTAAATGTATGCTGCTAGTTGCTAGCTATTTACAAAATGTTAACTAAGCAGCCACCTTATATGGTTGAAGAACACTTAACTTCCTTACAACAAAAATTAGCTTGATTAATGATAAAAAAAATATATATAAATAAATAAAAGAAAGCTCATTACCAAGCCATTAGGTATGTCATTTGACACTGTTTCATATTATTATATATTGCTTATTATTGCATCCGTCATGACTAAGGTTTGTGAGTAGTTTATGGGTTTGTTCATGATTGGCTGGGACCATTACTGTCCCAATACACAGATAAAGCAATGTGATTATCAGAACTTCATTAAAAAAAAGTCATACCAATACAATTTGTGTCACGATTACGACACAGTTATGGTAGCCTTAACTCATGTGCAGAAACATATTAAAGTTTGATCAGTGAAAAATGACCTAGCACACAATAGAGACAGTACAAAAAGGCTTGATTGTGGCTTAATTTTATAAAACACTTGTATTAAAACTTTTTATGTACAGTTTTTTTTTATTATTTACAATATATGATTTTTTTTAATCAATCAGTAATAAATAGTGCATATAGTTGCAAAGTCTTTAAGTTCTTAATTTTCACAGAAACATTTTACATTTTACCTATATATGGGGTCGTCAACAAATCTAGTTTTGTGTTCAACTAATTAGAAGTGTCTTTATGCTGAGCTGAATTTAATTTATTACTATATCAGAGCAGTTGATTTGAGGTGGATTACAGTTTTTGAAGAATAAACATCCTTCTCTGGATAATCATCTGTAAAGATTATTATTTATTACATATTTTTTGTAACAAGCCGTGTTGTCTCTTTACTAATAAAACCAGAGAGGATAAATGTAACAAAAATACATGAAAGTTGGCAAAACCCCTTTTTTCTCTATTAACTGCCAGTTAAATAATTTACATAAATGTATATGTATGGCCACAACAGAAGTTAAGCTACAGAAGCTGCAAAGTTTTATGTTTAGAAAATAAGCTGAGCTAGGACAAGCTGAAATCTTTATAAATTTGTAGTTTATCTAAACTAAGGTGCATTAGATTAAATTAGCAGCCTACACTGGTTCCCTGTTCTCTATTACTGATGCACACATCACACTGTAAGTTACAGTAATATGTCCTCATATCATACAACATTCAATATCTTGAAACATCTTGAAATTCTGTCACTAACAATTAAATAAGTATTAAACTCTAAAATAGCTATCTGTATTATGCAAATCCTTAACCAGTGGTTTCAATTAATTTTTTAAATTTAATGACAGACAATGGAAGGTTGGAATGTTTGGCCAAACCTATAAAATTGCACCAGAGTTATGAAAGCTTCGGTAACGTCGATGTATTTCATGCTCATGTGTGTATGTTGATGAACGCCATCCAGACAGAACAGTGCAAAGCATGTACAAATCGTTTGCATTTAGTGACGCCCACAAAACTTCATAAAAGATAAAGTTCACAGAGATCTGAAAGCAGGAAATTAGGACGACATGGCAAAAGAAAAGTAATTACTCAGAGGCAGAAGTGAAATTTATTTTGACTGGCAAGAAATGGTAAATGGTCTGCAATTAAATAGCGCTTTTTTAACCTTACCAGTTCCAAAGCGCTTTACATTGTTTCTCATTCACACACACCTATGGTAGCAGAGCTGCCATGCAAGGCACAAAGCTGGCATGCTCCCATCGGGAGCAACTTTCGGGTTCAGTTTCTTGCCCTAGGCATGTGGAGTCATGTGGGCTAGGAATTGAACCACCAACCCTACGATTAGTGGACAACCCACTCTACCACCTGAGCCACAGTCGCCCAATAAGAAAATAATACTTGAGATGACATGAGGTACTAGAATGAGCTTGTTAAAGTTAATTTCTGTGCAGAGTTTCATATCTTCTCCCCATGTCTATGTGGGTTTCCTATGCATTCTCCTATGCATAAATTAGCCCTGCGTGTGAGTGAGTGTGTGCACCATGCCCTGAGTCCTGTCCAGGGTATATTCTTGGCTCACACCCACTGTTTTCAGGATCCACAGTGGCGCTGAACATAATAAAGTTGTTGGAAAAGAAAGGCAGGAAGAAGAAAAGCATTACACATCTGCATAACATCTATGAGAGTTACGCTTTGCTTTTAGTTTGACATTTGATATCAAGAAAATCAATATACCAAACAACTCCCTGTCTTTTACAGTCACACAAAATCAACAAATCAAAATTCATGTGTCAAATGCAGCTACACCTCTCTAAACTACTTCAAATTCTATCCTCAAATGATGACACTACATCACTCCTAATAAAAATCAGCGAGATCTAAACAATTAAGTGAGGCTCAATACACTCATTTAATTCACTTTTACTTTTGACAGAATTCATTAACATAGAGCTTCTGTAGTACAAGGTTATTCATATTCATTATGCAGCACATCATAAAGCTTACAGATTCAGATAAATGCACATGCTGAACGCTAAATTACATCCATGCATTTTGTTTATGCATGGCCTCTTGACATTTGTGCAAAGACATCAACTAAGCGGTGTCACTCTGTGCTGTTTCTTGGCTGCAACATTTCATTATCACACTCGGCATGTGTCCTGGGTTATTGGAATTTGAGATTTGACACTTTGAAAGATACTCTTATTGCTCAAGATATAAAAGAAAACTAATTTACGTCAATGGAAATCCTCAGATGAACTTAACACATCATAATGTTCTTACCACAAGAATCAGATATACACATAAAGTGCCCGTGGTGGCCTCTTTCAGCAGGATAATGCACCCTGTCGCATGGCAAAAATAAGGACTTAAATGATATGCTGCTAACATCTTGGTGCCAGATACCACCGCACACCTTTAGAGGTCTTGTGGAGTCCATGCCTCGACGGGTCAAAGCTGTTTTGGCGGCACAATTTGTTTGCGTTGTTTTATTTAAAATATTCCTTAGGGTGTAAGCAAGTCTGGAACATATAGAAGTGAAGTCAAATGAAAAGCCTTCAAAGAGTGACATAAATTAGAACTGAATTGATGTTTTTCTTTGAGGAATACAAACACTCATTAAGTGCTGGAACAGTTGCATTGAATGATATGGAAATTATATAGAAAAATAATGATACACTTTTATAACATTAATTTGCAATATACAGTGCAAAATAAAAAATTAAGTGTTTCATTTGAGTCACTGTAATACTGCGTTTCTCATAGTGTATATATATATATATATATATATATATATATATATATATATATATATATATATATATATATATAATTTCCACTTTAAGATGAAAAACTTTTATCTGTGTACTTTTTATCTTATATGTAAAAACGTATGCAACAAATATGTTACATGTGTCCCAATCTGTTTTACAATTAAACTATGTATGTTAAGAGTTCATTATGTATATTATTAGTGCAATTGTGGGTGCACAGTGGCTTAGTGATTAGCATGTTTGCTTCCCTCCTCCAGGGTTGGGGGTTTGATTCCCACCACTGCCCTGTGTGTGTGAAGTTTGCATGTTCTCCCTGTGCTGCGGGGATTTCCTCCCCCAGTCCATAGACATGCAAGGTAGGCTGACTGGCATATTGTCCGTACTGTGTCTATGTGTATGTGATTGTGCCCTGCGATGGATTGGCACCCTTGTGCCTGATGCTTCCTGGGATAGGCTGTATAGATAAGCTGTATAGAAGATGGATGGATGGATAGTGCAATCGTGTTATATTACCTTTGTCAACATGATTGCTAATTCATAAGATTCATTATTTAAAAGATACTACTTTTGTTCGTTGGAATTTCTAAAAACAAAGATTGGTCGATGATTGATTAATAGTTTTCCTGACTGTCCAGCCCACAATATTCCAAGACAGTATAATATGAACAATGATATAAATTCTGATAATTGGAAGTGTGTTCAGTAATTATACACATCTCTAGATTCTTACTGACATGACTTAATTTAGGTCAACTAGTTTTTGGAGTAGCTTTCTCTCACTGTTAATATCACACACAAAAAAATGAATATCAAATAAGCATATAAATAACTTTCGACTCCATCACAGACTTGGTAGGAGAATAGAGTTAGTCACAAATCATTTAATTTAAAGTTTTGCGTCTCATTTGGGTGGGAACGATTATTTGTTTGACCTGGCACTGGGAAAGATTTGAAGGTTGAAAAGTTTAGACAAGCTGCAAACACATTTATTTAGAAGTGCTGATGCCTGCATTAATAATATATAGGCAATTTCGACTATGCAAAACCCACCTGGTGCTTACACATACATCTCACAGATCCTCCTGCTGCATTCAAGTGGAATGTTCAGAAGTGATGATAATGTTCAGATAACACATTCTGTTTTCCCTGACAGGCATGGAGGAGGTGTACAAAATCTTAATGTCTAACTCCTTCATTTTCAGGGGTACCTTACTGGAGAGCTGACTCATTTTCATGAAGATTTTCAATCCAATTAGCAACTATGGTTAGGGTAAATTATTAGTCATACACTCAAGTAAATATTGTTTAATTAAAATGAAAATATTTTTTTTTCTTTGCTTGAATGACACAATAATAAAACTATAAGAAATTTAGGATAATACACTTATTATGGCTAAAGTATGCAATGCAATAATTCTATAAAAGGAAATTGCAGTGTAGTTTAAACATTAAACATGCTCCATTAGCTGACAAATTCCTACTTCCTCAACAAAAGAAAGCAGTTGGTCATTATCCAAGACATAAATTTGTCACAATTTGTGCTTTGGCACTGGCCTTTTTTTTTAACAGTGGTTACAGATGGCATCAGGATGCTAACAGGAACATTCTGTTTTTTTTTTTTGCTTCTGTTGCTTCTACAATAGGTGTTTTAGCCATTCTGGAACATTGATTACAAATCACTTGTCTAATGTCCCTCGTAGAAACTGTTAAATCTTTCCACATGGCCAACTTTTCACTGTTGATCTGCAGCGTTTTTAAACACTATATGCCATTTTTTATCACAAACTTTTTTTCAATATTTCATGACATTTTCAACCATTTCCAATTGAGATAATGAGCCATAAATCATGCAGTACACTTTGCCTTGAGGAGCACAAAGCCACGTAATCTGGGGTCTATTGTAAATGTTTACATGTACATGTGATCTGGACTTGCTGCTAAGCTGTTTATTCACCTTGCCATATGAGTCAATAGGAAGGTGTGGACCTAAAGTGGCATGTGCTTAAGATTAAAATTTATTTTTGTTGGCCAGCACTACACCTGGGAAAGGTCAGCGAACTGGGTTAATATTGACTCTTTATGTAGACACATGACCATCACATCCATGTGTGGGACTTCCAAAATATAGCATAACGGATATCCCAGAATTGTCAGTTATAGAGACAGTTATATCAGCAAAGTAGGGACAAACTCTGGAATGGGATGTTCACCAAGCACATATGAGTGTGATGGTTAGGTGTCTACATACTTCTGGCCATGTAGTATAGGTGGATTGTGGATTACCTCCATTAGTTCTGAAGGAAACAACCGCTGTGCTTCAGAATGAAAGGTAGTAGAAAAGAAAGAAGCATATGTGTGGATTGTTTGGCCACTGGGGTAATTTCGCTTGAAAAAGTATGCAAGTCAAAAGATGACGACTTTGCTGTTGGTACTCAGCAAGGAAATAAACAAACAGAAAAGCTCCACTAATTATGAATTAAACCGTTCCTTCATTAACTCTGTAACCTTATAAGGTTCATGTAAGCATTTAGTTTGCTTTACGCATTGTTTATTTATTCTACAAAACAATTACACAGAAAAAAAAATACTGGTGTGAAATTTACTCAAGAAAAATTGGGTAACAATTTCACAAAAAAACATTTGTAGTTAATTTAACTAAGCATATTTTAAGTAAGGTTAAAATTGATTAAACCTCTTACCCCTAAGTTCCCCCAGTATTATGTCTCATAAACCTATATTCCCCAGAGAAACAGCACGCCAACCCTGAATTCCTGGGCCAAAATCAACATTTTAATTTGAACATTTTTAGGCCTTGAAACAACTTATAATAAAGTATTTGTGTAATCTTACGTGGAAAATGAAGCAGTTCAGTGTTTTTACTAAACTTAGAGCACAATTTTTAACTAGAGAAATTACGAAAAATGCTTGCTAAAATCCTTCTACTCATTTAGAAGTACTATACGAGCATCAGCGTGGTCAATGCCTTTGAATAAATTCAAGTAAATAATAAATAAATGAATGCATTTTAGCACCAAAAGTCAACTTTCTGGTGATAATCAGACCAGCAGGTACTGTTTTCATGAATGCACAGAAATGGTCCGATTATGAGTCCAAACCCCTGCAGTGTCAGTCACACTGGTTGATGCTGAAGATGAAGACGGATCAGGGTCTGAATCAAGTGAGTTTGGGTCACTATCAGTTTCGGTTTCAGTTTCAACATCACCTGAACTTTCACGGCGGTCACTATCTAGAATCCTCGCTCTCGCCTGTGTAACTGTGTATGTTTTCTTTTTTTCACTGTTTTAGATGTACCCGTGTTCACTGTAAGTGTAACTTTAGCTGGAACACGATTAGCTGTTCGCTTTGGCATTTTTAGTTCACTTCTCTTATTACACCAATATTCACGCTTGGATCTTCTTCATCATAATGACGGTGTAATAACGTAATGGTCACTAATACCTTTAACAAGTAAATACACTTACTGTACATCACCCGTCATACAAACTAAACTCGCTGAACCCAACAGGACTATTTAATTAGCTTCTGAGAACACACACATACACACCATACACGTGACTGAGAAACACAAAGAAGGTGAACCAAGAAAACTTTACCTAAACATGTGATCTTTCAAAACATTTCATACCACAATAGCCTTAGGCCTTAAAAGCACAAAACAGGAAGTACTGAAAACAACCCATTCATAATGCTGAAAATGAAAGCAGTTAAAGTTCTGTAAACATAAATCGAGTTCAAAACAATGCCCCCATTTTAGTAAGCATTACTTCTGTTTTTCTAGTTTTGAGCACTTGCAAAATAATAAATGTAACCCAGTAAAGTAAGTAAAATATACACTTTGGGAGTATTATTTAGCCACATATTTACATTAATTAATTTTAATACAGAACTGAAAGCAAATAAGTCTTTTTTGCATAAAAAAGTACAAATTTGTTATTGTTGTAGTTACTGAACCATTGAATCTTTATTTTCAGTGTATTTAAGAACTCAATAGAAAAATCCAACTACTTCAAACTTGTTACTTGTAATTCACATGTTAGTAATGCTCATATGTCACAGCATTATAAAGATGATATAAAATCAGCTGTTACAGACACTGTATGGAAACTGTCTTCACCTCCCAATATGTTCTTTATGACCATCTGCCAGATTGGATTTAAAAATGCAGATCTAGTAATGTTCAATTATATTAAAACTAGGCAATTTAATACATTTGCATATTTTCTTTTTTTTGTTTGTTTGTTTGTTTTCAAATCATGCATGAAATACATGACCAAAAAATCATAATGTTTAATAAGCCGTTTGCTTTTAATTGACCTTAATCACCTGAGAAAAGGCAATGTGGCAAATATTTACCTTATAAGCAGTATCCTGTTATAATCATTATAATGTGGTCTTTTAAGTTACTGAGTGCTATTAAATGAATGAGTGTAATATAATATATTGAAAAAGAATATTGTAATGCGTAAGAACAAGAACTGTAAAGCTCTATTATTATTATTATTATTATTATTATTATTATTATTATTATTATTATTGTTATTATAAAACTGTGTAATAAAAAATATAGATGGCCTACTATGAAATGTCAAAAGAATGTTAGCATTAAGAAATTAAGTTTATATTAAAATTAAATGTGAATATCAATATGATGCTAAATGCATCATGCCTGTGGATTACTACAAGATTTTTGAATTTAGGTGTGGAGACAGATGCTGTATTGTCTGCCCACAGCGCCAAGCATTAGCGTTGTCCTCAGGACATGCTGATGGGGTTACAATGGTGCATAGCCAGTAGATCAAAATGACATGAAGGGCATATTCAGATGATAATACTAACACTAATGCCAAGCAGTAACATTATCATCAGAATATGCTGCTAGGGTTACAATGACGTATAGCCAACATTGTACATCAAAATGACATGCAGCTTCACTATGTATTGTAGGCCGGTGAAGTCTAATGCTTAGTCTAATGTTGCATTCGAGGCGAAGTTGCAACTTGTAATTCCCCGCCTTCAACCGGGAAACAATAAGTTATTTCCCTGTTTACAGAGTGATGTCAAATCAACATGGCCACTCACACTGTGAACGTGTAAAGACGTCTCTACTTTTAAATGAGTTTATAGCTGTATTGGCTTTAGATCAGTTAATATACAAACACAGTACTTGGTCCTATAATGTTGGGGGGAAATACACACAAAACAGCAAAGAAATACACACAAAACAGCAAAGAACAGCTGTTCTGAGAATGAAATCATCAACATTAGAGTTATTACAGCTCCCTATGGTTCACTTGTTAGCTTGTTGTACTGCGTTTTCAGTCCAAAATGAATGTCAAAATGAGCATGAATGTCAGAAGCTCAATAATATAATAGACCATCCCCAATTGCCACTTGGGCCTATAATTGTAAAAGTGAGGTAAAAATAGCATTTATTTTTAAGTTTGTTTTTTTATTTTTTTATTTTTTAAGAGCTTTACAATACTCACAGAGCAAAACAAAATGGTTTCGTAGGTGTCTATGTTCTTTTTTCCACTTCATACATTGAACATCCTGACGTAGAAAATTACGTTAGTACAACGTGCAAATTACCACTTGCAGGGCATCACAAATGGTGCATTATAGGTGGTGGTGTACAGAGGCAAAATTATGAAAATTGTGTCACTGTCCAAATACTTATGGACCTGTAAACATTTTCCATTCTTAAAAATGCTACTGAATGTATTTTCAGAAACCTTTGAAAGAATTTTCTTTCCATTCAATTCATTTTGCCTCTTGGATAACTGTAGCTTTCATTGAGCCTCTCACTATTGCCATAGCTGTAAAAATTTGGGTGTGTTTTATGTCAGATGTATATGAGAGTAGATTGAGAGATGTTATATGCATATTGCATGTAAAAAACAAAAAACTAAGAAAAAAAGGACTCTTGTGCAAGAAGTTCACTGCTCGTTTGATGCCGTATGGCAGTTTATTGAGAACTAAAGTTTGGTACTTCACACATCCAGTAATTCTAGCACACATAAATGCTTATTCCAGAGCTTTTATTTTTTATTTTTATGAGTGCTCTAAATGTCCTTCTTCAATAAAATTGCTCCAAAATCTACTCCTTTCACCACATTATACAAGAATGTGGACTTTATTTGGTACCAACCGACTCTGTGACCGGTTCATCCAGGATCACAATATGCTATGAAATAAATATCTTTCTATGCTGAACTTCAAAACATCTTTTAAAGCTCAAATGACTTTATTTACCCAGCTACTGACTGGACAATAGAGTCTGGCTAAGAAACTTTTGGACTTCTGAGGGAGCTAAATTTACTTTCAGGAATAAATACAGTGTGCATCAGCACAATACAGTCTCCAAGGTGTTTCAAAGAGATATTACACTTACAGGAGGAGTGGCTGCTGGGAAAACTCTTTCGGCCTTCAGACACCAGGCCTGGTTCTCCTGTGCACAGCATTTTCGCGTTCACCTGGCCGTCTGGGAAACAGCGGTGAAAGTAATCTGGTCTTGGCCTGAAATATAAAATAAGATTGAAGTCCTTTATACAAGTGCACACATTACAGTGCAAGCAGTTTGCAGTCACAGACATCCAAATATATGTAATGTAATCTATTTCTTTGCAATTAATTAGTTGACATTAGTTAGTTGACGGCAATTAATTCGATGATATTGCTGATTTCCAAACAAGGCATACATAATTGGGTTTGTCAGTAGGTTATAGTTAAAAGGTTTTTTGTTTTTTGTTTTTTTATATATTGGCACTTGGTTGCCTTGGTTTTTGAGCATATGCTATTTGGTTACAGTTTAAAGCTTCACTTCTATAAACTCATCTGAAAATACTACCTACATCTATGAACAGGCTTTAAAAATATAATTATTATTAGGGCAGTAAGTTCAAACATGGTAATATAATGAAACATATGTTAAGCTTGGGCTTCATTAAAGGAATGACAAATATTAAAAGTAATTCAAATGATCACCAGATTTACAGAGTTTGCCATACATATCATTAAAGCATTACACAGTAATTGAGAATAAGAATATTAATCTTATTAATGGACACACAATAATATTTTCATTAAATTATTATAAGTTTTATAAGTATTAAAATGTTCTTCGTCATTTCCTCATAGTTTGGTTAAAATGCCTACTGGCAAGTTCTACATAACATAAGTGTGAATATGTCATTAAAACAATGTGAAATTCATAAGTGCTGATGCAAACAGAAATATAAACTGAATCATGGATTACCTGCCGACTATCAACTTAATGGTGTTTGTGAAGACGCCATTCAGTGCTAGTGCGAGAGACACAGCTGTAGAATAGAAGACAGATTTGATTTTAGACATAAAAAAGAAGACATTAAGACAAATGACAAATGCCCATGTGAAGTTTAGACAGCATAAACTAATGCCACTTACAGATGAGTTATTTTGTTTACATGAAAGACGCAATGCTCTGTAGCGTAATTTACTTTGTTAGTAAATCAGCAAAATAAAGTTTGCACCTTATTTTCACCCAGAAGAGGATGGGTTCCTCTCATGGATTCTTCCTCATGATGTCTCAGGGAGTTTTTCCTTACCACTTTTAATTCTGGCTGTTCATTAGGGATCTAAATCTGCATCACTGCTTTGTGACAATGTCTATTGTTAAACGGTCTATACAAGTATTTAACTGAAGCTTTAATTGAAATAATGTATGAAATTAATAGTGATTTAACTCTCCCTTGCTCAATGTGATAATAATATTCTCTAGTATGCACATGCCAAGGAAATTGTAACTGCCGCCAAGCTCTCTGGCATATCGTCTTTGCAGCTTTGTGTTTCTGTCAGCTGTTATATTACTTATTCTCTGTTCAAATTCTGCCAGATACAGTGCCCTCTAGTTTGCAGTTGTTTGATATCCATGAGAGCAGAGTATTTTTGTGAATCTTTTGAACAAACGATTAAAAGGTTAAACAATAAAGACAATTTTTCACAGCCTTCTTTGCTCATATTTAACAAGGGGCCCAATATTAGTAGAGGGCACTGTAGCTTGTTCAATCTTTGGCCCTATTTTTCTCGACATATGTGTGTAAGATCTGGATCCACTGCCAATCGAGTCAGTGTTAATCCAATTTCCCTTTCAAATGGAACTTCGACATTGCATTTAGCAGTATGGGAACGCCTTGCGCGTGACCGGTATCTGAAGCTTGTGTAAAATCATGCCTCTACTTATAGGCCTGCCATGATCAGGTGATGTGGCAATTAAGCGCGTCGCATGATATATATATGGCACCTGTGAACCACGCTGCCAGCCTTATTATCTTCAGTGAGACTGCATGTCTGTTGTTTGTGTGACAAAAACGCTTCATTTCTACTCGATATTTTCTCAAAATCTCTTCAATTTTCTATACCTTTTTAAAGAAAAGGAGAGGTAAGAAATGAGCGAGAAAGAGTTAAAGAAGTGTGTAACGTGCTCCCGTTTCATCACGGGGGAAAAGTGCACACTTTCTGGGTGAAGTGTTAGTGCTGTAGTATGCGATGGCAACCTCGGGAGGCTGCGCATGGTAACGCTACATTAAGCAGCTCGACTCGCGCTCTTCTCAAAAAAAAAAAAACGGGAGCCGAGCGAGTCGAGTTTCAAAGCCTCGCGGATCTGGGCCGGCCGCTGCCGAGGCAGCCAACCGTCTCAGGTTCGGGGGATCTCTTAAATCTGGAAGAGGAGCCAGAGACGAGCGCTGCTCTATCTCTCTTTCTGTCTTCCGGGTTCGGCTCTCCGCTGGATTTTGGAGTTCGCGTCGCGACTCCTCCTCCCGCTATGTAAAGCCAAAGGGGTAATAACGCCCCCTCTCTGACTCCGAAGAGTTAGAAGGATGTGTTAAAAACTGAGAGCAGCGTATAAAGAGCTGCTTGAAGTGATTACCCAGTGAAAGTAAATACTTCACACTGCAGAAACTCCCCTGTCTTCCAGAAGTTATGACAAAATCTCACTTCTGGCGGAAAACCATGCTTAAGCCATAGTCATAACTCCACGATGTTGGATTATTTGGCCATTGTGGAAATGAATGGCATGGCTATTTAGCTATGCCTGAGGTTGAGGAGGCGCTTGCTAGCTACCTCTCTCCACCGATGGCAGGTAATTACAGGGGCCGGCTTGCATCCAAGGTGGCATTGGTGGGCAAGCCTTTGCAGTAGTAGTCTTGCTTGTGGGTCACTGCAGACATTGACAGGCCTACCAAGCAGACCTGCTGAGTGAGCTCGACTTATGGCAAAAAAAAAAAAGCTGTCTCAAGCTCATCCGGGTGTCCACGAGCGGACCCTGGGCCAGCACTTGTATGGGGGAAACCAAGAAGGCGAGTATGGCAGCCCGCCAACCCCCGCAGACAGCCAGGGGAACCGGGCGGCCACAGTCGCGGTCTGCTGTTGGGCCTGATCTGAGAATGGTCATAAAGGCCAAGCAGGCAAAGACGAGCAGTCCTGAGGGGCTGTGGAGGGATGTATCCGGGGACATGAGGTTGTTAGGGCAGGTAAGCAAGCTGTCACAGGGAAACGGAAATCTGATGCTTCTCTCCAATAGAATGTGGAATAGCTAACGTCACTAGAAGACCATCGGGCAGCGTGCAAGCTACGGCCAAATGTGTCTCCATGGGTTCTGTCTACCATAGAAAGGGTTACCGGGTCCAGTTATAGCTCGACCCCCCCGTTCACAGGTGTGCTCACCACAGAAGTCAGCACAGACCAGAGCCCGACGTTAGCGCAGGAAGTAAGCTCCCTTTTGGACAATGGGGTCCTGAAACATGTACCCCGTTCCCTCAGGGAGGGAGGTTTACAGCCTTTATTTCCCGTTCCGCAAAAAAGTGGGAATATGCGGCCAATTTTAGATCTGCATCATCTGAACCGTACTCTTCGGACATACAGGTTCAGAGACTGATGTTCAAACGTATCGTGCCACAGATCCAGTTCGCGAACTGGTTTGTGGCAATAGGTCTAAAAGGTGCATGTTTCGCATAGGATTATTGCTAGCTTTATCCCCTCGCACCTTCACAAAGTGCATGGATGTCACTCTGGCTCCATTGGGACTCCAGGGCATCTGTGTACCAAGCTACCTGGACGACTGGTTAATTCTAGCACGATCCAGGGAGCTGGCGGTTCAACATTGAGATGTTGTTCTCGCCCACGTGAAAAACTGGGGGCTCAGGTTGAATCTCAGAAAAGTTGGTTTTCCCCAGTGCAGTGGACAACTTTTTCATGGGTTATAGGATTCTACTACGATGAGGGCGTATCTATCCCCAACAGGTGTAGTGTCAATCCTATCAACACTGAGCTAGATAAAGCTGTATCTTGGGAGCATAGGGTGGAATCCACACATGTGGCTGAGGTCACATCTGTATGCTGGCCATGTAGGTCTGGCCCCATTTGAGCCCTTAGGGACCTACCGTCTCAAAAGCCGCAGGGTTAATTGATCATCCTTGGCAAGAACTAAGGAAGCTGTGGGTATGGCCCCTGAGGGGCACCAGCTAATAGATTCTGGTCGCACGACTGAGGTGGTAGAGACCATGTTTCTACAATAACATTTCTCAGCAGGGTGGGCTCCTTCTACAATCAGGGTTATGTGGCCGCCATTTCGGCCAGCCACGCCCCTGTTGAGGGAGCCTCTGTGGGGCAACATCCTCTAACTGCGAGGTTCATGTGTGGTGTCAGATGGCTGAGGCCTATCTGCAGGCTGTGCATACCTTCCTGGGACCTTCTGTGGTCCTGGAAGGTCTGTCAGCTGCCCCTTCGAGCCCCTAGAGTGGATCCCATCTACAAGGAAATTGTATGCGCTCAAGTGGCGCCTTTTTGTCTGGGGGTGTGAGGAACGTCAGCTACACCCAGTGAACTGCGCAATCGCTACAGTCCTGGAGTTCTGACAAGAACGTTTCTCAGCTGCTTGGCTCCTTCTACTATCGGGGTTACGTGGCTGCCGTTTCGGCCAGCCCTGCCCCTGTTGATGGAGCCTCTGTGGAGCAACGTCCTCTAACTTCGAGTTTAATGAGTGGTGTCAGACGGCTGAGGCCCATCTGCAGGCCATGCATACCTTCCTGGGACCTTGCTGTGGAATGGAAGGTCTGTCAGGGACCCCATTTGAGCCCTTAGAGTCAGCCTCTGAGAAGCTTCTGACTCTAAAGGTAGCTCTTTTGCAGGCCCTGACATCTCTCAAGCGAGTGGGAGGTCTACAAGCTCTCCCTGTTGCCCCTCCTGCCTTGACTTTACCCCTAGATAAGCCAAGTCCTTCCTGTACCCTAGGCCGGATTAGATTCCTAAAGTGCCTACATTGGCTGCCCACCCTGTGGTGTTGCAGGCTTTCTACCCTCCTCTGTCCTCTGACCAGAACAAGAGAGGATGCACCCGTTGTGTCCAGTAAGCGCTCTCTGTACTTACGTCCACCGCTCCGGCCAGTGGCGTAAGTCAGAGCAGCTACTAGTCTGCTTTGGCAGCGACAGGAAAAGTGATGCTGTGTCAAAGCAGTTCATCTCTACTGGGATTGTTGAAGGCTTTGTCCAAAGGGGTTTCCTTGCAGGATGTGTGTGCAGCTGCAGGGTGGTCTATGCCTCACATGGTCATTTGTTATGACAGCCTGGATATTCATCCCTCCCCAGGCTCGAGTGTCGTGCACTGACCCTCGGGTTTGGGTATTTTTGAACAGGCTGTACCCTCGGTATGACTGAGTGGGTATTCCCGTTCCCATACTGCTAAATGCAACGTCGAAGTTCCCTTTGAAAGGGAACGTCGGGGTTACGCATGTAACCCTGTTCCCTGAGAAGGGAACGAGATGTTGCATAGCGCTGTTATACCGGGGCTGGCCTATGAATTGCGTCTTCGCTTCAGATAATAGAGGCTGGCGGCGTGGTTCACAGGTGCCATATATATATCATGCGACGTGCTTAATTACCACGTCACCTGATCATGGCAGGCCTATAAGTAGAGGCATGATTTTACACAAGCTTCAGATACCGGTCACGCGCAAGGCGTTCCCATACTGCTAAATGCAACGTCTCGTTCCCTTCTCAGGGAACAGGGTTACATGCGTAACCCCGACGATCTAATCTAGTTCAAAATATAACACTCTCACTCACTTATATGTTAAATCACACAGCTGTTTCTCACTACCACTCATTCACTTCTCTGTATATACACGTGACACTTCTGGCAAGGTCTGACATTTCTGTGTGTATTTCTGTGCATTGTTTTCCCTGCTTATTATCTCTGTTTTTTAATTTACGGTTTCAGCATCCACTTTAATATTTATTGCTTTGTTTTGCCTGATGATCGGCCTCTGCCTGTTTGACCATGACTCACTTTATGATTTGGTATGGTAATAGATGGTTTACATTTAAACAATTTTTAATGTGAGGCAGTGGTGGCTTGGCGGTTAAGGCTCTAGGTTACTGATCTAAAGGTTGGGGGTTCAAGCTCCAGCGCTGCCAAGCTGCTACTGTTGGGCCCTTGAGCAAGGCCCTTAACCGTCTCTGCTCCAGGGGCACTGTACCATGGCTGACCCTGTGCTTTGACCTCAACTTCCTAACATGTTGGGGTGTGGGAAGAATAGCATTTCGCTGTGTATACAGTGGGGGGGAAAAGTATTTGATCCCCTGCTGATTTTGTATGTTTACCCACTAACAAAGAAATGATCAGTCTATAATTTTAATGGTAGGTTTATTTGAACAGTGAGAGACAAAATAACAACAAAAAAATCCAGAAAAACGCATGTCAAAAATGTTATAAATCGATTTGCATTTTAATGAGGGAAATAAGTATTTGACCCCTCTGCAAAACATGTCTTAGTACTTGATACTGACTTAGTAATTACCAGAGGACAACTGGGTGAAAGCGTTGTGGTCAGATGAGACCAGAATGGAGCTCTTTGGCATCAACTCAACTCGCCATGTTTGGAGGAGCATGGATGGATAGATGGATGGATAGATAGATAGATAGATAGATAGATAGATAGATAGATAGATAGATAGATAGATAGATAGATAGATAGATAGATAGATAGATAGATAGATAGATAGATAGATAGATAGATAGATAGATAGATAGATAGATAGATAGATAGATAGATAGATAGATAGATAGATAGATATTATTGTTCTTCATTTAATTTTTATGTTATAATTTTACATTGAGGGAGGAAAGCATTTCTGACATGATTTATCGAGGTTTATTTATTTATTTATTTTTTTACATCACAAAAACCTGCCAATTTTAACAGGGGTGTGTAGATGTTTTTTATCCATTGTACCTTTTATAACAAATGTAAACAATTCAGGTAACAACAGTCAAATCAACAGATGTCCTAGGAGAATGATCAGTTTCCTGAGTGGAGTGGAACCTTTACATGACGTGTGTTTAATATAAACTGATCAAGTTGAACATGCCTAGTGACTAATTTTGTCTGAGTCCATTGAGGAGTAGTATTGTGCCTCTGGTTGTATTCCAAATTAACTGTCATGGCATTCAGAAATACATAAATACTGGGTTCTGGATTTTCTGGTGTGATGGACCTGAAAAATCAGGGATGACCTAAAACAATAGGGCAGTGCAGGATTGTATGCAGTATGTTTATTGTAACTTATTGTACTAATTTTCAAATTATACCAAGGCGAAATTGATGTCATCATGGAATGGAAGTGGAAGAGGAGTGGAAGAGGACTCCAGTGGCAACCTGTGAAGCTCTGGTGAACTCCATGCCCAAGAGGGTTAAGGCAGTGCTGGAAAATAATGGTGGCCACACAAAATATTGACACTTTGGGCCCAATTTGGACATTTTCACTTAGGGGTGTACTCAATTTTGTTGCCAGCGGTTTACACATTAATGGCTGTGTGTTGAGTTATTTTGAAGGGACAGCAAATTTACACTGTTATACAAGATGTACACTCACTATTTTCCATTGTAGCAAAGTGTCATTTCTTCAGTGTTGTCACATGAAAAGATATAATCAATTATTTACAAAAATGTGAGGGGTGTACTCAATTTTGTGAGACACTGTGTGTGTGTGTATATATATATATATATATATATATATATATATATATATATATATATATATATATATATATATATATCCATCGATCTTCAACCACTTACTCCTTCTTCAGGGTCATGGGGAACCTGGAGCCAATCCCAGGAATCATCGGGCACAGGGTGCCAGTCCATCGGCACAATCACATACACACTCATTCATACACTACGGACAATTTGGACACGCCAATCAGCCTACCATGCATGTCTTTGGACTGGGGGAGGAAACCGGAGTACCCAGAGGAAACCCAGCAGCACGGGGAGAACATGCAAACTCTGCACACACAGGGCCCCGGCAGGAATCGAACCCCAGACCCTGGAGGGGTGAGGTGAAACCACCAGGCCACCCTGTGCCATATGTATATATATATATATATATATATATATATATATATATATATATATATATATATATATATATATATATATATTATATATATATTTTATTTTTTTTATTTTATAAATATATGAGTATGTGTGCGCATTTTATATTTCACCAATTACATTCTGCCATTCTTCGATTTTTCTCCTGTTTATTCTGCTGCTTTTTGTTGCTTTTTCTCATTAGATTAGATTATTGCAGTGTGATAGATATGAATGAAGGCAAGACGTGCCATTATTCAACTCGCAGTTGGTTAGGAAATGCCAGAACTATCTCAAATTTCTCTTTGAAACGTAGTTTCATAAGTGAAACCCTCAGAATAGAGATCAACTAAAGCTGCACGGGGCAAATGAAATCAAGTGATGATCCACACCCCAGTCTCAGCACAGTACTAAAAAACACATTCCCTCCGCAAAGCAGCATGAGCCAAATCTTCAAACAACGCATAATCTATCTACATCTTGTGAGCACTGAAATCAATCATTACTCTCTCTTTTTAGCTGATATGAAAGACAGTACGTGATATAGAAGCTCTGCATAGTCAGTTTACCTGCTATTACACTTTTATATGACTTGCATACGCGTGGTGAGGAGTGTGCAGAAATACACGCACATCCTCACACATAAGCAAAACTTGATAAATCCCATTCGATGCATAGAAACGAGTGCATGCATAGTTGACACAAAAAACTATGCGTACAGAAGTCAAAAGTGAAGTTTAATATGGATGCTGTTGAGATAAAGGTGATGCGGGATATAGATGAAATGAGTTAATCATATAAGCTGTATTAACAGCCAAACCATGGCCTTATACTATATTGTACTATTAATTTACTCTGTACGAAAACAGGCATTCCATTTTTATCACAAGCAAGCTTATGCACAATTATTTTAACTGACACACTCTCTCTTAAAACTCATTTTCAGTGTATCTTCTGTTGTGCAAGGCTACATGAACATACACTTAATACAACGCCACCACCTGAACTCACTTTAGCCCTTAGTAGCAGATTGTTACAAAGAGGTCTAGAACTCACGTCTCAGACCGAACAAATTCACCCCTTTTATCATGCTGCCACTATACCATCCTAACGTTATAAAAAAAATAAAAATACAGCTCTTGTTTGCTGTAATAGAATATGTTTTTATGCTTTCATGACTCTATAATTGTCATAGTTAACACTGTGAAAGATTTTAATCTCTGAAGTGCTGTACTGAGCAATAGTTTTCTCTCTCTGGCTTGGTTTAATTGGATTTGTGTTCAGCTTTCTAGCCTAATGGCTTCTGTTGTGCTTCAGGCTTCTATGAGCATTGGTACAAACAAAGCAAATCCTAACGCATATGGTTTTGAGCCACAAATAAAAAAGCATAAGAAATTAAAACGGCATTTAAATAGAAGCCTCAAGGCCACGCTACCGCCTAACAAAATCTGTGTTGAGTATGAAGCGGACAGCTCGATCAAACTCTGTGAGAAACACCAATTTGATGAGCTGTATTAATTAATAAATAAATTAATTAATTGATTAATTAATATATTTTGTTTAGAGTTTTTTTGGCAACTGTTGTTGAGAATCAGAAGTGTCTGCTGGATTATTTGAAACTCCCTAAAAGTAATTTAAACTATGTCACGATTTCCCTTCGCGGTAAGCACTGGAGCATGCAGCGTGCTCCAAAGAACAAGCACGCGCTTCCGGATTTTCAGTGACACTAACTTTGTTTACTTTCTACACGTGCATCTGTTATAGTTTATGTCCTGTCTCAGCCCCTGTATTGTCACTGGTTGTTTCCCGTATATGTCATCATTAGTCTCAGCTGTTTTGTGATCACCCTTGATTACATTTGTCATTTAAACCCCTCGTGTTTCTTTGTACGTCGCGAAGTACTGTGTGAGATTACCAAGCCTTTGTACCTTGTTCCTCGTTTAGTTTCATAGTCTTTGATCTTGTTTCTCGTTTCTTGTTACGTGCTTTTGCCTTGTCTGTTTAATGCCCGTGTGCAGATCACCTGACCCATTGCCTGTTTTTGACCATGCTTTCACGTTTCACCATTTGGATTTGTCTGCCTGCCTCTCTTTTTTTGCATTTGCATCCATCCTAGCCAACTTCAATGAACATAATCTTAATCAAGCAATAAATGAAACGGATAGTCCATTATTCGTTAGCTTGGCCCCTGTCACTTTTACTAAATAGGAAATCATGAAACTTTATTATTTTCTACTAACTGCTGTACAAAATACTAGAATAGATAAAACAGAAGGCTACATGTGTAACCGTTATTCTATGAGGAACACCAGTGGAGTTGTTCAAATGCCAACAGTAAAGTCATTAAACTGCTTATGTAGCTTATAAAAGGTCTCCGCTATGTCACGCTTATCCTCTGGCCATCAAGCTGAGTGACTAGATGAGATGGAGGCTAGGTGGCCTCCATTATTAGAACCAAAGTTACATACATAACTTACTCATTTCATTCCAGACTGTTGGTTTCTTTAGGAATTAGTCATAACAACTACTGATGGTGTACCTCGCCAGACAATAATGGACAGTACTCGTAAATAGTGCCAATATGGCTTCCTATCTTAGCATTTTATGTGACGTCACACTGTATAATCACTTTTTAGGACCAACCATTTTGAGATCCAAATAGGAACGAGCAAACTGTAATTCTTCTCCAGTTCCAAAGAAAACCATCACTGATAGAGATGGTAGAACTTTATTTCTCCTGGACTTACCCAAACATGCCTCTTTGATTTCCGTCTTATCTGTTCGTCGTATGATCTTCACCACAAAGATCACAGCCAGAGGGGTCAGGAATGATATAGCCTGCATGAGTAAACAAAAAAGTAATCATGCCACAATAATCTGTTGCTGTCCATGTTTAAGTGTATATAACATTTATAATAAGCATATTTAAATTGTATCTCCTACTATTTTCACGTACAACAATCTCTAGAGTTTATACAGAATGGCACAAAAAACAAAAAACATTGAGTGAGCGTCAATTTTGTGGATGGAAACGCCTTGTTGATAAGAGAGAGCAGAGGAAAATGGCAAGATTGGATTGAGCTGCCAGGTACGTCTGTAGTAACCAATGATTATGAAATAAATACAGTTTGGCCTACACAACACAATTTCCCCACTGACACCCTAAAACTCATTTCAATAGGATTCATGGAAATGATGGAAGCCCATCAAAAACTACACCAGGTCTAAGCAGTATTATTATCTATGCATAATATTATACTTCTCAGAGACATCTTCCAGCAATGCATCACTCTAAAATGAAAGCATATTTACAAAGAAAAAAAATCTCATTAGGAAATGAAATGTTTAGAATGAGAAAATATTTATTCGGGGCTCCTTTGGTCTGTGGTTTAGTACTACCATCTATCCTCCTACACAACAGTGAAAGACTCCCTGTTCACATCCACTTACACTTAACACAAGACCGAGGTTTTTTGTTTTTTTTCTATGCTTGAGTAATTACTACCAACCTGCAAATGTGTTCATTTACTCAGCACCAGCATGACCTTTACCTGCTGTAATTAATGGGTAGTGGGCTGGAGGCTTTGGAAAGAAGAGACTCATTGTATGCTGGAGCTTTTTAAATAAAAATAAAAATCATCATAATTGACATGACTAATCTAGTTAAATATCACAGATTGCTTGGAGGTGTCACATTAATGTCCATTCCTACTCTTGGCTAATAGGATTGGTTTATTATTTCTTGCAAAGTCTTGCCAGTGTCGTTTTTGCACATTACCAGTCTTTCTTCTTTGCGTTTATAGTTTATATAATGTGACTGAGCCTTTGTCTTCGTCTCTCTATAGTATCCAGCAGTGTAGTATTGTTCAATTATCTAGTTTCTTGAATTTCTGCTTATTTATTTCAACTATGGATTGTGGATTTGTCTCAGTAACTGCTTTGCACCTATATACAAGCCTTTGTGCATGTGACAGGAGGGAAAATAAAAAGTGTTTCCTTTGCTCTCATGAGTCACTGGCCTTGGAAAAATAATAAAGTACCATGAGGCTAAAGGCAAAATGTGTGACTGAAGTTGCCAAAGGCCAATAAAGTTGTGTAAGGCACAATGTAACACACAATCTCAATAAGCCAAGATCTATTTGTGGGGATACAGTGAATAAGTCAGACATTTAATTTCAAACCAGCAAGACTTTTTAGTGTGGTTGGTATAATAGTATTATAATGAGTTATAAGACATAGCGAAAGGAATCGTGATATCAGTTCAAAAGTGTGTATTTCCTGAATGTACGCTGAAGCAGGTGGTGGCATTAGACATTTCTGACTCTGCATAGAGAGGGAGATATCAGGGGATGAGCTAGAGAGTTAATGACTAATGTAAGCTCTGTTGTCCCACTTATTTATGTGAGCTCCCTCTATTTCTCTCTCTCTATTTCTCTGAGCAGTGAGCTGAGCATGTGTATGAGAGAATTGCAGAGAGCAGCAAGCAAGCTGGAAAGTTGTTTGTTTTAAAAAGGTTTTTGGTTACTGAATCATGCAAAGGCATAAGCCCAAATATAAAGTTCACGTACATTTTTACCCTATTGTGTTCTTTGAGTGGTCTCTAAGGGTTATATTCAGATTTGAGTTACACAAATAATTAGGATTCATCACTAGAATTGGGCATATCGCTATTCCAACCTCAGATGTAACTACATACACACTACTAACAGTTGTAAAGGAGATGTACGGTACACTATAGGGCCAAAAGATTTTTGACACCTGGCCATTTGTTGCCACAAAGTTTGAAGCACACATCTGTATAGGATGTCATGATGGTATTGGGGGCCCAAACATTTTCCAACATGACAATGCCCCTGTCCACAACATGAGCGCCATGGTTTGCCAAGGTTTAGTGGAAGAACTCGAGTGTTCTGCACAGAGACCTGACCTCACCCCCTGAAACACCGACTCTACACCAGGCCTCGTTATCCAACATCAGTGCCTGACCTCAGTAATGCTCTTATATCCAAATGGGCAAATCCCCACAGCCATGTTCCAAAAACTAGTGGAAAGCCTTCCCTGAAGAGTGGAGGTTATTATAACAGCCAAGCAGGGAATAAATCTGGAATGGGATATTCAACAAGCACATATATGTGTGATGGTCATTCATCCATAGTCACAAATTGTGGCCTTATAGTGTATGTATGTATGTATGGGGAATACATCAAGTGTGTCTCAGTTCTGTACGAATTATTTACTGTATTATTTGCATGTAGATTATTACAATAAAAATGCACAGAGCTGTAACCATAGCAGATGACTTCTTGGGTAGTTTGTCCGTTGAACTGTGAGTACCAATACATAAATTCATTCTAAAACAAGAAAATGAAAGTGGGAAAAACACACACGCACATATTACAATTTCATGACATAATTTTTTTTTTTCAAGTTACTGTGTTGGCACGCAAAAAAAGTAATTGAAAAAGTCATTTCTTTTTTTACCTCTAGCTCAACATGAAAAAATAGGATGCACAAGATCAAGTGCTACTTTAAACTCTGACAGCTGATAAATTAGTGCAGAACCAATATTGTTAAACTGAGAAATGTGCAGTAAGCATGTGATTCACATGATTATCACTACTAGGATCCTTTCCACTTCCTGTCCATGACAAACAGACTTCATATATCCCCAATATATTAGAACACTATTTGAAACATTGTTTATTTGAAACAATACCTGCCTTTCATACGTATATTATCACATTACTTTCAACTGTATTGCTTTTGTGCTACATTGGATTTAAGGAAGGGCTTAAAGGAAAATGCTTGCTAAGCCCAAATAGCACAAACCTTTTGCTTTTATAACTCTCTCACTCTACTTTCAAACTACCTTCTGAATCCTGTCAGTTGGGTTGTAGCCCTCCCTAATACATTTACTGAGACTTCTGCTGTAAATCTGCCTGATGTCATGTAGATCAGGTCTGGGAACCAAGATGGTCATGGCAAATCCTGCTTTTGAGTGTTTTCTAATGATGTTTGTCATGATTTCCCATGCATATGACATTTTTTTAGCTTGCACCCCTCCCCCCTAATTTTTCTAATAATCAATTTGCTGGTCTCAAGAAAGGATAACAGTGACCGCAAATCAATATGTTCTTTTATAAGTATAAGTACATTATTAATCCACAAATGTCAAATAAAATAGAAGTCATTACACAGTGATGAGAAATTATCCTTAAATGGTCTAGGTTGTGCTGGACTTGAAGCAACACACACACACACACACACACACACATGCACATAATATAAGTTATGCATCACTTGCTCATACAGTTAGGGTGCACAGCAACAGCTCATGAGAGTAGAAGGTATTCTCAAAAATGTTGCCTCAGCCAAGATAATGTCAAAGGCATTTTTGTTATTTTCATCCTTGCAGGTCTTTGATCACTGTAATAGTTGCAGAAAATAATAGCAAACAATTGAAGTCTAAACATGCATTAAAAACAAAATTACATTTTGTAATTATTTTAAAAGCTTAGTTAGTTACACATGCTATCTATGACATCCTCTTTCAGTATACAACTAAAAGTGATCCAAGTTCTTGACCTCATGTCAAAAATAAAAATAAAACCCATAGTAATTAATGCTAGTGGAAAAAAAAAATTAAAAATACATGTAACTCTTTTTCTTCTTTAAAAAGAGGGCACACATCTTTTACTTACTACCTATATATTAGATATATAACTGAATACAAATACATTATTCAGAATGAAAAGATAGTGTATTCTAAACAGATATAAATACAGGTACAAATGGAAGCCACACTATGCAAGTCACGCAAGCAGGAGGTTTTTACTGCCAGTGGATATGAAGCTTGTGGGACAGAGGAAAACCACATTCTTTAATGTGAATGTGAACAACGCATTTACAGTGATGCATATACAAGATTCAATCATTCATTCATCCTTAGTAACTGCCTAGCCATGGTGGCTGTGGTTAAAATTAGGCCACTAGTTTGGTTAGACCGATACTGTGGGGCATTGGAGCAACTAAATTCATTAGAAAATGTCTTGGGAAGGTAAAAACAAAAATAATAACTGAGAATGCTGGGGGATTTAACAACAGTTTTGGACACATCTCTATCAGATTTTTTTTTTTAATTGATCTAAATATTTGGAGCACTAAACTGATTGACATGCAGATACAAACAGTGGCATTGACTTACATCCTTACTTTAAATTGTACATTATTTTGAGAAATTATCTAAAATGAATCACAACCCCCAATATCACCCCAATTACACAGTGGAGATGACATCCAAATAGTATAACAAATTAATTAACTTGAGGCAAAATAATAATTAAATGACATTTTATTATGTAGTGTGGACCTGTGACAGCTGTAATTGTTATATTTAATAAATAGGTTATGTTTAAACATTTGTCGGATGACGTGACCTTTTGCTGTGTACATCAGTCTTTTGTGGGCACCTCAAGGAAATTCCCCTGGCACGGTGCTATCACAGCGTTCTTGTTTTTCTAAAAAGTTGGAACAACAAAATACATAACTCAAAATGGTAGTACACGATGCCACTGGATATAATAAATCAGCGTCAGCAGATGCATATGTTTATGGTGAATCAGCAACTCTGCATCCTCGTACATGTAGCGCATGTAGATAAACCAAAATGCTTAGGGGGCATGCAAACCATTGCATCATGACAAAATGTCTGAGAACAGAGCTAACCTTTATCATAGAGGAGACTTGCTATGTAATAAGTCAGTCTCGTGCTTGTGAAATGTGATGGTGATCCTAGAAACATTTTGTTTACAGGTGTGTGTTTTGTTTAATTCAGGCATTATATTTCACATAGTGTGTACAGTACTCAGTTTAAAGGATATAACCAAATATGAATATTTGTCAGATAATTGCCACTTAGCGCACACAGAGCAAATTCCAGCACGAACACACTTCTTTGTCATTTCTTTGAATTTTTTTGTGTTTTTTGTTTTGATTCTTGTCATTATCCCTGTCTTGTCATTGGTTTATTGCTCTAGTGTTTCATTATTGTGTTCACATGTTTTCAGTTAACTTCTGAGTAGTTTATCTTTATAAACCCATCTATTTAATTTGTCTGATTGTGACATCTTATAGTGCATTTTCATGTATTTAAGTCCCTGTCTGCCTGTGTATTGACACATGTCTGGAACTGATTATGATTTTTGGATGTGCCCTAATAAACAAAGTCTCACATGATAGCATCCTGTATCTCTTGACCTCCACACTGAACGTTACAACATTATTTTATCACGTCATTTGGTTGAGACTAGAAGTTGTTTTTCTAATGCAGTTAACTCTAGCATGTGTCAACTGCATTTTTAAGCTGATTCACCTACCTCATTAGCTTCTAAGCCTTTTTGTCCATGTTTCCTTCTGTTTCCTAGTTCCTGTTTATAGTTATTTTCTGGTTTGAACCTTACCAAAGATCAGAATCAGACGCAAAGCTGCACTTGGAATTCAAAAACCAGAAAGATTGGTGAATTCCAAGTGCCATTTTGCCTCTGATCTTTGTGCCATCCTGCACTCTGACACTCAATAGAGCCGGGCCAATAAAACACTCTCCAAGTACATCAAACCAAAAACATGACTTACAAACATGACTCTTTTGGGGATGAGATCTGATTCCACCAGAGGGTTCTTGTAGAGCCACAGCTCTTCTGGCTGAATAACTCTTTCAAATGGCTCCAGGAACTCAGTGAACCTGAGAGAGGCAGAGAGAGGGAGAGGGAGAGGGAGGGAGAGTGGCAGAGGGAGAGAGAGAGAGTTACTCATTCATCTCCATTAACACAACTCAGACTGTGTCTGGTCAGCCATTATGAGGAGATCTTCTATTTCCTGTAATTATGCACAGTAATACAGTGCACAACATGCAAGTCTCATGCAATAATTTAGTGTCTTGTAAAAGTATTCAACAAAGTCAAAATTATTGTTGCTTTGCAAGTATTAACTCCACCCAGGTTCTGGAAGCTCCAGATGTGAGTACTGAGCACCACACTTTGCTCATGATTCAAGATGTAATTCATAGCACTTTGCACTAATTTTTAATGGCCACACTCGTTGTTACCACTCTATGCACTCAGTTCAGCCACCCTCATGTTTTCTATTAATAATACCATCTAAACACCTTGAGAGTTTGAACAAAACAACAAAAAAAACTTAGAACAAGATGCTTGTTAATAGCATCTCATGGCAACAACCAGCATAAACAACTAAATTAAATGTTCCACAGATTACTCATTTTGGTATCAGTAAATATTTTATCATTTTGGTTTCAGTAAATATTTTATCATTTTGGTATCAGTAAATATCATTTTGGTATTAGTACACACTGAAACAAAAAAAAAAACTGCCAGGACACACATAACCTCTCTTTCATCAGTCTAAACAGCATGCACACACTACAGGTGAACTGGTAACAGGGTCATGGGCACCCGAGGCTCACTAATGTGTGTGGGGAGTGAAGGCTAGGCCGTCTGGTCTGATCCCACAAAAGAGCTACTGTAGCACAAACTGCTGAAAAAGTTAATACTGGTTATGATAGAAAGTAGTCAGAACATACAGTAACACACAGCAGCTTGCTGTGTATGGGGCTGCGGAGCCACAGACCAGTCAGTGTGATCATGTCATGCTGATCCCTGTCCACTGCCGAAAGAAACAACAATGTGTACGTGAGCATCAGAACTTCATCATGGAGTAGTGGAAGATGGTAACCTGGTCTGATGAATCATGTTTTCTTTTACATCATGTGCAGGGCCAGGTGCGTGTGCGTCACTTATCTGGGGAAGAAATGGCACCAGGATGCACTATGGGAAGAAGGCAAGCCGGCGGAGGGAGTGTGATGCTCTGGGCAATGTTCTTCTGGGAAACTTTGGGTCCTAGCATTCATGTGGATGTTACTTTGACACGTACCACCTACCTAAACGTTGTTGCAGACCAAATACACCCCTTCAAAACAACCATATTCAGTTGTCAATGGCCTCTTTCAACAGGATAATGGGCCATGACACATTGCAAAAATTGTTCAGGAATGATTTGAGGAACATGACAAAGAGTTCAAAGTGTTGACTTGGCCTCAAAATTCCCCAGATCCCAATCTGATCGCGCATATGTGGGATGTGCTGAACAAACAAGTCCGATCCATGGAGGCCCCACCTAGAAACTTACAGGGCTTAAAGGATCAGCTGCTAACCTCTTGGTGCCAGAAACCACAGCACACCTACAGAGCTCTTGTGAAGTCCATGCCTTGATGGGTCAGAGTTGTTTTGGTGGCACAAGGGGGACAGACAAAATCTTAGGCAGGTGGTTTTAATTTTATGGCTGATTAGTGTAGGTGAAATGATTCAGACTAAAATCATAAAAAATAATCTGTATGCCACAAAGATAGATCTACTGGTTAAAAACAATGCAGGATGTCTGCTAACAGGTCAAACCAAGCCCAAAAATCCTTTCCGGAGACACCAAAATGCAAAAGTGCAATTATGTAATTACAGCTCTCTCACATGTCTTGTAAAAGGTCTAATTTTCTAAGATGAAATGAAACTGTACATGTAAAAAACATTACAAATATTCATCTGAATGCTAACATTTGAATCTGGTTCGCCTAATTGCTGCCTAATGGAAAAGTAATGAGATCATTTGTTCAATTTGGTCCCAAGAAGCAAAAAGGGCTATTATCGTCAAGGCTAAGCCAAAATACAGCAAAACATTATCCATAGTATTGTGACACTACTTGTTATAACAACTAGGCAGTGAATGCACGCCAACAATAATGCAAATTAATTTGAGTTTTAAACAAATGTTCATTGCTTTGAGCTGCCATGTAGCTCTAGCTATGCCACAAAAGCATTTTCAATGCCTTATCTCCAGCTCCAAGCATTTTCATCAAGCATAATTACCCATAAAATTGTGTCAGCGCATTATCTTCCATCAATCAACGTAAACAATCTTCTGCTGTTGTGGTTTCAGTGCAGAAGAGATGAAAGCATGGATAAAAAGAAAGTGACTTGTGTAGCTAATTTTGTGGCATCTGGCATCTGGCTTGGCCATTCTCTTTTATCAATGCTTTACGGGTCCTTGGGTCTTCTGACACTGACACTCTGTGAACAGATGAGCATCCCTGCAGCTCATAAACACAATACCGATCCCTACAGATTATAGGCGACTTTCTTAATTGGCCTATTTGTTTTCATTTTGTCCAGCTCTCAAACCACTAGGTATAAACCTTGGAGGGGAAAAAAATAAAAAAATTACTAACAACAGGATAGAAAACTATACATATTTTTTTGCCCTTCCAAAACATTCCATCATTTTAGAGCTTGTTAATGCAAATGGTGATGGCTTCATAGACGCATGACTCGTGATTCAAAATCATATGCAATCATGCTTCAGCAATTATCATAAAGTGAGTGATAATGACAGGTATCTTTAGATACCCAGAATGCGGGGTATCGGAAGGAAAATCGGTGCTCATAATCATCTGGACCAAGCGTATTTATAGCAGGAAGTGTTATTCATGCAACATTAATTAAAAAGTGCTTGTTAGTGAAGACTGAGTTTAATTAATCTGTCATGCATACCACTGCCTTGTGCAGTTCAATGGCAATTGCAACAACCCCAGAGATACACGTAATTAACTTTAGTTGCAGCCAACTTTTTTTTAAAGCACGCCCTACTTTGTAACAGTTCTCCCTCAACACTGCACTCAAAATGTCAGATTGGGATAAAAGTGAGTTGTCCCCATGGTGACTTTTATAAAACATCCATGAGTGAAGTGCTATACGTGAAGAAGAAGGTTTTTTTTCACAGAATTTCTGAGCGTTGTAAACGCAGAATTACAGGTTGTTATGAGGATATAGTTAAATAAGGATTTCATTTAATTATGATGATTAGGAATGAGTAAATTCTTATACTGGTATCAATCCCAGTGCCAAAGATGTTCACGAGCAGTGAAGTGAGTGTGCAGTGAGAGCACTTCAGGTCTGCGAGCACTGAGCACTGACGAGACACTAAGGATCAAAGGATCTGGATCAATACATCGATTTAAAAGGCAACGATTGGATTGATTCAAGGCAACTATCATAAATCAGTTATTATTGATTATAATTGAGTATAATTCGATTATTAATGAATAAAGGTAAATACACGTCTGTGTAAAAAAAAATCTTTGTATGTTTTTAACTGATGTCTAAATAGGCTAGAAAGGTGATTTGCCTGTAACTCTGGTATTTTAAATAGTCCTTCTCTACATTATCATCATTTGTTTATTACCAGTAGGCTTACTCTAGATTCTGAATAAAGTTGGTCACATCGATTGGAGGCTACTAAATCAAATCGTAGCAGATTCAATGGTATCTGGTGCTGGGTGATTTTCACAATTCATTTGGTTAATTTGAATGAATGTTTTAATGTGATTTTCAAAATGAAATTCCAACGTTGATTCCCAGGCAGTGAACCAACCCACCCACTGGGGGTTGCACTCACCCATTGGGGGTTGCACTGGTCCCGAGCCCAGACAAAATGGGAGGGTTGGGTAAAGAAGGGCATCGCATAAATCCTGTGGCAAATAAAATATGTGGACCAATGATCCGCCGTGTTGACCCCTAACAGGAGCAGCCGAAGGAAAATGGGAAAGAACTCGGATTTGAGGTGAAAACCCCAAGTTCAATTCAATTCAGTTTTATTGTCCCAAAGCAGCTTCCATGTCCCAAAAGACCTGGTCCCTATTTACTCTGTTGAGAAAGAAGGGTTCGCTAACTTGTGCAAAAATTGTAATAGTATAGTATTTGTTTCATCCAATATTGTGTTTAATCTTGTGGTTTACACCCATATAAGACGTGCGCTTCCAGGGTCTACATATTGCTTTTGAATAAACATAATACTCAACATGATGTGTTCATTGTTAACCGAACAAATGGAAAAAAAGGCTACATCCAACCTTAGAGCAAAAATAAAAGGTCAATGACAACAAGGGATTCTGACACAATGAAGACAATGAAACACAATTTACTTACAGCTTTAATGAAACACTTTTCTGAAAGTAAACAAAACCCAATCATGTCCATTGTAACCATACTTGATTCAAGGTAACTAAAGTAGCTAAGCACTTAATATAAACTCAACTACACAGGTGACTTAACTTAAAATGTCAAGGCAACTTGCTGCACAGCCTTTTTGAATTTACTCAATTCAAGGTTAAAAATTTATTTAAGTGAAGTTAAGTTGAGTAAACTAAAAAAAAAGCTGTTTTTACAGCCTAGTAGACCATGTGCATGAAGACTTTTATAGTAAACATGTAAAACTAAAGGATCATAAACAGCACTAAATGGCTGCATGAAGTCCCTGATGCTTAGTTTGCTTAATACTAAATAGGTTACTCATCTTGGTAACGGTATTGATGAGTACCAAGAAACATTTCCTCGTACTCCGTTTGAAAGAAAATGCTGCCGATGAATTCCTTAACGATAACAGTGTTTTTGAGTGAAGACACTAATGTTTTTTGTTTGGGTTAAGCTGGATAAGCTTAGACTTGTTTTCTACCACATGATTCCCTTCGTGGTGACTATATGAATTTTCAAACTGCTGCTCATGCGGTGTAACACAGCAGCTGAACAGCGCAGCCCTCCTCCATATATATGAGTGAATACACATTGGATAATCAAGACTGGCAGTAGCTCAACTGGGACTGAAACTTTCAATCTCTTGCCATTTAAAAGTCCATCTTTTTTGGTTTAGGTCTAATCTTTCTGTCTATCTGTCGTGTGCGCATTTCCGAAATCAATAATGCATCCACATACAAAAAAACAGCAACCAAAATTATCATATTTCTGAGACAATCCAGCTTTGAAGTATGGATAAAAAGAACAATAGTAGCACAAGTCTCCATTGGAAACACTGTATGCTCCGGAGGTGTGCTGGGAAAAGGCTGGATACAATGTTTTTGCTGTTTTTGCAGCTATTACTAATAATTCAGTGCAAAGACAGGAAACAGCAGTAATAGTCATATACACAGTAATTTGTTGATCAGATCATTCTTTTTTGCAGGCGTGTAGCCGTGTAGAGTATGTCTCTATTTTAGAAGCATATATTAGGGAGGTGTATAAAGCTGAATTAAATTAGCAAGTAAAGGCTACCTGAAAGCAGCAGAGAGTAAGTCAGTTCAAACCAATACCAGCTAATACAAGCTAGGTAAATAGGATGCTACTTTTTGACAGTGTGGGCTCGATTAAGTTTAAGTATTTATTACACCTCAATTAATACAGTGTAAGCAGTATTCCATGACAGTTAGCTTACTTTATTGTGCAGTCTGTTGAATGTCCAGTGGTGCTGGAAAGTTTGTGAACCCTTTAGAGTGTTCTATTTTTCTGCATAAATATGATCTAAAACTAAAAGTAGGCAAAGAGAACCCAAGTAAACAAATAAGAAGCAAGCAGTTCATGTGAAGAAACCCACAAACATCCCAGTATTGAAGCTGTTCTGTACTGAGGAACGGGCTAAAATTCCTCCATGCCAATGTGCAGGACTGATCAACAGTTACCGGAAACATTTAGTTGCAGTTATTGCTGCACAAGAGGGTCACACCAGATACTTAAAGGAAAGGTTCACATACTTTTGCAAGCCACAGGTGTGTAATTTTCCTCAATAAATAAATGACTAAGTACGACATTTTTGTCTTATTTGTCTACTTTTAGGACTTCTGATGATTATTCATATTTATGCAAAAATATAGAAAATTCTAAAGTGTTCACAAACTTTTAAGCACTTTCAATGAACATTGAAAGGGTTTACTAAATGCAAAGCAAATTAGAACATGGAGACATAAACAGATATAGTAGAATAATAACATTAACTATTATAAAACTATACAGCATGCTAGGAAACTGTCTTATGTACTATGTAATGCAATATGCCACATGTCTGGATGAAACTGTGACAAGGGTTTGACTTTGTTCCAGTTTAGCACATGTAGTCTATGGGAGCTGAAGGAGTTCATGCTAAGCTCAAAATGATGACTTTATTAATACCTAAAGCACATACTATTACGCTACATCTATTCATTTACAAAAGAAAATGTTTAGGCTTTCAGGAGACTCTCAGTGCTTTTGTGATTTTTATACTCTTAGAAGGAATGTCTTAGGAGAATCCAGGGTGGATTATCACAGGATTGGAAGACAGAATTTACTTTTCATTATGGTGCTTGAGATGAGGTTTTTTTTTATTTTGCAGGACCAATGAAAAGTATATTCTTCAATCTATGCATCAAAAAACTAATCTTCATTTAGCTAGGTAGGAGCTATAAAAATCCCCATGTGAATGTAATACCCCATGACAGATTGGCATCCTGTCCAGAGTGCATTCCTGTCTTTACCCCAGTGTTCCAAGGACTTCAGACTTCAGAATTCACTGTTGCCATAACCAGGATAAAACAGCATGTATGAGTATTTTGGGGGGGGGTTTTAGCCAAGATTAAGGTACTATAGGTCTGACTAATATGGCAAACTTTGTTAGGTTACATCTGAATAAATTACATTAGGGCTGCAACTAACGATTATTTTCATAATCAGTTACTTGGCTGATTATATTTTTCGATTGATCGATTAATTTGGTGGGGGCGGGGCAAACTTTCAGTCCCTTTTTTTGTTTGTTTGTTTATTTAAAATAAATTCTATAAACTGAGTGTTACAAATATAAACTTTAAACTAAAGCTTTACACAACTGTTTGTACAAAAAAGAAAAGAACCCAATACACACACACATACACCAGAATATATATTATTAATTTAGGCCTGTAGTTTAATTCAGTGCTTTTTGTGCATCCATAAAAAATTATGCATAAATACTATAATATAAATATACACTCTGTATCAGCGTGTCTGTGATCAGCAACGCGGCCTCATTACTAATAGATCACTTCCGTTATAATAAACGACAGAATTTACACTACAAGCATGCAAATACAGCATATAATGACAATAAACTTGAATTAAACTAAACCTTTTAAGCAGCTTGCACCAGTTTCCTCTGCCCCTTGCACACAGTGGAGCATTTTGGATATAAACATAACTTTGTGCTCGTGCAGCACTGTTTGATCTCCGCGGTGTTTAATATAAATTGCTCCCCTGCCTTAGAGAATTTTCTTCCTCAGTCACTTAATGATTTCGCCTCCATCTGATGGTGACTGAGGTCATGTTGGGAATAAAAGGTAATGCTGACAGAAAGTAAACTGAAGAAAGTCATTGTCTGTTACTCTGAGTGTCTTTTAATGCTAGCGTGCGTATGACATCATGCGATGTCGACTAGGAAGCAGCTTATAGTTCCGGTTAGTCAAAAAAAACCCGCTACTGTTATATTTGAGATGATATTACCTTTCTAAAATCCACACACTAGACGGCAGAGTATATAATGCATAGTGTATGTGTACAGTACTTTATTTGGGACAAAACTTTTGTATTTACTCTCCGAGGTATGTTTTCAGAGCAGAAGTAACCTGATGAGTAAATCTCCCTCGTACCGCACGCGCACAGACCAATTAATCGATAATGAGATTCGTTGAAAACTATTTTCATAATCGATTATCAATTTTATCGATTAGTTGTTGCAGCTCTAAATTACATCTGATCAGTTTTCAACATTTCTTCCCCTATTATAAATATCATCAGCCAGGAATTTTTTTGGAAATTCGACAAAATCACACAGATAATAGGTAAAGTGCAAGATGAGGACAGAGCACAGGAAATTGTGAGGAAATAAATAAAAAATAAAAAAAAATAAAAAAGAAGCTTCTCTCTCTTTAATACTCTCAAATGAGAATTTACTGATCATCTGTTTTCCTGAAGGCCTGCCATTTTTCTGCAAGCTGATCTACTGCCAGGCTACTGGTGGCTCAGATGTCTAAGTAACAGCTCGGCTGGGAGTACACACAAACACACACACAGGCTGGAAATAGCATCAATCGTGGTAGGTGTCAACACACGCTGGAGCTGGCACTCTATATCAGACATATGGAAAAGTGTCTTTTTTGCCCTGAAACAAACACATCTCCCGGAGAGTCAGACACAATAACATACAAGCAAACAGCTTTCAGGTAGAATCTCAGCAAAGGCACAAAGCTGACCAGTATCCACCCGAAAGGTACGTAGATGTACATCACACACACACACACACACACACACACACACACACACAAAACACACATACACAATGTCATTATTCAATATGTCTTTAGCCTAGGATACTTATTTCATTTGTAGCACCTCTTAAGCTTTTATGCAGCAGCGCCATGTCCAGGACTAATATCCAGTAAACTTCATGATATAGTCATGAATATCATTGCCAAATGTACAGTCATTTACAAAGTAAGCTTATATGGTCCATGTACATGAATCGTTATTAATAGTGTACCTATAATAGTGAACAGTAAAATTGGCTCCTATATATAGTATATTGTTGTAAATAAAGAGTATACAGTAAAAGTCATCTACTATTTTTATCCAGTCCCTGCAGTATTTAGTTATTTTGCAATCACAGAAGTTAACACAAAATCAAGCAAACTCTGCAATATTCAGACTGATTTGCAATTTTTCAAAATTCTTACAGATTTACCCTTTATCATTTGTTACAGTGGCAAGAAAAAGTATGTGAACCTTTTTGGAATTTCATCGGTTTCTGCATAAATTTGTCATTAAATGTGATCTGATCTTCACCTAAGTCAAGGGTATAGACAAATGTAATGTGCCTAAAATAATAACACAAAATAAATTCTGATCTTTCATGTCTTTATTGAGAACAACCAAAAAACCTCATAGTGCTTGTGGAAAAGGTATGTGAACCCTTGAGTTAATGACCTCAAAAAAGCTTTTTTTTTTTTTTGCACACAGGGAGTCTGGTTAAGAAAATGAGTTTGATGGTGTGGACTACAGCTACTTTGACTGATAAAAACCCCTCAAACTTTTGGAGTTTGCTCTGCACAAGAAGCACATGCTTATGTGAGCCATGCCTCACCAAAAAGAGCTTTCAGAGCATCTACGATCAAGAACTGTTGATTTACATAAAGCTGGCAAGGGTCACAAAGTGATTTCAAAGACTTTAGAAATTCACCAGTCTACAATTAGGTAAACATTCTACAAATGGAGACACTTTTGGACTGTTGCTACTCTACCAAGAATTGGGCGCCTAGTCAAAATGACACCAAGAGAAGATCGAAGACTCATCAATGAGGTAAACTCTCTCCAACCTGGGCATCACTGGAACGGTTCTACGCTGGGTGGAATCCTATCTTTCGGACAGATCCTTCAAGGTATCATGGAGCGGAGGTATTTCTGAAACTCAGCAACTCACAACTGCCGTTCAGTTCTGGGTCAGTTCTGGGTCCACTCCTCTTTTCTATCTACACTACATCTCTCAGTCAGGTGATTGAGTCTCATGGCTTTTCCTATCACTGCTATGTTGATGACACCCAGCTCTATTTGTCCTTCCAGCCTGACGACCCATCTGTCTCTGCACGCATCTCTTCTTGCCTGTCAGACATCTCGGTCTGGATGAAGAAGCACCATCTTCAGCTTAACCTGGGAAAATCTGAGCTTCTCGTCATCTCAGCCTATCCCTCAATCAACCAGAACTTCACTGTACAGCTCAGTTCACTTACACTCATGCCAACCAAGACGGCCAGGAACCTTGGGGTGATTCTTAATGACGGCTTGACCTTTACAGACGACATCTCAGCAACTGCAAGGTCCTGTAGGTTCATTATGTACAACATCAAGAAAATCCAACCATACCTCACCAAACAGGCTACACAGATACTAGTCCAGGCTCTTGTCATCTCTAAACTGGACTACTGCAACTCACTGCTTTCAGGCCTCCCAGCCCGCTCCATCAAACCCCTTCAGATGATTCAGAATGCTGCAGCGCGCCTTGTCTTCAACCAGCCCAAGACAACTCATGTCACACCCCTCTTCATCTCCCTCCACTGGCTTCCTGTAGCTGCCCGCATCAAGTTCAAGGCCTTGATGCTCACCTACAAGACCTTGTCAGGAACAGCACCCTCCTACCTCAACTCTCTCCTGAAGGCATACATTCCCTCTCGCAATCTGCGATCGACTAGCGACCGACGTTTAGTAGTTCCCACTCAGCGTGGCGTAAGGTCCCTTTCCAGAACCTTCAGGCTTACCATTCCCCAGTGGTGGAATGCTCTTCCGATCTCAATCCGGACTGCAGAATCTCTCACTATCTTCAAAAAACAGCTAAAGACCCACCTTTTCTGTGAACACCTAACCAACTCCTAGAGAAAAAAAAAAAAAAAAACACACACACAACGCACTTACACCTCTACTCTGTGCACTTTGCTTCCTCTGGTATTCAATTAATGGATCTTGTATAGTAGCACTACTTGTATTGTTCCCTGCTTGACATATCGCTTTGCTTATTTGTAAGTTGCTTTGTATAAAAGCGTCTGCCAAGTGAATAAATGTAAATGTAAATGTAGCTAAAGAAACAACCCCGAATGACCGCCAAAGATTTGAAGGCATCATTGGAACTGAGATGTTACTCTGTTCATGAGTCTACAATACATAAAACATTGAACAAGCAGGGTATCTACAGCAGGAAACCACGAAGGAAGCCACTGCATACTAAAAAGAACATTTCTGCACGCCTGTAGTTTGCAAAAGAGCACATTGACACTCCACAGCGGTATTGCCAAAATGTTTTGTGGGCTGATGAAACTAAGATTAAACTGTTTGGAAAAACCACACATCAGTAAATCTGGCATAGAAAGGGCACAGCATATCATCATGAAAATATTATTCCAACCGTAAAGTATGGTGGAGGAAACACCATGATTTGGGCCTGCTTTGCTGCATCAGGGCCTGGCCAGCTTGCAATCAGTGAGGGGAAGATGAAATCCAAAATATATCAGACAATTCTTCAGTATAATGTGAGAATGTTTGTACGTCAGCTGAAACCGTGTAGAAGTTAGGTGATGCAACAGGACAATGACCCAAAACAAGTCCACAACAGAATGGCTTCAGAAAAACAAAATCCGCCTTTTGGAGTGGCCAAGTCAAAGCCCAGACCTCAACCCAATAGAGATGCTATGGAATGACTTGAAGAGAAACTAACACATGAGATGTCCAAAGAGTATGACCATGCTAAAGCAGTTCTGCCAGGAAGAATCGGCTATAATTCCTCCTGAACAATGTGCAGGTCTGATCCACAGCTACAGGAAGCACCTGGTTGAGGTTATTGCTGCCGGAAGCAGGGGGTCAACCATTTATTAATTCTAAGGGTTCACTTACTTTTTCCACTGCCATTTTGAATGTTTAATGAGTGTGTTCAATAAAGACATGAGGGATCAGAATTTATTTTGTGTTATTATTTTAGACACATTATATTTGTCAAGACCCTTGACTTAGATGAAGATCAAATCACATTTTATGACAAATTTATGCAGAAAACCATGAAATTCCAAAAGGTTCACTTACTTTTTCTTGCCACTGTATTTACCAACAAACATCACTGCAATAGACCATACAAAACAATTTAGTGTAATTCAAGCAGTTTTCTCCATGTAAGCACATAAAATACATTTTGAAAAAAGCCAAAGTAAAATCAAGCATTTTTGGCCACAACAATCACAATGTCACAATTTATCCATCCATTTTCTGTACTGCTTATCCTACACAGGGTCAAGGTTGAGCCTGGAGCCTATCCCAAGGAACTCGGGGCACAAGGCAGGATTCAAACCCCCAACCCCAGAAATGCGAGGCAAACGTGCTAAACACAAAGCCTCTACTGTTTTTATGTCATATATCATTAGTGTAGTTACAATAAGATGAAAAGTGGTATACCATATATACCATGAGGCAAAACATGTATATACTTAATCTTATGTATGTAAAATGCCCACTTCCGCAACCCGCAAGTTCAGTCTGGTGGCACGCCGGAAATAGTCCAAATCCACTGGAAAACTTTAACCTGCCAACCTGAACTGACATAAATTTAACTTGTATTATAATTCACCAACATCCACAACTCACAAGTCATTGATTTGTATACGCAGCATAGAGCCATTCTTTCAAAGCCAGCCGCCTAATATTAAATAGATCCCTGAGACTGCTGAGCTTATGAGAATACCAATTCCCTGACTCTCCCAGACAATTCATACTGATTCCATTACTGCATTTAATGCTTTCTTTCATTTCAAGAGACCAAAGAGTGCATCACCCCAATGCCCTTTCAGTAATCGATGTGTGTTAATACGAGTCCCCAGGCAAGCAGGTGTGAGATGACTGGATGTGAATACATGAGCAGCAGGTCACACATCTCACTTGGGTGGCTTTAGTGAGACCAGAACCTCACCAACGATTAATAGAAACTCAGGCAGCTATAAGAGTTAAGAGAAGGCAGAAGACTGGGAAAACGTTTTAGTAATTTCCCTAAAGTGCATTGCCGAATCATGATGAATCTGTCAGCCATGTACAAAATAGCTTTATCTCTCGTTAGTTCTTACCCACGCACTTATATTTTTATAACACTGACATTTTGATAACAATGGGCCTCTTTTATCAATGTTTGGGTAAAGTTGTGTGTGAATGTATGCATAAATCAAACAAAACTGTACAAAAAATGTACACTGGATTTAAAAAAGTTTTGTAAACGCAGATTTTTTTTCATATTTGAATACCGAATACTGATAAATACCAGTTACCCGTGAATGCCACAGCTGATTTGCGTTTGGTGTTGCCCACTAAACTCCATAAAAAAGTATAAGTTCACAGACCGGAAAGTGCAAACTGGCTACTAAGTAGTCAAAAAAGAAGAAGAATTTATCTGAAGCAGAAGTTGAAGAACTTTTGACTCACATCAAGGAGAAAAACAAATTATTATTTAGCAGCATGCCCAGCAGAGTCACAGCATCTGAACAGGACAAAGTGTCGAGAGAAATTATGGAAGTGAATTTGGTGCTGCAATATAAAAAGGGGGGGGGTTGGGTGGACTCAAAATTTGAGTTTAAAAAAAAGTATTACTATTAATTGACAACTGTTTTTCTGCTACTGTTGGAGGCCAAAGCTTTTTCAAATTTGACCAGATATATTTAAAATCAATGTGATTTGAGCTTGACAGCGTATTCTGTATATAAAAACGCAATAAATGATCGCAAATTAGCAGATCAGTTAAGGTTTACATTAGTTAGTCTTCTAATGCGTACATTTACACACACTCAGGTTCAGGAGTAGGATTCGAAAGTTTTTCCAAATTGAGGGGATTTTTAAGAATACTACATTTTTTAATGTAAATGCTCTGAAAAATTTACATATAAATCTGTTTATATTCAGCTTGATAAATGAGGACCAATGTTTTTAAACATATGTACATTTCTAATGATACTAAAGTACTTCCCAATATATATTCCCAAATGTCACCCTTACTTCCCTTGATAATCTCACCTGGATACTGTATATTTGTACATTCTAAGAACTGTTGATGTAATCGTAGACTGCCCTTTGCTCATTCCTGGACACTTATTCATACTGTGCTCATACTGAAAATCCTTTAGACACTTTACTTTTTCTGTGTTTCTTCCTCATGTCGCCTCAGGGAGTTTCCCTTGCCACTTTAAACTCTGGCTGCTCATTAGGGATATAAATCAAAATCCAGATTTCTATAAAGCTGCTTTGTCAAAGTTGTTAAATTAAGAGTTGATTTCACATTAAGTTGACATATGATTCAAGTTCACTTGTAGATTTGTACACTATATGGCCAAAAGTTTGTGGACACCGTCCATCACACCTATATGTGGTTCTTCCCCAAACTGTTGCCACAATGTTGGAAGCACAAAATTGTATAGGTTGTATATGTTAATATAATATAATATATATATAATAATTTTATATGTCTTCGCATGCTGTAGCTTTACAGTTTCCCTTCATTTGAACTAAGGGGCCCAAACATTTTCCAGACAATGCTCCTGTACCTCAACCCCACTGAACAGCTTTGGGATGAACTGGAACACCAGTTATAATAAGTGAACCCCACTACTACTAGCTTACATGACATAAGCTACTGACCTCACTAATTCTCTTATGATTTAATGGGAAAATCTCCACAGCCACACTCCAAAATCTAGTGGAAAGACTTCCCAGAAGCATGGAGGTTATTATAACAGCAAAGGGACTAAATTCTACATGTGGGATGTGATGTTTAACAAGCACATATGGATGTCCACAAACTTGGCCATATAATGTATAATACTTTTAAGAAATTATTATTAAATGCTTATATTATCATATTTTCTCTGTCGCTAAATTTTATGTCAGTAATTTAGTGGTTAAATATTAAATGTTCTTTAATCACTACATAGCCTACTGGTTATGTTTAATTACATTACAAGCATATAATCTTTTAGTGAAAGGCTTGGAAGATGAATGATGGAAAACATGACATCAGGTATGTCTATTTTTAACAGGTCATTACGTGTCATGGAAGAATAAAAGTTCTATGTGTAACAACTTTATCTAAATATTCTGCTTCACACTAGCTCCAACAGCAAAAACATTTAGACACTTCTATTATTTCATATATGCAGGTGTATGAATCTTTTGTTCATTTTGAGTGCAAAACTTTAAATGGAGGTTATGAGACGGTGTAACTGTGTGTGAAATGTAAATTTGAAAATGCTATCGGTGTACTAACATAACTGATACAACAGGTTGGTGTCGCGGGGTGGTGGCGGTGAGGGGGGGTGGGGGGTTGCACAGCTGTCAGCCAAGAACAGGAATCTGAAGCTGCAGTATCTCACCAAAAGATTAGCAAAAAAGACCAGTGTTTTTCCAAATTTAGCTGTCCAGCTTGTTCAGTATGAATTGTATTGATTGAGAAAATTACCAATGTTTAAAAAAAAATTTTAAGCTTTCAGCAGTAACAAATGTAAATCTCTGCTAGAGTGGTCATGGCCTGAGAATATTACCAATGTGTCCTTTCTAATTGTAACCAGGCCACTGATATTCTGCGGACCCTTTGTAATCTCTGGGCTTCCCACTTGCTATATGTGCTTCATTCTTACACCCAAGCAGTCTTGCAGATGGTTACACATTTCTAATTTCTACCTTCCGTGTTTGAGCACTGTTTAAATATGGAATTGCTACACCAATTTTTCATGTTCATGGTGCATTAGTTTTTAGCATTCTCTGGCTTTGACTACTTGGGTTTTTTATTTTAACCATGTCTGCTTGTTACCTGACATTGGTTACAGACTTCGATAATGATTCTAGAAAATATCTGAAAACACTTCACATGGATTGAGAGCCAGTATATAAAAGCTTTTTCCCAGCTTGCAAACTGTCAGTGGTCTTCAACACTTGTTGCCATAGTAAACTCTATGCCTAGTTTGATGAGGTTTTATTTAAAAATATATAGAATTTTAATCCTCTCTCTTAAGCCCTATCTGGATGAGATTAGTTTCACCGGGTGACATTTGTAATACTTTTTTACGCATCTCCTTCATGATAAAACGTGTCTAGATGACAACTACAAAGTGATGCAACTGCTCATATATTTATTTCTAGAATTCTAAAATGTGCATGATATTGTGACTTATGTGAATATAAAGTGGCTTTATAGCAGCAGCTGACATTATAAGAGCCTCTTTAATTAGCCTGAGGGATCACATTCATCTGATTGATTTTATTTTCTTTCTCCTGCTAATGGGTTCTGGATGTAGGCAGTGCATAAGGGTAGCCTATTAAAAGTCCTTGCTACACTATATTTGCAAATGTTTGTGACTGACCATCATACCCATATGTGGGCCTTTCCCAAACCTGTTGCACAAATTGGAAGCACAAAATTGTATCGATTTTCTTTGTATTCTGTAGCATTTCAGTTTCCCATCACTGGAACTAACGGGCTTAGCCCAAACATGTTCCAGCATGACAATGCCCCAGTGCACAAAATGAGGTCTATGATGAAATGGTTTGCCAAGGTTGGAATGGAAGAACTCGAGTGGCCTGCACAAAGCGCTGACTTCAACCCCATTGAACAGCTTTGGGATCATTCAGAATGCCGACTACACCCCAGGCCTCCTCGTCTGACATATGCTCTTGTGGCTGAATGGGCAAATCCCCACAGCCACGCTCACAGCCAAAATCTAGTGGAAAGCCTTCCTAGAAGAGTGGAGTGGTGTTATATTACTATAACTGCAAAGAGGGCACTAAATCTGGAATGGAATATTCACAAAGCACATATGGGTATAATGGTTAGGTGTTCACAAACTTTTGGCCACATAGTGTATGTCACCTTCATCCTCTTACCATCAGCCTGACTGACACAGGTGGCCTGGAGGTCCTCTGCTTACTTGGAGAAGCATGGCTACATTTGCAATCATCGATTCTACTTCATATCTACTACCAGAACCACATATCAAAGTGTTCACAAAACTTCACAACATACCCTGATAGCACACTTCAGCAGAGAGCATTCATAAATAGTGCTGATACCATGTTATTGGGTTCTGACATTTTCAATTGTGGTATTGTTTGTCATTGAGGATAAGAATCACTCTAATTCTTGAAACTGTGCTCAGCTGAGGATAACAATCATTGAAACGCACAACATATTGTAGCACATGGGCTGCAATGACACAACATTCAGTCTGTAAAATCTGCTGAAGGTAGTTGGTGAGCTCTATTCAGCCACTTCACAAATGACATTAAGTGACACTCTTCTTAGTGCCACCCAATAGATAACCATGTCGAATGGTATTTAATAGAAAAATGCACCCCTTTACCTGTGTTCAAGTATGCTTATGTGGTTAACCAGTGGGCTAACCAGTCATCAAAAAATAAAACCCCTTTATGATGCTCCCCAAAGCACACAAAGATCTGGTTATGGTGCAAGACGTTAATGTCAAGTGTATCATATCAGAGAGAGAAAATTTTCCACTTTTCTGCATACAATTGGTGTACAGATGATGTACACATGCCAGTAAGCTGGGGTCACTTCCAGACCCATAATTTCAACAAGTGTGATCGGCTGTGCCACATTGGCCCATGCATCATGGACAACAGCTCTGGTCTGACTGTTTGGTCAGAATGGCACAATTGCCACACAGGTTATATATTCTGTCATTCACAGAAGTGGTAGTGGAGGAAAATCTACTGTAGATTTTGGCTAATCATTTGATAATGTAACCTGGCCCAAAGTGTTTGTCTTTACTTTGTCCAATACTTACAATGGACAGCGAATTGTCTGTTTGTAAACAGATCAATATGCATTCTTTGTTAAATGTTCCACATTAACTGAACTACCTTCTTGAAAATTTGCCATTCCCCAGACTGGGAACTGCTACGAGACAGTTCTATTGGCAACAGGTAGGAATTACAAGATGTGTATCTCTCCACTTCCAGAGCTTGCTTGCCCACCTAAATATCATTTGCCCTTTTGTAGCCCCTTTATTTTGAACAATAAAACTGTAAGTGACTGTGTATTTTCAGATATGATGCTGAGATGCCTCTGTAGTTTTGATTAATCACACTGTATTTTGACGTTGTTTTAATATTCTGGGTTTGTGTGGCAGTATCAACGTTTCCTGCCTGCACTGTACCCCCCCATAACTCTATCCATCTGCATTTGTGTTTTTTTTTTTGGGTTTGGAAATTCAACTTCACAGTAATAGTGTGATACCTATCACACTATTATATACTTTGTCAAGCTGGAGATTTCCAATGTTTCAGTGTGCCCACCATGCTCAACTTTTTATGGAGGTAAATCTACCATGTATTGGTTCACTTTAGATTCCAGCCATTTGTAAAGCTTGCAAAATGATTGACCTATGTAGCTTGAAATGGTTAGTATTTTTCAGGATCAGGAGGAAACAGACAGAAGGATGTGTCTGCCCAAGTCTGCTCGATTTCCTTCCTTTGTCTCAGTACTGCACAATATCCCCAGAAGCAAACTGCCCATACTTAATCCAGTCCTATATCAGCTGACAACTGAATAACCTTGGCCAATTTGAACAAATAACTGGATGGGAAAGGTGAGGAGTAACCACCACCCTCATTCTGTTCTATTGGCTTTTTCTGTTTCAAAATCATGTTTATATTTCTACATAGTGATCTCAGTGGCTTATCACAGTTTTAACAAAACTGATTTAACAAACAGAATCAGACGTGGGAGACGTGGGTTTTTGAACAATGGGTTTGCATTAGGGTCAAATAATTATTGATACTCTGCCCTTCTCTGAGTATCAACATTGTGCCAGTTGATTGGATGATAAACTGCAAATGATCATTAAATATCTTTTTCTTCCTGTTACAGCCTTTATTGCCTTTTTATGAGAGACCAAGGTGTGACTCACACAATGCTCTTTCAGTAATCAATATAAATTTATGTGACTGGATTACAAGTGCCTGGGCAAGCAGGTGAAAAATTAAGCAAGTTGCAGATGCCTCTTTGTTGGCTTTACTGGGGCCTGACCATAAGAAAAATAATTATTTTATGCTGTAAAAGAAAATCTGACATCAAGGGGTGTTTCTAGAAAGGGGCAGGGGGAAGCCATAGTCCCCCTTACAATGTAACCCCCATCCCCACCCCAAACCAATACACACTTCCACTTTCCGCTTTCAATGAAAACCCAGTTCACAGAAATTAAGTTTACACAATCCAGGTTGGGAAACTCAGGTTGACTGATTTGGGGAATTTGCAATCAGACGATAATACATTACAGGAAAAGATGTGACACCCTTGAGGAAGCTGAAACAGTTTCTCGGTAAGAAGCAAGCTGCATAACCCATTATTAAAATACTTATATTATTTACAAGTGGGTAGGCCTGTCACGGTAACCACATTTTGTTGGGCGATATATCGTCCCAGAAATAATTGCGATAAACGATATTATTGGTCGACATTTATAACGACATTTTTTTATATATTATACAATACGATATATTATAATGACATTTTAAGACCATTTTATGCCACTGACTAAATAATGATAATTATAATATATATATATATATATATATATATATATATATATATATATATATATATATATATATATAATGATAATTATAATTGCATAATAATGCAAGTACACCCTTTCAAAGGATAAAATAACTTTTAATTCGTAAGAAAACATTCTTCGCATTAGAATTGCTATGGCAAAAAAGATATATATATATATATATATATATATATATATATATATATATATATATATATATATATATATATATATATATATATACACATATCTGTAGTGGCAGAGTAAAAGGAGAAAAGTTTTTTTATCGACTTCAGAATGTTGTCTTTCACTTTGTTGTACAAGTTTGGGGGATGTACACTTTCTTTGGCAATTCGTATTGCCTGTCAAAAGTATGCAGCACATTTTTAAATTCTGGTTTTTTGACTGTGTTTAATGGCTCTTTGGCTGTGTAGCGAGTTACGCTCATCTCTTTGGTTGTATAGCAAGTTATGCTATCTGTGAGCGTGTGCCATTTCGTGTGCCTGTCAGGCAAAGGCATCCATAATAGCTGTCTGGAAGACCCCTCTCCATCTCCAACTGTGTTTTTTGCTCCCAGCTTGAAAAACTGGGTGGGATGATTATGTTTAAGGTGAATTTTTAGGTTAGTTGAATTACCGCTTTTTGTTGCCACTGTTTTTAAATAAACTCAACATAATTGGCTCTCCTCTCTCATTCGGCTTAAAGCCAAATGATACCACACTGGAGATGTGGATGGCAGCGTTGAAACCAAGTCTATTTGGACTTATTCTTCAAAACTGGCTGTAGTCATCAGGAAAACACTAAATAACACCACGAGTAAAGCCTTCTCTTCACCTGTTGCTGTCCGCTTTATGTGTGTGTGTGTGTGTGTGTGTGTGTGTGTGTGTGGAGAAGCTGCCTGAGCCCCGCCTCTGCCTCCGACACAGAGAGCAGACAAGATGACAGAGGGAGCACAATCAGCTAAAATGTTGGTGATATAAATTTTTATGTACATACAATGGGCGAATATCGCATCACCAAAAATTATCGAGGCTATGTCCATATATATGCAATAAGCCAATATAGTAATTCTAGCAACAGTCCTACAAGTGGGTACACTGGAATGCCAAGACGCACACACCACCACACACATACTGTATGTATATCCTCAGCTGAACCACCGTGTTAGTGCCTCAGCAAGGCCACCTGGTTAATGCCGTTTAGTGAGACTTATCCCACTAGTTCCTTTGCGCAAGGGTACTCAAGTCCAGCCCTGAAGGAACAGAGTCCAACAAAGTAACTGATTTTCCTGCTTAAATCCACCTAATAAACCTGATAATTAACTGTTTAACTGAACTGGCTGTCTTTGAGGAGGGAAATCACAAACTGAATTGGACTCTGAGCCTCAGTACTGTAGACAGGCAGCCCTGATTTACAGTATTTTGAAGAAAAAAATTAAATAAAATGTGAATTTGGACTGCACACTCTCCTAAATTAATGACCCCGAGAAGAAGCTGAACATAGCTATAATGAATTGATTAATTATTGACATCAAATACAGATTCCACTATTGAACTGCGAAGGTTACCACTGAACCACAGACCAGACAATTCTCTAATGTAATGCCAACTATTTTATTTGAGAGGGGAAGTTTGTCTCCATCTCCATTAGTCCTTGGCATACCTAACACATTCCAGCACCTAGCCTGACCCCATAAAAATGCCAAGTACACCCCAAAATGTATTCAGTGATCTACTCTACAACTCTGGAATTCATAGGTGTAGCTGCTTTGTTACAATGTATAATATTGCTATAACTGAGGCAGTACATTTGATAATGACAGTTATTGAAGTTTGAATTTAAAAGCAGCTTATAGGGCTGCTTTTGTCATTCAGATATGGCAATTCAGATGGCTTTAATGACTTTAATGCTGGTTGATAGCTTTATGTTTATTACAGAAAATCAAATTGTGTTTTCATGTTTTTAAATTCATGTATTTGAATTTAAAGCGGCAGCTTATGGTGATGTGTTTTCTGAATTCAGTCAATGTAACTACAGCCCTGTGGAGTGCTCTACACATAACTGTCTATATAGTAAATACTGAAAGTGCATGAGGGAGCAATTTCAGACATACACACACACACACACACACACACACGTTTGTGTTGCAACCCTGCTTCACAATTTACTTCAACCCAACTAAAAATCTAAAATAATAATAATAATAATAATAATAATAATAATAATAATAATAATAATGATTTAGTTCAGAAACTGATGCAAAAACATTACCAGAGTCTCCAGTGATCATTGGCAATCCTATTCCCAACTCATTACCACATCCCCTAACACATTCACCCTATTTTTTTGATGATCCCTTTAATCAAGTCAGCATGGTTCCTCAAACTCAGCTACTTCATTCCAGTTCATAAATGCTTTCAACCAGAACACAATTAGTTTTTGTTTTGTTTTTTCATTCACACAGTTAGTATTTTTGTTTGCATTTGTTTGTGATATTTTCTAATGAATTAAGTTGGTTCTATTTTGAAGAATATATATAAACTAGTAGCCAAATTTAATTTTAACCAAAACCAAACAAAAACAAAAACTTAAAAAAGAAAAAAAAAATGTTGTTTTTTTTTTTTTTTTTTTTTTTTTTTTTTTTTTTTTTTTTTTGTTTTTTTTTTTTTACTATTGGTTAAAAACACCACCACCAAAAAAAACAAATTATTAAAATTAAAAAAAATTGGTTTTTTTTTTTTTTTTTTTTAAATTTTTTTTTTTTTTTTTTTGCAGGGTTTATATATCACCATTGGTCATATATGATGTCCACATGTAAGTAAATATCTACATGAAAGTAAACACCTCTTGAGTTTTCAGTTGCATCCTGCCCAATGCCCTGCGAAGCTTTATTGTTTTTATGTCAAAAACATAGAGCGCCTCTTATTTATATTTGTATTTGTGTCTGTAAAGAGCGCATTAACTGTTCAATCCAAATAAGGTATTTGTATTCGGTTATCTCCCTAACTTCAAAGCAGACTCTATACCAGCTACATTTCAAATCTTCAAATCTAATCTAAGGTTTCAAATCTAATTACAAATCTAAACACTATTGTATGTTACAACAATAGACGAAAAAATTATCTCTTGAAGTAGATAAATGTAGACAAATTATATTTATGTGTGATTGGCTGCTTGTACATGCAGGGCTGTCTGTGTTACACCAGAAAGAAACAAACATGAGCTTTTCATTATGGGAAGGATTGGTCAGACGTTCTTCAGGTGGCATTAAAATAATATACACATATATATATATATATATATATATATATATATATATATATATATATATATATATATATATATATATATTTATTTTTATTTTTTTAAATCTCCACAACACACCTCTACCAAAGAGTGAGGAGCTATCCACTTTTTATGGAAATTTACCAGGTTGTTTGATATAATCTACATTTATCTGATGTATCTTTACATCTGTTTATAAAACATGCCATAAAACAGTAAACGAATGCATCACAGTGAATTCTGTTGCAGCAGTCAGGAGCCCCAGGGTGGGTTCCCTTTTGAGTCTGGTTTCTTCCTCATGCTGTCACTGGGAGCTTTTCTTTTACGTATTTATTTATTTATTTTGGTGTGTCGTCCCCCCAATAATTACTTTATTTATTTCTACATCCACTTGGTGACAGTGACTATTGTGAAATTTTATTACATTTAAAACACATTTTTAGTATTTTTAAAGGGCACCATTTTTTTTTATCTAAGACTTTTTTTTCTTGTCTGATATTGGCATTGTTATAATCTACTCCTATAAGAGCTTTGCAGTAAATGTCTTTTGTCATTTCTACCAACCAAAACTAGTGGCATTACAATTACATTTTACATGCAAAAATACCTATCATCACATTTATACTCACTTCAAGGTTCTAAAACACCTGATACACTCATTATTTATATTATGTAATAAAACACTACACTCTATAGCACACGGGTTCTTCACGAGTAGCATTTGACATTGCCATGTATGTCTTAAAACATAAAAAGAGCTCCTGTGTGACACACACTTTCCCAGGTTTACCGTCATTACTGCAAGTTTTGTGTTTTCCAATATTTCCCAGGTATGTCAAGTTGTGTACTTCACCACTGACATGCCCTTCTCAACCCTGGCACATTCAAAGCTCCTCAGGGTGCAGGAAATCTCTGTCTTTCCTCTACCACACTTGTTCTTTCAGTTCTAGAGAAGACAAAAATGGAGAAAAGGAAGATTTTACTGTCATGCTGAGCTGAGGAATAAACACTTACTCAGTGACATTCATCACTGTTGGCACTCTCATTATTCACACAGCAAATGTCACAGGTGACAGCACGGAATCACACATGACTTATTTCATGCTAGCGATGTGTCCAGATGAAATTTATCTTGGCTGTCCTGATAAAATGTATCCTAGCTTTTAAAAGCCTGCACAAGTTGGGCTGTTAAAGCAAGATAGTGAAAATCAAATAAGACAAGCTGGATTAAAGAAGTAAACAGAAGGGTGTTCTTTCTTTCTTTCTTTCTTTTTTAATGAAATATTTTTGAACCACTCTTCCGAATGAAATACTGGGAAAAAATGGAGGTAGAAATGCCGGCAGTGTCAGCATGGTCTGGAATTCTACGTCTGACCGTCCCTCAACCTCAGCCACTCAAGTTCACAATTGGTCTCAACTAGAGGCCTGTATTTTAGTTATTACTTTTCTTTGTACCTGTCCACAATATTTTCTTTCAATCTGTGGCCATGAGAAGTTTAACTTGTGACCTCATGAATATATTAACTCGTGACCACACTTTATTAAAAAATAATCAGCATATCACATGTATGTATTTTCTATCAAATTCTATTAAGTTTCAAATATAAATTAGCCTTATGACCCTGACCAAGCAGTTACTAAGGATGAATGAATGAGAACTGTAAATGCATTGTGCAAACTGTTTTTTTTAATGTTAGGTAAGCTTCATATCTAACCACTCGTTCATGTCCACATGAAAGTAAGACTTACAAGTTGAGGTCTACACCATAGCCTGAGGTCTACACCCAAAGTACACTTCTAGTCTCAACCAGATGCCATGTGAACTGTTCTGGCAAGCTTTCTCAAAAATAAATCTGTATTTCTATCTGTTTAGAACACATTAACTGGTCATTCTGAATAATGTTGAGTGACTCAACAGCCTGCAACAAGTAGCTGATATTTCAACACAAGCTTGCCAGCCACAAGATCTGAAGATGACTTATTAACCCTCATATTCTGCTCACTAATCAGCAATGGATGTGTCATTGGTCCAGGAAATTAGAAATGCAGTGCTCTGAATAAGAATTAATTAATCAACTAAATAATTCATTAATTAATACCACTATAAGCACAAAAATGTTTGTGGATCCTTCTGGTAGCAGGTATAGGTGGGACATTGAATCACCTTTTAGCATTATGTTTACATTGATCCTTCCTTTTTTACTTTTTGCTTTAATTTAACCTGTTTTTATCAGCTCAAAATCTTGTAATGCTGAAACTATTTTAAGTATTTATAAATATAATTTCAGTAGATATCAATATACCATCAATGTATATCAATCTGAAATTGATCCTGGGCAAATTATAAATTTTATATACATAGTATTGTACTGTCACATTCTGGCAGAAAAGTAGACAAAATTGTGGTTTATTTGTAGAGGCCACCAAACAGTATTGGTAATAATGACTGGAATATTAACGAAGCAAAGTCATAAGATGCAGTGGGAATGGTTAGAGAGTTGAAATTGGATGAATGATGTCATGTGTCATATAATTTCCCTGTGTAATAAAGGAAAAAAGAGAATTAAAGGAAATATCCAAACTGCTAAAAAAAAAAAAAAAAAAAAGAAGACTAGTTCAAGCCAGGAAAACTTAGCAATCAAATTCATTGAAGTACTTTGGTGTCATGAGCAGGTTATTAATGCTCATGATGCATGATTGTGTCACTTTCTTTATAAATTGTGAGCTCAGAGTTCAAATCAACTCACTTGACATGTACTGTACTGTACTGTTTATGAAAATGTGATAAAACTATACAGACAGTACAGACATTTTCTCCTTCTCTCTCGCTCACTCTCATCTATTTTATCAGCTGTGAAGACTAGAGATATTCAAACGCCCCAGTACTGGAGAGGGCACCCCGTTCCCTCTCTCGTTCTATCTATCTATTTGTCTGTCTATTTAAGGGCATTAAAGAAAGTGACAATGAGGAGACACAATTAGGTCTTTAAATGAAAGCTTTTTGTCTGTCTATAATGTTAACCTCAGTCACAGGTGGTCCAAATGGAGCTCAATGAACATGCAGCATTTTGTGTTAACAGATAAGTTGAAGAAAAGAAGTGTGAAAGAAAGACTGGCACAGTAAATATAACCACAGGCCATCCTTCAGCTTATGCTAGCTCCTAAGATGTGAGCTGGAGGCCTTCCAACAGCCACACAAAATAACATTTTAATTCAGTTCCCTCTGACTGATGATGGATCGCTGCAGTACTGGCTCCCTTCTGGCTTTTTAGGATTTATCCTGCTTGGCTAAGTGTGCTTCCGGACTTTGGCAATATACTGTTATGCAAGACATAAATACATATTTAGTGCAAACATGACCTAACTTAGACTTCTACCCTCAGTTTGAGAAATTGTTTATTAATTATAAAAAATTAAAACATTTCTTTGTGCTGTGTTCATAGCAAGCAGTAAGTACTGGAGCACAGTTTCTAGTGGTTTGCTATATTTTGTGCAAAAGGATTTAATGTGAAATTCTAGCAATTGCCACTACTTTTAGAGATAATAAAACTTTTTACATGTGAAATTTGCTTGTGCTCCCTGGGTGAGAGGCTTGGTATAGCCTCTATCTGCTGTCAATCACAGTGACACTAGCCAATTGTGGGTATCTGTGACCTCATGTATGTAGAAGAGGGTAGATAAACTTTGCAAGAAAAAAATCCCCCGGCTGGGTTCACACGTCTCAGAGGGAGCATGTTAACTTTCACTCTCCCTGTTTGTAGCTGTAGTATGATAGATGAATATTTGCCCCTGGTTGTAAACCCCCTGTGTAATTTGTTTTTACAACTTAATACATTGTGGGAATGGCATAGCCTGTTTAATATGTAATTAAGTTTAATAAAGCTTAATAATGTAATTATTTTGATGGGATGGGAGAAAAAGCTTATTAGCTTTGTGCACTTTTTTAAAGGAAAAGTTCACCCAAAAATTAAAATCCTGTCATCAAATATTCACTCTCATGTCATTCTACACCCATAAGACTTTTGTTCATCTTCTGACATTTTATGTGAAACTTGGAGATTTCCTGGCTGTGACGGCTATCGCGATTTGACATGAAGTGGCTGTGGTCCAAGTGGAAGAGTGGGTTGTTTATTAATCGTAGGGTTGGTGGTTCGATTCCTGGCCCATTTGACTCCACATGCCAAAGTGTCCTTGGGCAAGACTCTGAACCCCAAGATGTTCCCGATGACAAGCTAGCTTTTGGCAGCTCTGCTTGCATGAGAGAAAAGCACTTTGTAGAATCACTAAGGTTAAAAAAAAGTGCTACATAAATGTCGACCATTTCTCCCTCCATTTACAGTCCATCCTAAAAGTAATCCATATGAATCCATTGGATTTATCACAATTCATGAAGCGATATGTATGCTTTGTGTGCACAAAAAAACCCCTAAAATTAAGTCTTTAGTCACCAAATATCTTCATGTCTGCATTGATGTCTAACGTGTGTTCACAAGAGAACTACAACCCATGCATGCTGTGTTGACATGAGAGCAGACAAAAAAAATGCAAGTCCTCCTTTATGTCGAACTCTGCAGACATCTGTGTTACATGTGACTCACTTTGTGTACAGCATCCCTGTTCCTCTGCTGTAAACAGTGCAGCATTTTTGGGTTCTGCTGTATCAAGATCTATGCGGAAATTAAGATTATCTTGTAAATATATACATATATATACACATACATACATGCATACACACATTATATATATGTGTGTATATGTATATATATATATTGTCACGATTCGAGGTTGAGGCAGAAGCAAGTGCAGATAATAAGATTTATTTAAGCAAACGTATAACAAAACAAAGACACTAAGACAACTTGGCATAACACTGTGGCATGAAACAAAAACACAGAGACATAACAACCAAGGTCTAAGACAACAAAAGACAAGCAAACAGTGCCGACATTGACTATATATATACACATGAGTGCTCATTAACAAAACGGTAATCAGGTGCAGGTGGTCATGTGACAGGTAGTTCAGTGCAGTGCAGTGGCTGATGGGAACTGGAGTCCAGAGTTTCATGATACGTGACATACACTGATCTGCAATAACATTAAAAACACTGACAGGTCAGGTTAATATCATTGATTATCTCATTACAGTGGTACCTGTCAAGGGGTGGGAAATATTAGGGAGCAAGTGAACATTCAGTTCTCGAAGTTGATCTGAAACATTTGAGCATCTTTCACAAGGGCCAAATTGTGATGGATAGTTGACTGCATCAGATCATCTCCAAAACAGCAGGTCTTGTGGGGTGTTCCCAGTATGTACTGCACCATGGAGTAATGGAAGGTGGCCTGGTCTGTTGAATCATGCTTTCTTTTACATCATGTGGATGGCCGAGTGCATGTGCGTCACTTATCTGGGGAAGAAATGGCACCAGGATGCACTACGGGAAGAAGGCAAGCCGCGGAGGCAGTGTGATGCTCTGGCAATGTTCTGCTGGGAAACCTTGCATCCTGGAATTCATGTGGATGTTTGACACGTACTACCTACCTAAACATTGTTGCGGACCAAGTACACCCCTTCATGGCAACGGTATTCTCTAATGGCAGTGACCTCTTGCAGCACGATAATGCGCCATGCCACACTGCAAAAATTGTTCAGGGATGGTTTGAGGAACATGACAAAGAGTTCAAGTTGTTGACTTGACCTCCAAATTCCTCAGATCTCAATCCACCTGTGGGACGTGCTCGACAAACAAGTCTGATCCATTGAGGCCCCACCTTGAAACTTACAGAACTTAAAGGATCTGCCGCTAATGTCTTGGTGCCAGATACCACAGCACACCTTCAGAGGTCTTGTGGAGTCCCTCCAAAATGAGCTGTCTTGGTGGCACAAGGGGGGCCGACACAAAATTTAGGCAGGTGGTTTTATGTTATGGCTGACTGGTGTGTCCAGTTATTCTAATTGGCTTAAGCGCAGTTCTCAGATGAAAATCATTCTTCTCTAAGCATTGTGAAATACTCAAAAGAAATAGCTCATTTACTCATGTGTGTATGCATTTCTTATTGCAGTCTTACAGAACTCAACTGGTGAAGCACATTTTTTGTAAATACTAACACATATATCTTTTGTTTGCCTAAGCATGTATTGAGTAAGGCTTGGTGATGAGACAGCTTTTCTGATATCTCACACCCACATGCTTTTATACATATTTCCAATATATAAATCCTTACCAACAAAATAGGCAAGTGAACAGTCAACAAACATACTATATATTAGATCAGCTTTATTGCTCTGATCTTGTAACGTAAAAGAATGTGATAACACAAGGGTACTGTCTGACATCACACATGCTATAAAATGTCAAAATGTACCATCATTTCACAACACACATAAAATAGAAAGGGGAAACTGATATGTGCATGTTATAATTCATGAATATGTAACAGGCAGGCATAAGACAGGGTCAACAGGTCGGTCTTGCCAGAGGATACAGCGTGAAGTCATGCGTGAAGGCTGGATAAGAATAAGAGGAGGTCATTGCAGACAAAGAAGAGACAGAGGCAATAGTGAGGGTTTGTGTAGTGTTTTGTGTATGTGTGTGTGTATGTGTATACATTATCTAGATGAGTCTGTGCTGGAGTCCAGTTGTGTGTAATCAGTAATCAGTCTGTTTGCTGGTCACCTGACTCAAGGCAAAATATAATAATAATTTAAATGACCATTTCAAACCTTTACACATTTTGCATAGGATCTTTGCATTTTAACAGCGGAATGCAAAAAAGCAGTTTTCTTTTTTCCCTAATAAAAATGGCAGAAGAGTCAATCTACATGTGAATCCAGAGTAATTGACAATTGCACAGGCGGTTTGAATGCTCTGCCTGAAAGATGAGGCTGATGATGCACTATTTTCCCTTTCAAAGGGAACTTCAACGTTGCATTTAGCAGTATGGGAACGCCTTGCGCGTGACCGGTATCTGAAGCTTGTGTAAAATCATGCATCTACTTATAGGCCTGCCATGATCTAGTGACGTGGCAATTAAGCGCGTCGCATGATATATATATGGCACCTATGAACCACGCCGCCAGCCTTATTATCTTCAGCGAGACTGCATGTCTGTTGTTTGTGTGACAAAAACGCTTCATTTCTACTCAATATTTCCTCAAAATCTCTTAACTTTTCTATCCCTTTTTAAAGAAAAGGAGACGTAAGTAATGAGCAAGAAAGAGTTAAAGATGTGTGTAACGTGCTCCCGTTTCATCACGGGGGAAAAGTGCACACTTTCTGGGTGAAGTGTTAGTGCTGTAGCATGTGATGGCAACCTCGAGAGGCTGCGCATGGTAACGCTACATTAAGCAGCTCGACTCGCGCTTTTCTTGAAAAAAACAGAAGCCGAGCGAGTCGAGTTTCAAAGCCTCGCGGATGTGGGCCGGCCGCTGCCGAGGCAGCCAACCGTCTCAGGTTCGGTGGATCTCTTAAATCTGGAAGAGGAGCCGGAGACGAGCGCTGCTCTATCTCTCTCTCTCTGTCTTCCGGGTTCAGCTCTCCGCTGGATTTTGGAGTTCGCGTCGCGACTCCTCCTCCCGCTATGGAAAGCCAAACGGGTAATAATCCCTCTCTGACTCCAAAGAGTTAGAAGGATGTGTTAAAAACTGAGCGCAGCGTATAAAGAGCTGCTTGAAGTGATTACCTAGAGAAAATAAATACTTCACACTGCAGGAACTCCACTGTCTTCCAGAAGTTATGACAAAATCTCATTCTGGGGGAAAACCATGCTTAAGCCATAGTCATAACTCCACGATGTTGGATTATTTGGCCATTGTGGAAATGAATGGCATGGCTATTTAGCTATGCCCGAAGTGGAGGAGGCGCTTGCTAGCTACCTCTCTCCACCGACAGCAGGTAATTACAGGGGCCACCTGCACCCAAGGTGGCTTTGGTGGGCAAGCCTATGCAGTAGTAGTCTTGCTTGTGGGTCACTGCAGACAATGACAGGGTTGCAGGCCTACCAAGCAGACCTAGTATGGGGAAACCCAGAAGGCGAGTATGGCAGCCCGCCAACCCTCGCAGACAGCCAGGGGAACCGGGCGGCCATAGTCGCGGTCTGCTGTTAGGCCTAATCTGAGAATGGTCATAAAGGCCAAGCAGGCAAAGATGAGTGGTCCTGAGGGGCTGTGGAGGGATGTATCCGGGCAGTATCCATTTCGGCCAGCCACGCCCTGTTGAGGGAGCCTCTGTGGGGCAACATCCTCTAACTTAGAGGTTCATGCGTGGTCTCAGATGGCTGAGGCCCATCTGCAGGCCGTGCATACCTTCCTGGGACCTTCTATGGCCCTGGAAGGTCTGTCGGCTGCCCCATTCGAGCCCCTAGAGCGGATCTACTGTCTCAAGCCGGAGGGCTGATTTATCACACTCGGACAGAACTCGGCAACTGTGGGTCTGGCCCCTGAGGGGCACCAGCTCATAGATTCGGGTCTCACAACTGAGATTATTGAAACCATGTTAAAAGCTAGAGCACCATCCACAAGGAAAGCGTATGCACTCAAGTGTCAGCTTTTTGTCTTGTGGCATGAGGAACGTCACCTAGACCCAGTGAACTGCACAATTGCTACAGTCCTGGAGTTCTTACAGAACGTTTCTCAGCGGGCTGGGCTCCGTCTTCAATCAGGGTACTTGGCCGCCGTTTCGGCCAGCCATGACCCTGTTGATGGAGCCTCTGTGGGGCAACATCCTCTACCTTTGAGGTTCATGCATGGTGTCAGACGGCTGCGGCCCATCTGCAGGCCATGCATACCTTCCTGGGACCTTCTATGGTCCTGGAAGGTCTGTCGGCTGCCCCATTCTAGCCCCATGAGTGGATCACATACACAAGGAAATCAAATGCACTCAGTTGTCAGCTCTTTGTCTTGCGGCATGAGGAACGTCACCTAGACCCAGAGAACTGCGCAATTGCTAAAGTCCTGGAGTTCTTACAGAACGTTTCTCAGCGGGCTGGGCTCCTTCTACAATCAGGGTTACTGGGCCGCTCTTTCGGCCAGCCATGCCCCTGTTGATGGAGCCTCCGTGGGGCAACATCTTCTAACTTTAAGGTTCGTGCGTGGTGTCAGACAGCTGCGGCCCATCTGCAGGCCGCACATACCTTCCTGGGACCTCCTGTGAAGTCCTGGAAGGTCTGTCAGGTGCCCCATTTGAGCCCTTAGAGTGGACCTACCGTCTCAAAAGCCGCAGGGTTGATTTATCATCCTTGGCAAGAACTAAGGAAGCTGTGGGTCTAGCCCCCGAGGGGCACCAGCTAATAGATTCTGGTCGCACGACTGAGGTGGTAGAGACCATGTTTCTACAATAACATTTCTCAGCGGGGTGGGCTCCTTCTGCAATCAGGGTTATGTGGCCGCCTTTCCGCCAGCCACGCCCCTGTTGAGGGAGCCTCTGTGGGGCAACATCCTCTAACTGCGAGGTTCATGCGTGGTGTCAGATGGCTGAGGCCTATCTGCAGGCTGTGCATACCTTCCTGGGACCTTCTGTGGTCCTGGAAGGTCTGTCAGCTGCCCTCTCGAGCCCCTAGAGTGGATCCCATCTACAAGAAAATTGTATGCGCTCAAGTGGCGCCTTTTTGTCTGGTGGTGTGAGGAACGTCAGCTACACCCAGTGAACTGCGCAATCGCTACAGTCTTGGAGTTCTGACAAGAACGTTTCTCAGCGGGTTGGCTCCTTCTACTTTCGGGGTTACGTGGCTGCCGTTTCGGCCGTTGTTGATAGAGCCCCTGTTGATAGAGCCTCTGTGGGGGGAACTTCGAGGTTCATGAGTGGTGTCAGACGGCTGAGGCCCATCTGCAGGCCATGCATACCTTCCTGGGACCTTGCTGTGGTCTTGGAAGGCCTGTCAGGGTCCCCATTTGAGCCCTTAGAGTCAGCCTCTGAGAAGCTTCTGACTCTAAAGGTAGCTCTTTTACAGGCCCTGACATCTCTCAAGCGAGTGGGAGGTCTACAAGCTCTCTCTGTTGCCCCTCCTGCCTTGACTTTACCCCTAGATACAGTGCCTTGCGAAAGTATTCGGCCCCCTTGAACTTTTCAACCTTTTGCCACATTTCAGGCTTCAAACATAAAGATTTATTTTTTGTGAAGAATCACCAACAAGTGGGACACAATTGTGAAGTGAAACGAAATCTATTGGATATTTTAAACTTTTTTAGCAAATAAAAAACTGAAATGTGGTGCGTGCAAAATTATTCGGCCTCTTTACCTTCAGTGCAGCAAACTCACTCCAAAAGTTCAGCGAGGATCTCTGAATGATCCAATGTTGTCCTAAATGACTGATGGTGATAAATAGAATCCACCTGTGTGTAATCAAGTCTATGTATAAATGCACCTGCTCTGTGATAGTCTCAGGGTTCTGTTGAAAGCGCAGAGAGCATCATGAAGACCAAGGAACACACCAGGCAGGTCCATAATACTGTTGTGGAGAAGTTTAAAGCTGGATTTGGATACAAAAAGATTTCCCAAGCTTTATACATCCCAAGGAGCACTGTGCAAGCGATCATTCTGAAATGGAGGGAGTATCAGACCACTGCAAATCTACCAAGACCTGGCCGTCCCTCTAAACTTTCAGCTCAGACAAGGAGAAGACTGATCAGAGATGCAGCCAAGAGGCCCATGATCACTCTGGATGAACTGCAGAGAACTACAGCTGAGGTGGGAGAGTTTGTCCATAGGACAACAATTTTCGTTTCGTAAGGCACTGTAAGCCAAGTCCTGTGGCAGCGACAGGAAAAGTGATGCTGTGTCAAAGCAGTGCATCTCTACTGGGATTGTTGAAGGCTTTGTCCAAAGGGGTTTCCTTGCAGGATGTGTGTGCGGCTGCAGGGTGGTCTATGCCTCCCACGGTCATTTGTTATTACAGCCTGGATATTCATCCCTCCCCAGGCTCGAGTGTCCTGCAGTGACCCTGAACAGGCTGTACCCTCGGTATGACTGAGTGGGTATTCCCGTCAAAGGGAACATCGGGGTTACGCATGTAACCCTGTTCCCTGAGAAGGGAACGAGATGTGGCATAGCGCTGTCATACCGGGGCTGGCCTGTGAATTGCGTCTTCGCTTCAGATAATAGAGGCTGGCGGCGTGGTTCACAGGTGCCATATATATATCATGCGACGCGCTTAATTGCCACGTCACCTGATCATGGCAGGCCTATAAGTAGAGGCATGATTTTACACAAGCTTCAGATACCGGTCACGCGCAAGGCGTTCCCATACTGCTAAATGCAACGTCTCGTTCCCTTCTCAGGGAACAGGGTTACATGCGTAACCCCGACGATTTTCCATCAAAGTAAATGGAAATGTTGTTTTTAAGTTCATTAATGTGAATTAAAGTCCATCAAAGTATGCCTGCCTTAACTATCATTAATTGTTAAGTATATAACATCTGTCAACTATATTCATTAGCGATGCCACTGAAAAATTTTGGTCAAAATATGGCCAAAAAAAATTTGGTTTTCGTCCTAAAGAGACCAATTTTTGACTGAGAAAACATTAAATAGGCCTAGAATGAAGTGTAAAATGTAACCCATTAAAAAAAATTAAGTTGATGGTGTTGATGAGCATTACTGTGTCAAATGTACTTTACTGTAATATGTTTATATTGATTTACATATCTTATGGCTGACCAAAATCAAGAGACATGGCTGAAACATCATAGGTCACTGAGCCACTGTGGAGTGCCAGGTCTCAGTGGGGGCAACATAACAATGTGTGCTGCCAAGTCAGAGAACGGTGTACAATTATTATCCACATCCCTGCATGGGGCCATATAACACAGATCTTCTGGCTTTCTAATACATATTTTATATGGATACGGATCTTATTCCTGATAATGAGACGAGAGTGGACAAGGATCATTTACCAAATTGTGCAGTAGTTTTGGCAGATTTTACAACACAAACCTAATCAGGGAATGGATTGTAGCCCATCCTTGATTTTTTGAGTTACTGCCACCCCTCTCCCCATCTCTCAGTCCAAATTAGGAGCTTTTTTTAAACACAAAGTTGAATTTATTATCATCACTCTCATGTGTTTGTTGTCTGCAGTGAATGATGCTTGTGAGGACATCTCAGCAGAGACATGTGGGGAATGGTTGTGCCAGACTAAAAAACAATTTTTTTTAAACTATCACCATTTTGTATCACAAGAGGTGGCACTGTGGCTTAGTTAGCATGTTTAGCATGCCTTGCACCTCTGGGGTCGAGGTGTGGATTTTGCATTAATTGTCCAGTGTGTGAGATGGGCTGGCCCACTGTCCAGAGTGTCCCCTGCCTCATGCCCGTGTTCCCTAGTATAGGTCCAGGCTCTCCCAGGTGTACTAAAATTATAAATACCAGTGGGAATATACTTCAAATAAATTTTATTATTTATACTTCATATAAATTTATAGGGGTGCCAATAATTGTTGCACACCTACATTTAACGTATACATATACATACACACACACATATTTTATTCAAACCAGTGTTTTGTTTGGAATTGTTTGATATCCATGAGAGCAGAGTATTTTCATGAATTGTTTTAATTAAAAAATAAAGACAAAATTTTTCGCAGCGTTCTTTGCTCATATTTACCATGGGTGCCAACATTAGTGGAGGGCACTGTATGTATCTCAAGGCAAAATAGCAAGTGTAAGATTGACAAAATGCTTTGGCCAAACACACAGAAGCAGAAATGAATGTTGAGTGATGACAATAGACTGTGTTCCTGATGTTACATGGTGTTCGGCCGCACACTGATTACATCACTTGCCCACTGCGACACCGCCCCCAGTGTCATTTTCCTTTATTATAGTAATAAAAATCAATCAGAGAAGGGACACTACAATTAAAAACTGAATGTGTCTGCTCAATTCAGCATGAGTCAGAGTCGCAGCACAGATCAGATTTCATTTATCACATAACGAGAATGAGGCGAGCTGACTGACAAGACGATGACGGAAGATTTGGTTTCAAAATCTTCCTCACCGTCAAATCTCTACTGCATGAAGAGTTAATTTAATTTGGTTTTCCCATTAAATTTAATGTGCTCTTGGGTCCTGTTTAGGTATGTTAGTTCCTAATTTGCTTAATGTTGCTGTATTTTCTGTTTCACATTAACAGAAAAAGTGCAAAAGTCCTATAAACATAAAATTGTCAATACTTTTTTTGTTGTTTTGGGTGTCATTACATTGCACTGTAATCAGAGAACTACAGAGAACTTTCAACTTGTAGAGCAGTCAATAGTCTCAGTAAGAAACAAGAGTACATATTAACACTATTCTTTAGCTTTTTGACAGTCTTAGTTTTAGCAGTAATAAAGGTAATTGCATTTCAGTGGCACTGATTGTATTCAGTGATGGATATATTTAATCTGGAACCATGAATTAAACATTTTGAGTGAGATGTGCAGCACAGAATAAACTGATGTGGTGCTTGTATTTAACGACTGTATAATTTTAACAATGTAAAAATGGTATTGGTTACTATTCAGGAACTGAGAATTAATTTGTTTTTTTTGTTTGTTTGGTTTTTTTACAGAAAACACACATTTTTCTCTAGGTTGGTAACATTTGCTACAAAACATGACCAATATCTTACGTAGCTAAGACAGAGTTATTCATTTAAATTCAATTTAAAGCAGGGGAAAAGAGACCCACATTTGCAGACCCATTTGCAGACCCACATAACTTTTTTCTTACTCTATGCTTGCTGAATTAATTAATTAATAAATACATAAAGGAAGGTGGTGCGGTTGTCTTGGCCACCATCACAGCCCTAGTTATTGCTGTAGTTATCTGTACTTTCTTAGTGACTTTTTAATAATCACGTTATGTCAATCAAATCTATTGCTCATTAAGAGTGGCACTACTAGTTCCAGTAGGTCAAGAGAAGTAATTGACAATCTGAGCTATTGGGATGTCTCAGCATTCTCCTCATCATCATGTGATTATGAATTTGAATCCTTATTGTCCCAGTCATACGTGACCAAGAGTCCAAGAAAACATAAGTATAATTGGCCATGTCTCTAGATGGGAACAATGCTGTTTATATCTCCTTGTTAATCAGAGCTGGCCAAATGCAGACGGCTTATATATCCAGAAATGGGAAGTTATTGTACTCCTCCAGGCACATTGAAGAGTTTAATGATGTTCAATCTGTTCATGTGTCAAAAGAATCACATGTGGACCCTCACCCTCAAAGGGAAAGCAGATAGGAATTTTGGTACATCTACATAGCTGAATATGATATTATACAGTCGAAGACAGGCCTGGCAAAATTGTATTAAAATTGTAATCACGATTTGTGTTACAATGCAATTCAAGAGCAGCAAGAATTAGAGGTAGATCAATAGTGGGTTTTACCAATACCGGTAACTAAGCTGAGCGGGACCTGCCGATAACCGATAAATCAATAATTTTAAAATTGATACTGAATAAAAACATAACACTCAAAGTGAAATAATGCTGAATGTATTACAAAAATAAGCAGTACTGACTGTACCATGAAAATATTCTTTTTTAAATGAAATAAATATATTAGGGCTGCAACAACTAATCGATAATAATCGATAATTAAAACAATCCACAATAAATTTCATTATGGATTAGTCGAGTCTGTGACGTCACTTTAGATGACCCCCGTCAGTGGCGTCACTTCACAACGGTGAAAAACGCATTTCTATTAATAAAACGTGACTGAAAAACAGCAGAGGTCACAGAGTGAGATGATGCTGGGGGAAAGAGTGCACGATCCAGGTCGTCCAAAACATGTGTGTTTTGTAAAAGTGGTTTTTATAAAGTGTTTTATATTAAGCATTTCAAACATACTCATAAGTGTATTAACGGGGCTTTTCATGTCAGATGCTGTGACAGATGTGTGTGTGTGTGTGTGCGTGTGTGTGACAGATGTGTGTGTGTGACAGATGTGTGTGCTTTAATGTGTTCCAGACATGTTCCCTTTCAAAGGGGAACTTCGACGTTGCCTTTAGCAGTATGGGAACGCCTTGTGCGCGTGACCGGTATCTGAAGCTTGTGTAAAATCATGCCTCTACTTATAGGCCTGCCATGATCAGGTGACGTGGCAATTAAGCGCATCGCATGATATATATATGGCACCTGTGAAACACGCCGCCAGCCTTATTATCTTCAGCGAGACTGCATGTCTGTTGTTTGTGTGACAAAAACACTTCATTTCTACTCGATATTTTCTCAAAATCTCTTAACTTTTCTATCCCTTTTTAAAGAAAAGGAGAGGTAAGTAATGAGCGAGAAAGAGTTAAAGATGTGTCTAACGTGCTCCCGTTTCATCACGGGGGAAAAGTGCACACTTTCTGGGCGAAGTGTTAGTGGCTTGAGAGGCTGCGCATGGTAACGCTACATTAAGCAGCTCGACTCGCGCTCTACTCAAAAAAAAAAAACGGAAGCCGAGCGAGTCGAGTTTCAAAGCCTTGCGGATCTGGGCTGGCCGCTGCCGAGGCAGCCAACCGTCTCAGGTTCGGGGGATTTTTTAAATCTGGAAGAGGAGCCGGAGACGAGCGCTGCTCTATCTCTTACTCTGTCTTCCGGGTTCAGCTCTCCGCTGGATTTTGGAGTTCGCGTCGCGACTCCTCCTCCCGCTATGGAAAGCCAAAGGGGTAATAATCCCTCTCTGACTCCGAAGGCTTAGAAGGATGTGTTAAAAACTAAGAGCAGCGTATGAAGAGCTGCTTGAAGTGATTACCTAGTGAAAGTAAATACTTCACACTGCAGAAACAAAAAAGATTTTGTTATGACAAAATCTCAAACTTCTGGGGGAAAACCATGCTTAAGCCATAGTCATAACCCCAAGATGTTGGATTATTCTGCCATTGTGGGAATGAATGTGAGGTGGAGGAGGCGCTTGCTAGCTTCCTCTCTCCACCGACGGCAGCTAATTACAGGGGCCGGCTTGCATCCAAGGTGGAACCAAATTAAAAGAAGCATTGGTGGGCAAGCCTATGCAGTAGTAGTCTTGCTTGTGGGTCACTGCAGACAATTACAGGGTTGCAGGCCTACCAAGCAGACCTGCTGAGTGAGCTCGACTTATGGCAAAAAAAAAGCTGTCTCAAGCTCATCCGGGTGTCCACGAGTGGAGCCTGGGCCAGCACTAGTATGGGGGAAACACAGAAGGTGAGTATGGCAGCCCGCCAACCCCTGCAGACAGCCAGGGGAACCGGGCGGCCACAGTCGCGGTCTGCTGTTAGGCCTGATAATGGTCATAAAGGCCATGCAGGCAAAGATGAGCGGTCTTGAGGGACTGTGGAGGGATGTATCCAGGGACATGAGGTTGTTAGGGCAGGTAGCCCCCAGTGCTACTGTAGGGCCTCCCCTAGCCAAGGTGGTCCCTAAGTTTTCGTGTTCCCTGGTCAGCTAGCTGTCACAGGGCAACAAAAATCTGATGCCTCTCTCCAATAGAATGTGGAATAGCTAACGTCACTAGAAGACCATCGGGCAGCGTGCAAGCTATGGCCAAATGTGTCTCCATGGGTTCTGTCTACCATAGAAAGGGTTACCGGTCCAGTTATAGAGCGACCCCCCCGTTCACAGGTGTGCTCACCACAGAAGTCAGCACAGACCAGAGCCCAACGTTAGCGCAGGAAGTAAGCTCCCTTTTGGACAATGGTGTCCTGAAACATGTACCCCGTTCCCTCAGGGAGGGAGGTTTACAGCCTTTATTTCCTGTCCGCAAAAAGTGAGAATATCGGCGCCAATTTTAGATCTGCATCATCTGAACCGTACTCTTCGGACATACAGGTTCAGAGGCTGATGTTCAAACTTATCGTGCCACAGATCCAGTTCGAGAACTGGTTTGTGGCGATAGATCTAAAAAGTTGCGTGTTTCCGCATAGGAATATTGCTAGCTTTATCCCCTCGCACCTTCACAAAGTGCATGGATGTCACTCTGGCTCCATTGGGACTCCAGGGCATCTGTGTACCAAACTACCTGGACGACTGGTTAATTCTAGCACGATCGCGGTTCAACATTGAGATGTTGTTCTCGCCAACGTGAAGAACTGGGGGCTCAGGTTGAATCTCAGAAAAGTTGGCTTTCCCCGGTGCAGTGGACAACTTTTTTAGGGGTTATAGGATTCTACTACGATGAGGGCGTTTCTATCCCCAACAGGCGTATTGTCAATCCTATCAACACTGAGCTAGATAAAGCTGTATCTTGGAAGCCTAAGGTGGAATCCACACATGTGGCTGAGGTCACATCTGTATGCTGCCCCCCATCGCTGCTCCCACTAGCTCTAGCAAGAGTTCGCCAAGATAGCCCGCTAGTAGCACCTTTTTGGCAGCTCGAACATGGTTCTGAGAGATAATATCTCTGCAAGATGGCACTCCTTGGGAGATTCCCGTCCACAGGGATTCACTGTGGACCCATTTACTGCGCAATAGCTACAGTCCTGGAGCTCCTACAATAACATTTCTCAGCGGGGTGAGCTCCTTCTACAATCAGGGTTATGTGGCCGCCATTTCGGCCAGCCACGCCCTGTTGAGGGAGCCTCTGTGGGGCAACATCCTCAAACTTTGAGGTTCATGCGTGGTCTCAGATGGCTGAGGCCATCTGCAGGCCGTGCATACCTTCCTGGGACCTTCTATGGCCCTGGAAGGTCTGTTGGCTGCCCCATTCGAGCCGCTAGAGCGGATCTACTGTCTCAAGCCAGAGGGCTGATTTATCATGCTCAGCCAGAACTCGTCAACTGTGGGTCTGGCCCCTGAGGGGCACCACCTCATAGATTCGGGTCTCACAACTGAGATTGTTGAAAACATGTTAAAAGCTAGAGCACCATCCACAAGGAAAGCGCATGCACTCAAGTGTCAGCTTTTTGTCTTGTGGCATGAGGAACGTCACCTAGACCCAGTGAACTGTACAATTGCTACAGTCCTGGAGTTCTTACAGAACGTTTCTCAGCGGGCTGGGCTCCGTCTTCAATCAGGGTACTTGGCCGCCGTTTAGGCCAGCCATGACCCTGTTGATGGAGCCTTTGTGGGGCAACATCCTCTACCTTTGAGGTTCATGCGTGGTGTTAGACGGCTGCGGCCCATCTGCAGGCCATGCATACCTTCCTGGGACCTTCTATGGTCCTGGAAGGTCTGTCGGCTGCCCCATTCGAGCCCCTGGAGTGGATCCCTTCCACAAGGAAATCAAATGCACTCAGGTGTCAGCTCTTTGTCTTGCGGCATGAGGAACGTCACCTAGACCCAGAGAAGTGCGCAATTGCTAAAGTCCTAGAGTTCTTACAGAACGTTTATTAAAAAGGGTAAATCCATAACCCTAACAAAAACAGAAACAGAAAGGAAAATCATCAACAGGAAAAACATTTCCTGGAAATGTGCATTAACTAAATGAGACTTCTTAAAGATACACACACAGAACAGTATAAAATGTAAGACTAATCAAGAACTAAACTAAAAACTGATGGACATGATGAAACAGAGGTGGTGACAAGACCAGGAAATGAAAGCCAGAACATGTCTGAAAGCTAAACCATGAGTGGATTTAAAAACTAAACAAACACACACGCAGTAAAAAACAACAACAAAAAAAAAACTCCAGTTCAGCTAGGCAAATGTTTAATGCACTGAATATAAAATTACTAAATAAATAAGACATAATTAATTAACTCGTCAATAGCTCATTACACATACAGCAGCTTAAACAAGACTGATTTTCACCCACAGGTGGCTTATGAATCACTATCCTCAGAACAGAAACAAAGCCATGAATAATTATGAAACCTAATATTAATACTGATTGCTTGTTTTTGTTCTACTTAAAAAGTAAATTTTTTATTTTTGCTATATAAAGCTGTTACAGTACAAAGGTGCCAGTCATTCAAAATGCAGATAAGCTATCACTCATGAAGCTTTCTTTAGGAAATATAACTAGCACAGACTGCTACAGAAATGGAGCTAGTACAATGTATTTATTTATTAAGTATTGTAATAACATTGTTCCTTACACAGTTGGTGTGTCAAAGAATTGTAAAAGAAAATTGTGCAAACTTATGCCGAGTTTACACTACACAATTTTAGGCCCAATTTTCACTCGCCCACAGTTTTGTGGAGATCGCCGACAAAAGCTCGAAATCATAGGCAAATCAGAGCTCGCTCCCACGAGCGATGAACGCAATGTATGAATTATCAAAAATGTGATCTGAAAGAAGCGCCAAAGCGTTGCTGATGTCAGAGAGATATTAAGCATGTTAAATATCTGGACCTGTCTGCGATTCCAAATCGCATAATGTGAAATGTGTTTTAACCTTAGCGTTGACTTTCAGCCAACGAGAGAGCAAGAAACGGGAAGTTTCAGTGGGAGGAGTCCTGATGTACCTGCAACAGAACATAAATGCTTACAAGAGACTTAATTACTTTAAATAATGGTACAGAAACGATGCCGCAGGACTGCCTATATGAAGTGTATGGACATTGTGATTACACACACCACTATATAATATAGTATGTATCATAAAATTGGTTGGGTTTTATTTCTATTTGTTTGCAGAAAAATATGTAGCAATAAAAACCACTTCTCCCTTTTTTTTATAGCATTTTGCTGTAGTTGCTAAGACTAACTCTGGGTTTTATGTGGTTTTATAAGGTTTATATAATAATCTTTGTTTATATGTGTAATCACATTTTAAAGATGTATACCATTCATAATTATTAATAAAATATATGCTATAAAAAAGAAATACTGTATCCATACTGTATCATAATACGGTAATACGTTAGATATCCTGTGACGTAGATGACTATAATCTTGGTTACACAGTTGCCCAGGTCATGCAATTTTTAGACGGTCCATTACTGACCCCATTACTATAAAGCGCTGGTGAGCTGCGTGCGAGAAATTAGCTAGAGGGGGATTTAACGGGAGAAAAATTAAAAATATATTCGGTTGTCCTTGGTTCTCGTTCCACTCCAGAGTAAGTCAATACACATTTTGCCCTTTCTGTGTCTTCAAATAGAAAAGAGAATCTCGAATGTGCAGTGAATGTCCGGTGACCGGTGATCTAAAATGCAGTGGACTGTAAGTGACGTCAATTCCAAAGATAAACACGCCCCATAGTATACTCCCATCCCCAACACTGATTGGCAGGTTTCTGTGCAAGGCATGGGAAATGCAAATGAAAAGGGATTTGTGATTCCATTTGAATATTGGCAGGCTCCATACAAGACATTGAGGAAGTGAAATAGCAATTGCTATTGTTACTTAAATATGACAGGGTCATAACACATAACACAGGAAATGCAACTGCAAATGGACGTTGAGTTTCCATTTCAAATTTGGCAGACACTGTACGTTCGAGTAAATGAAAATGCAAATGGTAATACACAATTTGCATTTTCATTTGAATTACATCACAATTTATGCATCCACAAGTAGGAAAAGCAATTGCAAATACAGTGTGCAATTGCTTTTGAATATTCTCTACAAAATACTTATGGTAGCACTAATTCTTTTTAAATCAAATAAATTTTAAATTATTGTGCTGATAAATGCAGCATCATTTTAATTTCTCTACTGTATAGATATATTTTGAAATAGAGCTTTCCTTGCTTATTTGTCTTTTCTCTTCAGGGCAATGCAGTGAAGGTGTATCTTAAATGAGGCCCATGTATGATTCACTAGTCCTTAAGTCCTGCAGTGCACATTCCCTGGCTTAACAGCTTGACAAGGTATATTAAATATCACTAGAACCCATATTCTGTGTATATACACTGCTATTATTAAATGTAACTGAGAAAGTGTATTTAAATACCAAAACGTTTCAAGCTGTTCATTTACTACTATAATCTCTGCATGCTGTAAAAACCTGGAATCTCTCCACAGCTGCCGTTTATGTGGGAAACGCATTTATCTAATTATTACACATTAGCAAACTAGTACTTTGTAGTGTAGCATGGAGCTGTGAGGTCTTGCAGTATAGTAGTGGATGTGGGTGTCTGTAGAGACAGTTAATTATAGTGGCACTGCCTACTTGCTCCGCACTGCTGAAAACAACCTTAATTACAGAAATCTGTGAGTACACGCAAAGAAGGGTAACTATCAGATGAAGAAAATGGCTAAACCAAAAGCTGGTTGTTAAAGGCACTATACAAATAAAACTGATTAGAACTTTCCCACTAAGCAAATTGGAACTGTAACCAAAACTGGTGGAAGAAGCATCAATTAATATAAATGACATTAGTAAAAGATTTCAGGTTTGTCATTTTGATGATAATTTCTACGCAGTCTCTAAAATGAACAATATACACTTACTACTATATGTCCTTACTTCATTCATTCACTTGTTTATTAATCTTCAGTAATCTTCTTTAACCAAGTGTCTGGATCTGGAGTCTGTGGTGGGAATATACACACAGGTGGCAATTTAGAGTAGCCAATCCACCTAACTGCATGTTTTTGGGAGGTGGTAGGAAACAGTAATTATGTACATAAAAACATGCACATTTCATGGTGGCTTAGTGGTTAACATATTTGCTCGGCACCTCCAGGTTTGGGGGTTTGAAACCATCATGTGTGTGTGGAATTTGCATGTTCTCACCATGCTTTGGGGATTTACTCCGGGTATTCCGGTTTCCTCCCCCAAGGACATGTGTTGTAAATTATCAGTAGTGTGTGATTGTGCCCTGCAATGGGTTGGCACCCCCTCCAGGGTGTCCCCTGCCTTGTTCCCCAAGTTCCCTGGGATAGGCTCCAGGCTCCCCACGACCCTGTGTAGGATAAGCAGTATTGAAAATGGATGGATATACATTAAGCTCCAGAATTACTGCCCCACCCCCCAGTCCTTCACTCCCAGTAAAGATGTGTAAAAGAAGGGTATGAAAAAACATCTGTGGTTAATTATCTTAATTAATTTTGGCACAATGGCGTAGCAGGCAGTATTGATCTTGGGTTACTCAATTCAATTAAATTTTATGTGTATAGCACTTTTAACAATGGACACTGTCCCAAAGCAGCTTTACAGAAATATATGAATTCAGAATATAAATTTTTAATTTAACAATTTGTCCCCAATGAGCAAGCCAGAGGTGGCATGGAAAAACTCCCTGAGCTGATATGAGGAAGAAAACTTGAGAGGAACCAGACTCAAAAGGGAACCCATCCTCATCTGGGTGACAACGGATAGCGTGATTATGAATAAATTCCTTCTATAAATGTGCTAATATTACATGTTCAAATAGTGCAGTTTTGTAGTCAGTTTTACATGAAGTTTGTTTTGTTGAACTTCTCCACTGTTCACTGATGGAGACTTGCAAAACTGTAGCTGTGCTGAGGCTATAATAGCAAGTTGTAGTCCTGGCCATCACATCATAACTGCTCACATGAGTTGAGGTTCAAAGCCATCCCCATGGTCTACAAGTGGCTCCATCCTCAGCTATCCCAGTGATCTTTATTCTGCCCCGTGTGGGGCCATCCTCAGCAGCAGAATGTAACTTCCAATTGATGAAAACACCAACCAGAAGTAGGGCATCAGGATGGCTCAGGCAGATCCAGAGAACAGAAGGGGTCAGGATCACTGGCATGTAAGGAGTTGCTGTCTGTTTGGAGTTTCACATGGGTTTCCTCAGCATTCCCTGATTTCTTTCAACCTTCCAGAACTTACATGCAGGCAGATTGGATGGACTGGCATACTATCCAGGGTGTAGTCCCATCTTGCCGTTCCCAGGAGATGCTTCAAATTCACTGCAACCCTGACCAGAATAAATTAGCTACTGAAGATGAATGATTAATGTGAGCTTGTGAGAGGAAACTTAATCATAATGTTTAACCTGGTTGAACAGAGGCATCGCAATATTTTCCATTATGTTTCATTTTATGAATGAGTCCTGCAGTGTGTATATATTCATGAATGTATTTCGACAATCAATACAGACAGCAGCCTCTAGGGAGTAAAAAAGAAATGGTTAAGAGAAATATAGACACTGTGTGTAAGCAGTGAATTGAAGAGATGAGGCAAAGCCTGTGAAAAGCTGTCAGATTCACAAGTGCCTTTATAAAGTGTTGTGTAAAAAGGACCACACTGGCAAACACATGAATATGATTATTGTCTGATCATGTCCAGTTCTGACTTTGTGTGACAAGCCTGTGCTGATAATCATCTGATTTTTAATTTTGATGGGATTTTGCCTCTATGCTGAAATGGAATTGACACACCATCTTTGCTTAATCAATGAACACATCTTTGCTTAATCAACGAAAAAAATATATTTTTTAATAGGTCTATAAACGCTCTCATTTCTAGTTCCAGGCATCAAGTTATGAAATGTATGCACATCTTAAGAATTATTTCAGACACCATTTGGCATAGTGAGTACTGTGTAATTAATGACTCTCTTAGCCTTATTTGCCTGTAATCCCTTCTCTGCTCACAGGTCTTTAATTGGCTTCCTATTTGTGCAAGTATAAAGAAACGCTTTTTAACCAGCAAGTTTCCATTTCCACATTGATCTGTCACATTACTTTTTTCTCCCCAGAGAGCAATATCTGTAATAATATACTTGCTCAAAATAAGTGAGTATCAGTGGTGGCTCATTCATAGTGGCATCAACAAATTTAATCTTCAAAACATCCTCATTCAAAACTTTCATTTGAATTCTGAAATACCTATTTTGAGTGACCAACGATTTAAGAACGGTTGCTATGTAACAGATATAAGCCAATGTTCTGTTGACTATATTGATTTTTTAGATTGTGGTGCAGCAGTGGGGGAAAAGTGGTCAAAAATAGGAATGGCAATAAGCATTAATAGAGGATATTGGGGCAGGAATTCAGGGGTAGTTATACTAGACTTTCAGCATGTGAAATTTCCATTGACTTCCATTCATAAAGATGTGAATGCTGGAGACCGGAAACCCAAGCTTCATGAGAATAATTTATGGTGAACTCTGACCTACGAATTCATATCACATGAAGACGTGTGACCAATAGATGATCCGACACTACATGGCATGACTCAGAAAATCCAAGATTTAGGAAGTACTATTTAGGAAGATCATAGCGGTGTCACACTATCCGGTTTTATGCCATTTTATACAAAACAGCTTTAAAAGAATATAAAATCAACATCAAAAGAGAACTTACCTGGATTGCAGTGTTGCTGCATACCGGAACAGATGTTATATTTTAACATTGGCGTGTGATGTAATATACGATTGCCGTGAATGACTGCAGGGAGGAAAGTGGGACTTTTTTTTTCCTCCGCAAAAAGCTTTGTGTGTTCAAAGCTATGTTTGGTGGACCACCATGTCAGTCAGCTGTAGAGATTCAAACATTATGCTCTGCTCCGATCCCCATGGCAACAATAAGCTGAGCGGGGAAAGCCACCCAGTTGCTATTTGCAATGTTAGGATTTTTAATAAGACTTGAAGCAGACGTCAATCTGCCAGCAATCAAAAAAGGAAAACAATGATGAGGTAAAAATGTGAACAAAATTGACACTATTAATGTTAAGCCATATACATTTTTAAAGTAATTTATTCTGATTAATGACTAGATTAGTTATCTAAGGTAGCTAAACGTCTTAACTTTGCCAGTGATGGAAAGTGCTCTTTCAGCTCATCTTCCAATTATGTCTTCCATGAGTAGGGTAGTAATGCTTATTCATATCACTAGTTGTATATTAATCTGTATGACAGGCATAACTGTTATATTAGTGAATTGGTATAGACTATTTCCTGATGAACTCCCAATGTGGTTAGGCTAGGTTAGACTAGCCGTGTATATTAATGAGCGTGTGTGGCTCAGTGTTGTCAAGTTAGAGACCTAGTCGCTAGATTGGGTGATTTTTTTACACCCATTTTGCAGTTTTAATGCAAAAAATAGCCTAGTGAGAAATCAAGTGACTTTTTTGAGCAGACGATAGTGGCTGTCCTGAACATTATACAGCTTTCCAGCTCACCAACAACTGCAGATATATGAATTGAGAGAGTCGGTTCGCTCCTCTCACCATCAGTGTGTAATGCCTGACTGTGTTGTGCTTGTGATCAATCAGCAATCACCACTGTTTCCAATGACTAATCATTGACCACAATTATTACCAATAACCAATCATTGATCACCGTTGTTCTTAATGATCAATCACTAATAACTACTGTTCCCAATGACCAATTACTGACCACCACTGTTCTTAATGACCAATCACTGACCACCACTGTCCTCAATGACCAATCACTGACCACCACTGTCCTCAATGACCAATCACTGACCACCACTGTTCTCAATGACCAATCACTGATCACCTTTGCTCTTAGTGACCAATCACAGATCGCCACTGTTATCACTGACCAATCACTGATCACTATTTTTACCAATGACCAATCACTGTTTACCACTGTTTGTGTCTCCCTTCTTCATTTTAAACTCTCTTCTTGGCAGTAGTAATAAAACCGAATAAATTTCAGGACTATTCATTGCCACTGACTCTTTTTCTCTGTGTTCTTAATAGGAAGTAGAATTTTATAAATGTGTAGATTTATTTTTTTTTTTTAAGTTCAAAGTTCAAAGTCATCCCATGATCAAAATCTGACTTCTTTCTTTAAGTAATAAATGAAAATCTATTATTTTCTAATTTGATAATCCACTATGTCTGGAGCCTTTTTAGGTACTTTGCTCTGAAAAGAGTTGGCAACAATGGTGTGGCTATTACACAAAAGTACTCAAAAGCTCAAAGCTGAGAGAACGAAAGAGGTTATTTTGTACCTTAGAGCAACCCGAATCACAAAATTCTAAATTCATAAAATGGTAAATGGCCATACTTCCTATTTTGTGTATAATTGCATTGGGATTTTGGAGAATAATTATTTTTTCAGATAATACAGTACTCTTAGTGCTGTCTGTGTAATTGTTAGTTCTTACCAATACTTGTGGTTATTTAGTGATAATTATATGATTCTATAGTCAGGATAATGCAAAAGAAGCTGACTGATGATTTAAACAGCAGTACAATCAAATTAAACCAAGAAAAAACAGTATTGTAAATTATAGAAATTTAATATTTGCTATGGTCAGTTTTCAGTTCGGGACAGGTGACACAAAATTTCAGGACGATTCTGGAAGGAAAAGATTAGTCTGGAGCCCTGGTTGCCAGCATGGGTTTAAAAATACCGGTACTTTGTGGCTGCCAAGATCTTGTTTTATAGCAAACTGTTGGAAGTAAATCTAACAAATGCCCACTGAAAAGGAAAAGTGTAAGTGCAGACAGAATGTCTATGTGGCACATAACCATTTCTATTGTAAGATGGAAAGGATGATTATTGTTAAAATAGAAAATTGTTTATTGTTTTTTGTCAACTAATTTTTTCACACAATCACGATGAAGTTATTATGGATCAGTGTAACGTGTGGACTGAAGGAGCAGGAGTTTGTCAAATAGCCATGTAGTTTAGCCTGGGGTTTTCCACGAATCATCATCAAATTCGTAGCATTGGTTATGTAACAGACAGACAGCAACACACAAGGATAATCCATAATTGTAATACGTGAAAAACAGGTGAGGAAATTTATCCACTGTGGATTCTCTTTGAGCTTTGAATTTCTTAGTTGGGGGCATGTCAGTAAGAAAAAATGCTGGAATCAATGGATGCAATGTCTGTATTTGACGGTAAATTTGCGGTGAAATCTTTAATCGTCTCAGTAGCTGATTTTAGTTATTATGCTTAATATTATTATTAAGCTAACTGCCCGCAAAAAATACGATAGCATTGTACAATTACGATATAATATGTAATCTTAAAGTTTACAGTGGCTTTATAAATTGATTAAAAACATAAAAAAAGAAGTAGAGTTAAAAAAAAAACACTTTTTCTTTTGTAGTTAATTAAAAGTAATTACAACTTCCCAACTCGGAAATACTTCCCAGGAGGACTTGAACGCACAGTTAGTACTGACACAACTCGACTGAAAATATGCCCCAACCAGACCCGTAGCAAGGACTTTATAAAACCTCACCCAAAAAAACCCTCTGTATATTCATGATTAATACAGTTTATTTTATTTTTTATCAGATTATTCATGTTAGAGCACATCATTACTACATGAAAATACCAGTAATGGATGAGTAAACTCCAGCATACAGCTAAATTATGGAAGTATATGAAGAATGCTCCATTGCACCAGTCCAGATAAGTCTATATTTGTTCCAGTTACAGATGTAAGAAAATAGAGACACATCCGTGTAAAGTCATTAGTTATCAACAGTGATTAACCACCCCTCCCCTGACCCCTCCAACCCACCTGTGGTATTCCACCTAAGAACATTATTACCCCTCAACATTTGCATTTCTCATTTTGTGATGCTCTGCTGATAAAATGGTTTGGCTATTTCTCAGCGCACATTCCTTCCATCTTCTTTATCTGACATGATGTCTCCAGTCGTTGCCCTTTCATTTATCAACCATGCATATGGATAGTTTTGTGCATACATTTAGCAACTCCTGACCATGTGCATGCAGAATCCCCTAGTGGTAGAAACGTGTAATCAGCGGTAAACTGATTATGAGGAGCTCCTCATAATCTTATTGTCCATCAAGTCCACATAATTGACAGTAACTTCTGATTATGGTGTTTCCAATGTGCAGACAGGTGACATATATGAAATGAAAAGTAAAATAATATAAAATGTAAATGGATCGATTGTAACGAAGCAGTGACTGCACTTGCCTCATTTGAAGATCTGACATGTACAGCTTTGCGCAGTGTTTTTATGGACCACAGGAAACTCTTTGCTGAGCGTGATAAGTGGTTCATCAGTTGATTTCGTTTGCCCAGTGTAATATCAGTTTCTCTCTGCCAGCATCTCGGCCCACTTTTGGAGAGGCCAATAAAACACAACAATAGCATCACAATGAACACTTAAGTCCTTTATACTTGAGGGGTTTTAGCCATGGGTCATATTTCACCGGGACAGGTCTGACATTTCACAACTATCCACGAGCTGAATAATAACGCATCTAACGCATTCCTACTGCTCAAGCGGCAATGCATTACACTTGCAAACACAGCAGCAAGAAAGACAACAATAATGAGGCATTTTCACGGCATCGTAGCTTTCAAAACAAAAATCACATTTTGAAAGAGAAGTTATTTACCATGTATATCAGTTTGGGTCGTTTCTGTGATAAATGCCAACAATATAGTATACTGGTGCTTCTTACACATAAATTTCAAACAATAAAATACAAACTATATCTCAGGATCAGTGTCTGCAAAACTCAAGGAGAGCTAAGAGCTAGGAGGATGTGACCACCATGGGTAATTGATTCGGTAGGAGCATTCAGGTATGTTTTTATTATGTTATATTATTCTGAAATTAAAATCAAATGAAATGAAATAGGGGCGCATGGTGGCTTAGTGGTTAGCACGTTCACTTCACACCTCCAGGGTCCGGGTCACTGGTTCGCTGGATTCCCAAAGCTTTGGAAATGGCTTTATAACCCTTTCCAGACTGATAGATCTCAATTACTTTCTTTCTCAATTGTTCCTGAATTTCTTTGGGTCTCGGCATGATGTGTAGCTTTTAAGGATCTTCTGGTGGACCTTACTGTGTCAAGCAGCTCCTATTTAAGTGATGCCTTGATTGTGAACAGGTGTGGCAATAATCAGGCCTGGGTGTGGCTAGAGAAATTGAACTCAGGTGTGGACAACCACAGTTATAGTATGTTTTAACAAGGGGGGCAATCACTTTTTCACACAGGGCCATGATGGTTTGGATTTTTTTTCACCTTTAATAATAAACACCTTCATTTACAAATTGCATTTTGTGTTTACTTGTGTTGTCCTTGACTATTGTTTAAATTGATTTGATGTTCCGAAACACTTAAGTGTGACAAACATGCAAAGGAACAGGAAATGAGGAAGGGGGCAAACACTTTTTCACACCACTGTATATATATTTATATATATATATATATGATTGTGCCCTGCGAAGGACTGGCACCCTGTCCAGGGTGTACCCTGCTTGGGATAGGCTCCAGGTTCCCCGAGACCCTGAAAAGGAGTAAGTGGTAGAAGATGGATGGTGAAGACCAGTCTTTCTTGGTGTGTGGAATATATTGTGTGTTTGCGTCTTGTAACTTCCTCTAAGAACTATATAAGTATTAAATGGACTCTACATTACTTTAGGGAATATATATGCAATTCCCAATAACAGTTCATGCCAAAGACTTAAACTGTGTACCAAATGACGTACTATACACTATATGCTATACACTATGCACTCTACCATCTAGTTTGTGAATTTTAGAACGGTAGTTTCAGTTCAAATGGAACATTTTGTTCACTAACTGGGAGTAGGGCTGCAAAATGATAATCCCGATTATTTTGATCAATATTGAGATCTCAATTATTTATCACGATTATTCATTGATTTTAGGGACAACATATTTTTATTGCACTTTCACATTTAAATAAACAGACCGCTGCTTTCACCTCCATGTTGTGCTACATTCCTGCTAATGTACAAATCTTTAACAGTGTTTACAGGAGGAGAGACGCGAGACAATTTCTTTTAGGAGCTACTAATTACAAAAAATCTGGAGCACAGTTGAAGTATAGTTTTGTTTTGTTTTTTTTAACATTTTTTTATTTTTATTTTTTTAGAGATGGTAATGTCAGTGTGCCACAGTATATGTAGGCATGAGAAAACTTGAGCTGGACAATAATGGCAGAATTTAGGAACATAGTGTGAGCCAAGACACATTAATTTACCTTCTGATAAACTAAATGTAATATTTTCATTAAATTTTATAGACTGTATGCAAAAATCAAGCGTTAACCTTTTCCACCTTGTAAACAAATACAATAAACCTCAATGTTCAGTTTTTGAAGTCTGCTCCTCTTAAATATATTTAAAGCTACACTATTAGACATTTTCCAAGGTAATGGTTCTGGACTGGTGTCAGTTCTCAAACCGCCCTGTGTATATTGTGTATATATCTGTGTATATAAATCTCATATAGGATGTGATTAGGTGAGTTCATTGGTTTCCCCCAGTACAGTGTCCTAATCTGCTGATAATATTGTGAGTGGTATCTGGCAACCGTGAGTTTAAATGAAGTGAATTAGAGTTAGTGAAGGAGAGCGGCAGTGTACTGTATGTTTACAGACCCAACAGTTCCTACTCTTGATTATGATTGATGAGGAATTATTTAATAATGAAGTTTGAATTAAACCCACCTTGTAGCGTTAGCATTATTGTTAATTATTGCAAAGCCGCTGTGTCTACACGAGCAGGTGCAAATTCAGGTAATTTTGCGTGATCAATAAAAGATGAGAGAAGCAGATGATGTAGAGTGTTACTCTCTTCATCATAATGGCTTCTTTGCAGTATTTCCACACTTGTTCGGTTGACTGAGAAGATCAAAAGCAGTGTGAAAGTAACTGTTGCTCAGTGTAGATGCATTTTGGACTTCTTGTAGTTTTTATTCTGATTGTATTACAAAACTCGAACAGGTCACTCGCACCGGCGCGAATAAATATTTATTCATAGTCGCACAGAGTACTTTTCAGTCGCAAATGCAAGTGAAATGGTCGCACAGTAGAACACTGAGTTTATCTGCAAAGTTTTTTCTTGTTTGGCGTGATAACCTTTAATGACCCTGACAACCTCTGTCATTTAGCAACATGTTAGTTTCCATCCATCCATCCATCCATCTTCAACCGCTTATTCCTGCTTCAGGGTCGCGGGGAACCTGGAGCCTATCCCAGGAAGCATCGGGCACAAGGCAGGGTACACCCTGGACAGGGTGCCAGTCCATCGCAGGGCACAATCACAAACACACTCACACACCCATTCATACACTACGGACAATTTACCAAGCTGCCAATCAGCCTACCATGCATGTCTTTGGACTGGGGGAGGAAACCGGAGTACCCGGAGGAAACCCCCGCAACACGGGGAGAACATGCAAACTCCGCTAAAACCATTTCCGAGTTTTGGTATTACAAAATGACATCATCCCTGCGCCGCTCTATGCTGATTTATTGTAAATGTAGGAAGGGCTTGATTTGATCTGCAGCGGAGTTTTCTATATCGCAGTCAATCATGTTCATGTAATCGTGGGCAGTCAAAATCTTAATTGCAATCTATATTTGATTAATTGTGTAGCCCTAACTGGTAGCATAAGCCAGTCGATGACAAATTACATCAAATGAATGTAATGTGACACTGCTAGCTTTAGAATACAATAAAAATGTATTTCACCATATCAAGGCACAATAAACAGTAAAATGAGGAAATACATTTGCTAATAAGTTTTCACACTCCTTTTTTTCTGAGCAATTTGGAGCCAGCACCAGCACTTGGTAACCCTGCCTATCTTTCTACGGAATCAAACTTTTTGTAGTAATACAAAGTGCAACGTGTCCAACATTCCACACTTAATTTTTTCAGGTGAATAAGTGTATCATCTGGGTACTTGAAGCGCAAATGGATTGGATTGCGTTGGATTTCTGATTGCAAGGTCGTGAGTTCAAATCCCAGCACTGCCAAACTGCCGTTGCTGGGAAACTGCCATTGAGCAAGGCCCTTAATCCTAAACTGCCCATTTGTAAGTCGCTCTGGATAAGGGCGTCTGCCTAATGCCTTAAATGTAAATGTACCTTAGCACTGCTCTTGTAATCATAAAAACCCTGATGCTCATACTGAACATTCTTTCACCGCACACAGTACTCTTTGACTTCATAGTCTAGAACTGTAAAAGAGCAATGATTTATCATCCCACAATCTAGTGTCACCCAGAAGAACATGAGTTCCCTTTCCAATCTGGTTACTCTCAAGAAGTCATGTTGTTGTAGTTGGAGTTGCCACTTTCACCTCTGGATTGCTCATTAGGGACCTAAATCTACATCTAGACTTCTAGAAAGCTGCACTGGTTCTGCAATGTGTACTGTTATTGCCGATCTGCATATAAAATCAAATCGAATAAAACTATGGTTCTACGGTAACCACTCTGGATGTGAAAATCAGAGACTTGCATGTGTGCACTCACATAGTGAGACCTTTCAACAAACTCATATAATGATGTAGTGATTTTCCATACACCTCACAGCTATCACAAAGCACCACGACCATGATTAACCATCACCAGCAAAGAGGACAGTTGGTTAGAATACAGCAATGCCGATTACAAAACAGTAATCAGCAGACCATCTACAGCACTGATGTGTTAGAACAAAAAGGCTGGCAAATATTTTCTCTAATTTGCACAGAGCGCCTCATGCTCTGCAACTCCTTAACTACTCGTAATGAAGCGCTCAAATGTGATCATCTAGCCCATTTTCCTGTGGCAGAAGCGATAAATAAAGGTCATTCAAAACTATATAGATTTTGTGTTGGCAGTGATGCGTGGTGACGTCTTGAATGCTCTTATAACTGCCTCAGACTGTTATATATAACTTTTGCACTTGAGTTACTAGTGAAATGCTCAGGCAAGACCAGACTGTTTTTCTCTTTATCAGAAGCTAAAAACGGACGGATTAACTGTTTTGCTTCTATTGCCATTTTCTATTTTGTGCTGTAACGTTGATATATATAGAATTGCACCTAGACTATATCTAGAGGAAGATATGGTTTCGGTTTGCACCCACAGAGGGGCAGCTAGGCGTTTGCTGTGCCATATTTGGAATAGATTAAAACAAACTTCCTAAAATATAATGAAAGGGAATGCTTGACAAAAGCAAGCTTCCATCAACTGTATGCAAGCGATAAAATGTCTGCTAACATTTCTGCTCGTAGATCGTGCCCATTAATAGGCACTTTGCAATAAATAAATAATACCTTTACATATGGATATCACTTCCTGTCCCAGAAACTTTTCTTTGTAAAAATAAAAAAAAATAGATATAGACCCCTTAATCACCAGATCTATAAACCCCTTAATCACCAGTGGCCTGGTTCTCAGGCTGTAATTCCTCAGCCAATCTCCACAGTAAGCAACGTCCTCAAGACAAAAGCAACTTCAGTCTGTACAAAATAAACATTAAGAGAAATACAAATGTTGACCTTAGATGATTAACGATTGAAAATTATGTAAAAGTGGAGAAAAAAAATGTGTCGTGATTTGATGAACCAAACGCTGCACTATGACACCAACAAGCTATAGAGAATGTGAAGATACGTCACACTGTGTTGCATGTTGGGACGTGGGCGCCATCTTATGAGAATCACGTTCTGTTACCAGTGTCTGTTTACCTTTTGTTTTTGGATAAACAGTTGCTTAAATTGTTCTAATATTGATAGAAAAGCAAAGAGATGAAGAAGGGGAAAAACAAGGAAAAGGGACCCTACTGGGAGAAACTTAATTTGTGTGCCAATCAACAGTGTTAAATTAACAACATCGATCCATACGATTTAGCAGCCCAGGACTGGATTACAGTCCCCAATGTACTACCTCCACTAGCATACCCGGACATTGTTAACTATCTTGTTTTTGGAACTAGTTCTTACACATGTAGTGGCTGGGTGCCACAAGCCGGCAAACTGCGAAAGCACAGTAAAGGTATGATAAAAGGTAAGGTGTCACTCCTTATTTTGGGCCAATTATTAAAACTTTCAAAAACCACTCAACTATCTTGATTTTTTTGTTGTTGTTGTTGTTAATTTATAGGCAGGGGGTATAATTAGCCATATTATTAATTTTTTAAAACTCTGCAATGATCTTTTACCTTCTTTATATAACGTGGGGTTTTCAACATTATTATATATTTATATATTTTATAAATGTATCTTATTATTTATTATAAATTATAAATCTACTATTTATATTATACTTTATGTTATATTTCTGTCATGCAACAGGTCGTGCACTCCCAGCGCCTAAGCGAGGTTCCTCTGAAGGCTTTGGCTATCCTAAACTCCTCTGGTTTATTTCCTCAGCCCATTGCACATGCATGGCTAGTTTTTATCGTATTGTTTTTTTTCTATGTCCTATTTACATATTTAGATATTACACTGTTTTTATTGTACTTATTATTTTTTGTTCTCTATGCCCTGTTAAACCTGTTGAGTGTACAAAATAATAATAAATAAGAAACTAGCAAGTCATTTTAAGTCTTTATTTTGTTCATATATTTAAAAAGTTGCTTTACCAACAGTAAAAAAAAAAATGTAAACCCGCGCCATCCTGTGTCTTCTCATCACCTCCTCGACCTGCTTCCCTTCGTGTTTTTTTACATGCAGGAAAGGCGAAAAAACATATCCCATTGTCCAGTTTTTCTCCCATTCCTATTGTGCGCCTTACTGTAGCAGTTCTTGATGCAGCAGGATTGACCTACCATGGCTATGTTGTTTTCCGAGCCATGACAAAAACCAAAACTCTTGCTTCAAACTGCAGATGGGAAGCTGGATCCTCATAGGATGGCACGTTACCCAGAATTCAATGTGCCGTGACATCAAAACCACATACTCTATACAGCAACCCAAAGGTTTATTTTCCTTTCATTGTGTGTACTCTCTGGTCTGCTGCTTCTTGTGTTCAATATGCCTAATCATACCGTCAAGTCAACACCAGAATCGAGAAGAAACTCTGTTTCCCAGAACACACAACAGCCTATAGATATGGCTGCCATGGACTACACTTCTCAACACCCACTGACTTTGGGTGCGCTTCAATCAGCTTGCTAGCTTCTTAGATCGTGAATCAGTATATTGTGTACATGAGTTCAGGCACTAGTAAGGACCCTGGCTCACTACACATTGGGACACTGGTGACTCAATTTCCTGTGACATGACTACGTACTCGCATTATAAAATGTCACCACTGGCATTTCTCAACAACAGGCAGGACCCATATGTTTCTAACATTGTATGTCGTATAAATTTGTTAGCTTAATCATATGCATTTCCTGTCATGGTCCTTCAAGCAGGATCGTAGCCTATCTAGTGGATTGTATTAAATTATTAAAAATTTAAAAGTCACAACTTGTACTTTATATAGAACATCAAATAAAGTTAAAAATCACTAACGTAAGTAATCCTTTAAAAGTTACACCGAGAATAACAAGCTACTTACATTTGGCTGGAGAGTTCATCTGCCTATTTTTTTCAAGCTGAGAGGCTTCAGAAAACATGACATCATTTGCAGAACGAAGACATAGTGAGCACTGACGCTCCCTGGTTTTTGCAGTGCATTGTGAGATTTCTTTTAGGGGACGAACGTTCAAGTACACTGGAAGGACTTTGTGATTGAGATAGCCCTTAAAATGGCAGACTCCCTGATCAGTGCCCTGACTACTGAACTAGGCAGCTGCTGAAATGCACCCTTTTTAGCAGTAACATTCACCTGATTTCTAAAAATACACACCTCAACACATTCAACTCAACATAGTATATAAGAACTTTACATCACATTACAAAGTAATGCTTGGTGTGTATCTACATGAACATACCAAGACTTTATTTCTGTACTGCTATTCTGGTTTTGACTTGTTTTCTGTCTCTCATGTTTTTGTACACTGTTTTGGATTTGTTTGCCAGCCCCTGTAATAAAACCTTAAACTGCATTTGCAGCCGTCTTTGCCTCCATCTCATGATACATATGCTGTTTACAGAACTTTCATAAATTTGCACCTTGCACTTTGAATCTGGACATCTGGACAAGAAACTGCTAGCTGTCACTAGCTGCGTTTACATGGACAACAATAATCCACTCTTAATCCAATTAAGACCATACTCCAAATAAGAAACTACTGCGCCACGCAGTCCGACGTCCCTCCAGAATTTCACGTAGCAACATACAGTTAGTCTTTTTTATGGTATACAGTTTTAGGTGTTTTTATTAAATTTTTTTTACTAACGCTTTAAGTGCGGTTAATTATTTGTCATGCTATACGTGCTAATAGACAACTGCTTGAAGCCGTATAGACCAGCGGTCCCCAACCTTTTTTGCGCCACGGACCGGTTTAAGATCAGGCGATATCTTCACGGACCGGCCTTTAAGGTGGCGGATGAATACAACAAAATAAAATGATAAGACCAGCATAAAAATGGGGGTATTTTTAAAAAAATATAATAATAAACAATGTGTTATATATAAATATGTTCTTTAACATGTAAAGCGGGAACATGACAGGAGTGTTCTAAAAGCGACTCATGTAAACAACTTAATCACATTATTATCTTAATCAGAGTAAGGTCAATAATTAGATTACTGCTGTCCATGTAAACCTAGTCACTGTCATATCTAAGGGCTGCACTACAACACAAAGACAGCAGCTATAATTAAAAACCTCAGATCTGAGGGAATAACACATTTATCCACATTGTGTTATTTATGAAGACTCCATAGCTACTATACTGTTTCTTTGCTGCTTTATCTATCTGAGCTGTTGCATTATTACTGCCAAACACTTACAGTATTCTTTATATATATTATAAACCTATAGTTCCTTCATTGCTAACGTAGCACACATTTTTTATCTATTATTACTTAAATAGCATCTAGTAACAAAGTAGCAAACCCAGCTTCATTGTACTTGTTCATTGACATCAATAAATATTTTCTATGCTATTCTAAACAATGGACCCATTTGTGCATTTGCCATCTCAGTATTAGCCTAATATTATCATTTTTGAACGTCTGCCTTCTAAAAAATGGTTGTTGATCTTGGGCTTTTTTTCTTCAAATAAAAATGTTAACCCTTGTATCCAGGTTTATATTTAATTAGAGATATTTATGCATGGACAGTGAAAAGATATGAACTTGAGCCCATTGGAGCATAGACAGAAGTGGAACCCAACATGTTCTTTTGCTGTTGTAACTCAAGTTTCGGCATGTTATTTGTTCTGAGATGCTTTCCTCCTCACCATGGCTGTAACTCAAGTGGTTATTTGAGTTACAGTAGCCTTCCTGTCACCTCAAACCATTCTGACCATTTTCCTCTGACTCTCGCATCAACAAGGCATTTCAACATGTAAAACTGCTGCTCACTGGATGTTTTTTGTTGTTGTTTTTTGTTTTTGCTCTATACAGATTGTTGTTGTGTATGAAAATCCCAGAAGGTCAGCAGTTTTCAAATACTTTTAACCAGCTCGTCTGGCACCAACAACTATGTCACAGTCAAAGTCACTGAGATCACATTTTTTTCACCATTCAGAAAATCGATGTGATCGGGATGCTCCGATGTGGGGTAATTAGGCTTGGGGGGCATGGTGGCTTAGCGGTTAGCATGTGAATTAGCTGTTACTTTAGAAAGGCATTAATAAAAGCCTGTGGTTTGCCTTGCAGCTGCAACTACTATCAGAGCTGTGCTGTTGTAGAAAATTAATTAACACCTGCTCACCAATCTAATTTTCGTCTTCAACAGAGCAACATCAAGTTATAAATTTATTTGGCCAAAATGTTCATAAAACGTGTTTTGACATAATTATTTTAAGCCCCTACTAGTAGGACATTAAATATTCAAATGTGGCGTTTTTTTCCTGGAATGGAAATAATTCCAACAGTATTATAACAGTGGCATTTGGTGTAACCACCCTGGTACCTTCACATTAAATTTGGATGGCTGACCCCTTTGAAAGGTGATATTGAGCTTTGTAATGTTTGTCCCATCGTGCTTGAGTGGCTACAACAGGAGCAGGTGTTGTTCAGACAACAGAGTGTTCATGTATCGCACTCAAATATTCACCTCTGCTTTATTATTCTGTCACTTGAACTGAATGAGGCTCAGAATTCAATCCTCACGGTGCACACAATTCCTAAAACATGACACTCTCGTCAATTACTGTTATTCAGACGCAGCAGAGACTTTGCTCTAAATCTCTACATATAGTGCCTGAAAATTATGGATCGCTTACGACAGTGTCACTGTAACTTCTTCAGTGGTATATGATCAGTACTTTCTTGCTTCAGCCAATGGTTTAGTTGTAGCGGCTGCTACATAAGCACTACGCACTCACTGTCCTCGAACTTCTTAAAGACAGGTCTGCGAAAATAAAGCAACCATTAAACAAGAAGGAAAACTGAATTGTGCTACTCAAACTAGGACACTAAGAAGTCAAGACATATCATGAAATACAGAGGTATTTCAGACACTGTTTGAACAAATGTTATACAATAGAGATAATGGATACTTGCATAACATTGGCACATCCTGCACTGATTTTGCATTTCACTGAGAGATATTCTTTGTCAGTTGTATATTACTGCTGTGCGTTATTGTGTGTGTGTGTGTGTGTGTGTGTGTGTGTGTGTGTGTGTGTGTGTGTGTGTGTGGGTGTGTACAAAATTACAGACTGCAACAGTGATATTATAACCAGTGTTGGAAAAGTTATTCAAAAAAAGTAATCCCCTACAGATTACTAATTACTACTTTAAGATTGCAATCTGATTACATTACAGATTACTGCATGTAAAAAGTAATTCGATAACTAATTACTTTACTTTCAAAACCTATCAAACCTACAAAAATACACTACAAAGTGAAACTCATAGTTCTTTCAGTAATTTTAGTGCACATCAATGTATGACATGATCAAAAAAACTTTTCTAACTAGGCTAGTTTGGTGTCGCTAGCTAAGTGGAGGCACAACTAAGATAAGGGTTTAACTGCTACAGTGCCATGCAGAGTACATTATCTTTCCTTATGCTCTGCTCATATCATGTTCATGTAAACTGGAGCTCATGTCGACATTTACCCAACTTGTTTTCCTACTCAGCTTCAGAGGATGTTACTGTTTCAGTTTCAACTCATTTACTGATTTAAAAAATAAAAATCAGCGTATGTCCATTTTTCCTCACACTGACTCTGTGAGCATTTGGCAGAATTGAGAGACTGTCACCCAATAAGACACGAGTGTTTCCACGTATTTTCCTGTAAACATTGTCTGATTGATCTCGCCTTCGTTCAATGACGATATAAAATTACAACACCACCATCTTCATTTACTGATGCTCAGACAGGTATTGACCAACCGCTCCAAGTGTAGAATTATTCAGGGCTAAAGAAAAGATTTTGAGGTTACAGCCCCAGTGCCCAGGCCAAGTTACGCCCCTGGCAGCCACTCAAAACGTGATACATTTTAAAAATGCATTTTTACTTATATATTGTTTTCTTAGTAGTAAATTATTTATGCACATAGTATAATTTTATTGACGTCAGTAATTGTAATCAAATGATATACATTTAAAATGTAACGCGTTACGTTACTGTGTTATCAGAAAAATACAGCATTACTTTGTATTGGGTTATACTCAACTTTGATTATGATTACACGTCAGAGACAAAGAACAAATTCACATAAGGGTTCATATAAACTCACTGATCACTTTAATAGAAACACCTGTGCACTTGCTCAGTCATGTAATTATATCAGCCAATCAGGTGGCAGCAGTGCAATGCATAAAATGATGCGATACAGGTGAAGAGTTTAAGATAATGTTCACATCAAACCTCAGATTGGGGGAAAAATGGGATGTCTTTAACATGCTTGTGGTGTTTACATAGAATGGTGCGAAACACAGTTTACATAGAATGGTGCGAAAAACAAACCACATGCAGTAAACAGTCAAAAACACCTTATTGACAAGAGAGGTCTTAGAAAAATTGTCAATTGGGTCAGTAACTCAAATTATCACTCCTTACAACTGTGCTACAAGAGCAGAAGACCACATCAGGTTCAACTCCTTTCAGCCAAGAACAGGATTCTGAGGCTGCACTGGGTACTGTACATGCTCTCCGAAACTGGATAGTTGAAAATTGTAAAAATAACAAGTGATGTTTTCCAATCTCCCTCTGTCCAGTTTCGGTGAGCCATGATATCCAATGTAGGCACTTTATTTTGAAAAAGTAGCATCTTCAATAAATCTCTGTAAAAAAAAAACAAAAAAACAACAACTTTCAATAATGTACATAGTCCGGTATATGCCATGCTATGCTGGCTGATTCTCCTAATGCTCATGCAGGATTAAAATGTCTACAACATGCTACATGATAACAATCCCACTGATACCATTTCAAAGTTCTTGCTCACCAGAAGTGGAGCGTCGGTGTGGGAATTATTTACAGCATCGCTAAGACAAAGCAGAATCTCACACTGCTCTCAATGACACAATTTCCATCTACCTACACACACTGCCCTTTTGTGACTTATACAGAGTGTACACTTAACTGAAGCACACAGTGAGATGACAGGAGTCATAGCACCAAACGTTGTATAAAAGATGTAAAGCTGCTATGAGTGAAAGTGCATATTTTCATAGGTTACACACATTTTTATGGGTCCTGACCTCGTAAACGTTTTTGTAGGAATAAAAAGAATACTATTCAGTTATTGGCACCCATATTGCCTTATTTGCTGTTAACAGATTGCTTAAAGTGGATAATTTTTTTTTTGGTATTCAACAATGATTTGAATTACAGACTTCATACTTCCCACATTCCTTCATGCATATGTTCACTTCTTTGATCAAGTGCAACTTTACCCATATTTGCAGCGAGTACCTTACCTTTTCAGTGAAACCAAAAGGAGTTCTTTGGTATAATTATACCAGCAAAGCAGCTCAAAATGAAGCCTTTATTAAACTTTTTCAATATATCAAGTACTTACAATAGATCATTGGATGTCCATTATGTGTAGGCATTGAAGCACACACAAAACAGTCACGCATTTAAATGATGGTGTAGTAAACAATTGAAAGGTGATAAATGTCGGTTGCATAGCAGCTGTTGTACTGTGTGAAAAGAGGCAGCATTGTGATAAAAGTTGTGCACTCACTAATTTCTGTCCTCGTAATTATGTATTGTAATTGATTGACGATACAGAGCTCATAAAGATGTTGTAATTTTTTGTTTTCATTTTTTCCCCCTTTCGATTTATGCCATAACAATGTAGTAGCCATAATAACCATGGTTCTTATGGTTAAAGTATAATTCTATGACGTGAAAAATAGTATCACAACCTTATGAATCTATTGCTATTCATAATCATGAGCGCGTAAATTACTGCAGGCATGTCTTTTCTGTCTCAGTGCTTCCACCGCTTACCAGTCTGGCACACTTTTGTAGCAAGATGCAGTACTGTTATAACAGGTTTTATCTATCAGAATCATAGTGGATCCGGACACTATCCCAGGAACACAGGGCACGATGCACACACGCCTTCACACACTCATTCACACGTAGTAACAATTTAGCACTCCCAGCCACCTGTCAGCCTTTTTTGGACAGCAGGAGGAAACCGGAGAACCTTGAGGAAACCCAAACCAACATAGGAATAACATACGAAACTCAAGCTCAGATAGTAATTCAAGCCCAGGATTGAACCGTGTCACTCTGCCACATTTTTTGACCAGTTCAGGAACAAATTATATTTGAAAAATACTTCTGGTTCCGATTTATTTTATTATTTTTTATACTTTTTTTACAAAAAGAAAATTTCACAATTATCTCCAGCAACTCCTTTTTTGCTTTTTCAAACACAGAGCGGTATACAGAAGTCCAGAAAGGCCATGTTTTTTTTTCTTTTTTTGTGTGTGATCTCAAGATCACAATATGTCTCATATGTCGAAATCCATTCTTGAGTATACTTACTATACATGAGGGATGGCAGAAACTATCAGGTATAGTAGTAGAGCTACAGCCTTACAGGCCCTAAGGTTTTGAGTTCAATCCAAAATTTGTCCTTTAGGATCATCCATTTTTCTTACCACTTATCCTACACAGTGTCACGGGGGAGCCTGGAGTCTAACCAAGGACACTCGTGGACAAGGCTGGGGGTTGGACAGGGGTTAGCTGGGGTGGACAGTGCCAACCCCTTCGGGATCAATAAATGTATCTAACCATGCATGGAGATGTCCCAGTCCCTCAAATTGACAGGCAATGAAACTGACCCACCCGGTCAGAATCACTATAGCATTCACTATGGTATAATTGCAGATGCTAATTTAGAAATGGTCTAGCAGTGACAAACTTATGGCTAGATAAGTGTACTTTATTGAAGGGGAAATTTGAGAAAAATGTATTCGAACTCTACACCCAACCTGAGATGTAAGGCCACAACCCTACCACTGTACCAACAATTTTCTATTAAGGTGCTCTCTGATTAAAGTAAAAATGTATGTATATATGCTTAATGATGCATTTCACCAAATGAGAAGAATGTTGTGACCTTGAGAAAACAACTTTTGTTATCTTGAAATCACACTTTCTGGACTTCCGCAGCAATATGCATGCAACTTGCATGCGGACATGATGAAATTTCAGTTTCGTACGTGCTTTTAAAGACAAGTTGACTAATAATTAACTAATAACTAATGTCATAACCGTGCTGGTTCTCCCCTACTGAGTGAAACACTTACTTCAGTGTCCAATGGAGCCAATTTATTTAAGACAGCTTCAGTGATGACTAAGGTGGATTACTTTCTCAATAATTTCTTTTTTACAATGGTTTTGGAGGAGAAATTTCACAATGGGACAAACTACCATACACAACCATATGTTTTGGTTTTCACACCATAATTTCAATCATTCAGAAAGAAAACCACAAGCTTCTGTTCCCCAATTTTTTTCTTTCCTTCTGTACTCTGAAATGTAATGACTAATCTTCTGTTCTGCCAGTGAGAAAAATGGCTTTGACGCATTTGTTGCTTACTTATGTGCATTTACCATTTGGATGAGAGTGGTGTGTGCAGTCTTACATTTTGTGTCTGTAGTTTTTCAGTCATAACTGTGTAATTGCATTGTTGTGTATGAGGTTTTGTAAATTCAGGGAGAGTGGCAACAATTCTAACTGGTAAATATTTTAAACCTCAATTGAGAAAAGCTGTAGTCACTGTAGATGTCATGAATGGAGTGACGGCACAAAATCTCATTATCGGGAATGTATATGTGACACGTTTCATTTTCTTGCCATTACTGGTCTTCTTTGCTTGGCCCATAAATGTCACGCCTCCATTTTCTTTGGAATTAGCTAGTATCACATTTCCTTTTTAGTAGTATAAATGCCACTAATCACAGATGACATGCTTCTTGCAGCAACATACTCGAATGCTTTTGGCAAATGATGACCTCTGAATGTTTGGCGCTTGAGGCAGATTTGCATACCATAGTTGGAAACAAAACAGTAGGTGTGGTAAATGACCTGGCTGATTTGATAACACTTCACTGAATAATTGATGAAACAGCACAATGATTTCCTTTATTTTTTAGTGCTTTCTGAGCTGTGTGTAAGACTCTACATAGCACTTTATGGTTCATTTCGTTGGCAGTTTAACAGTCATATATACTATATTTGCTTACCATTACACAATCTCAAGGCACAACGAGACAAAATAATGAATTGCCCTAAATCTGACCCTTGTCTTGGAGACTTAAAAAAATGGAGGCTTATTTTATGTAAAAACAAAATTATTTGCAACGGTTACAGGCTCAAGGGATGAGAGAATCAAGTTAATGTTACTCTTGTATTGCCTCTCAGGAGTCTGGCTTTTATAACAAAAGTTTAGCTGTCATAACTTCATTTCTTCCTCATGTCCTCTTATGTACAGTGCCTTGCGAAAGTATTCGGCCCCCTTGAACTTTTTTCGGCCCCCTTGAAACCCCCTTTTGCCACATTTCAGGCTTCAAACATAAAGATATAAATTTTTTTATTTTTTTGTGAAGAATCACCAACAAGTGGGACACAATTGTGAAGTGAAACGAAATCTATTGGATATTTTAAACTTTTTTAGCAAATAAAAAACTGAAAAGTGGTGCGTGCAAAATTATTCGGCTCCTTTACTTTCAGTGCAGCAAACTCACTCCAGAAGTTCAGCGAGGATCTCTGAACGATCCAATGTTGTCCTAAATGACTGATGGTGATAAATAGAATCCACCTGTGTGTAATCAAATCTCTGTATAAAAGCACCTGCTCTGTGATAGTCTCAGGGTTCTGTTGAAAGCGCAGAGAGCATCATGAAGACCAAGGAACACACCAGGCAGGTCCGTAATACTGTTGTGGAGAAGTTTAAAGCCGGATTTGGATACAAAAAGATTTCCAAGCTTTAAACATCCCAAGGAGCACTGTGCAAGCGATCATTTTGAAATGGAAGGAGTATCAGACCACTGCAAATCTACCAAGACCTGGCCGTCCCTCTAAACTTTAAGCTCAGACATGGAGAAGACTGATCAGAGATGCAGCCAAGAGGCCCATGATCACTCTGGATGAACTGCAGAGAACTACAGCTGAGGTGGGAGAGTCTGTCCATAGGACAACAATCAGTCGTACACTGCACAAATCTGGCCTTTATGGAAGAGTGGCAAGAAGAAAGCCATTTCTCAAAGATATCCATAAAAATTCTCGTTTAAAGTTTGCCACAAGCCACCTGGGAGACACACCAAACATGTGGAAGAAGGTGCTCTGGTCAGATGAAACCAAAATCGAACTTTTTGCCCACAATGCAAAACGATATGTTTGGCATAAAAGCAACACAGCTCATCACCCTCAACACACCATCCCCACTGTCAAACATGGTGGTGGCAGCATCATGGTTTGGGCCTGCTTTTCTTCAGCAGGGACAGGGAAGATGGTTAAAATTGAGGGGAAGATGGATGCAGCCAAATACAGGACTTCTGGATGAAAACCTGTTGGAGTCTGCAAAAGACCTGAAACTGGGATGGAGATTAATCTTCCAACAAGACAATGATCCCAAACATACAGCAAAATCTACAAAGGAATGGTTCACAAATAAAGGTATCCAGGTGTTAGAATGGCCAAGTCAAAGTCCAGACCTGAATCCAATCGAGAATCTGTGGAAAGAGCTGAAAACTGCTGTTCACAAATGCTCTCCATCCAACCTCACTGAGCTCGAGCTGTTTTGCAGGGAAGAATGGGCAAGAATTTCAGTCTCTCGATGTGCAAAACTGATAGAGACATACCCCAAGCGACTTGCAGCTGTAATCGCAGCAAAAGGTGGCTCTACAAAGTATTAACGCAAGGGGGCCGAATAATTTTGCACGCCCCACTTTTCATTTTTTATTAGTTAAAAAAGTTTCAAAAATCCAATAGATTTCGTTCGACTTCACAATTCGTCCCACTTGTTGGTGATTCTTCACAAAAAATAAAAATTTTATATCTTTATGTTTGAAGCCTGAAATGTGGCAAAAGTTTGAAAAGTTCAAGGTGGCTGAATACTTTCGCAAGGCACTGTATTTCTAAAATGCAACCAATACACTTCTTTAAGCTAAATAGATAACTCAATTGGATATTAATTGAATTAAAGATAAGCTTTCAGGTTTCTATGTTGTCTGTAAAAAAAAAAAAGTGTCATATATTTATATATTTAAAAAGTGTCAGATATTTATATGCCAATATTTATATCTGGCATAGATTTCTGAACATATAAGATCAGGAAAAGTTCATTACAATTCCATGTATGTTCTATGTATTTTGTTTTGTTTCCAATCTCCACACATACACTATATAGCCAAAGCTACTGTGTATGGACACCTAACCATCACATTCACATCCCAATCCAGATTTAGTCCTTGCCCGCATTTCCTACTATAACAGCCTTCGCTCTTCTGTGAAGGTTTTACACTAGATTTTGGAGTCTGGCAGTAAGGATTTGCGCATTCAGCCACAAGAGTATTAGTGAAGTCAAGATCTGATTTTGGGTGAGGAGGCCTGGTGTGCACACAGCAGTCCAGTTTATCCCAAAGGTGTTCAGTGAGGTTGAGGTTAGGGCGTTGTGCAGGCCACTTCAATTCTTCCGCTCAAAACTTGGCAAACCATGTCTTCATGGATCTCACTATGTGCACAATAGCACTGACATGCTGGAACATGTATGGGCCTCTTAATTCCAGGGGAATCTTAATGTTAAAGCATACAACAACATTTTAGATAATTGTGTGCTTCCAAGTTTGTGGAACCAGTTTGAGGAAGGCCCACATATAGGTGTGATGGTCAGGTTTTCTCATACTTTTGGCCATATGGCAGTACATACAGGATTTTGCAGCCAAAAATGCTGGACTTGGCTGCGGCTTTTTAAAATTTGCAAAAAGTCTTTTACAGTGATTTTATTGGTAAATGAGGCCTTTATTTTTGTGGTTCGATGCAAGTGAATTGAAGAGGGCTTTGGCTGAATGCACGTTGTGATTACGCCATGTGGTGCATCTTGGCCCAAATCTGCAAATATTTTTTTAAATTGCAAGCTCCTCTAAATATTGTTTGCTTGATTTTGCATTCATTTCTGCAACCCCTTAATCGGAAAATCCTGGAGGGACTGATATTGTGTTTTCTGAACACAATATGTCTAAAATACATCTGAAAATCTATCAACATTGTAAAGCTGTTTAACAAGATGCAAAGAAGCTGATGATAATAAGTGTTTATAGTATTAAGTGCCTTTAATGGAAAGTTTAAGTTCACTACTTTACCAAGATTACTGTTTGTATCAAGATACAAGGTCAAATCTAGAACCTCCAGTTGTCTCTTTGGGGAACTATTTAAGATTCTATGTAGAACTATACAACAAACAAACAGAATGAGATCCAAATATAACCCTTTTCGGACACCAGGCATCCTTAACTATCTACAGAACCTCTTGTAGAACAGCTGAAGAACCTTTTGTTAACGAGTTCTAAACAAGCATTGAAGAATTTCCAAATAACTGTAAACTGGGGGGTGCTGTCGAGCGTGTAATGGAGTAGGTCACTTTACGGTTGAGCTCCCACCGAACTTATGTGTTTTTTAAGTTAATAAGTGTTTTTTCATTGTTAAATAATAGCATACCCTGTTCCTAACACGTTTTCTTAAATTGATGGTGTGTATATTTGAGTGAAGATGGCGGCAAACTTGCGGAAGTAAAATTTACAGAGTCAACCAAATCTAAGCCCAGTACCTGCTGCCTCCTCGGGCTCGGTGCCCCCGCCCCCATTGAACAGCCAGGAGTTAGACACTGAATCTTTGAAGACTGATACCCTACTTTCACTTAGGGCCAACATTGCTGTGGTGATAAAAACGGAGCTGAAAAGTGCACTTGCTGAAGGTTTCGACTTTCTTAAGAGTGAGTTGCAAGCAGTGAAAGTGGAAATTAAGAACAATATGGCCGCAATTCACTCCGAAATCGACCAGATGAAAACCGCAATTAAAGAGGTGGAAGGTGGACTAACGACCTGGTCGGATGAGGTGGCAGTCTTACAGACTACGGTGAAGGACCTGACAGTGGAGGTGGGGGCACTCAGAAACAAGTGTGAGGACATGGAGGGCAGACTGAGGAGAGGCAATATCAGAAATCTGGGAGTGGCAGAAGCGAATGGATCCAGCTCCACAACATCAGTCTCGGAGTTACTGAGAGAAGTACTACAGCTGGATAGAGATGTGCTTGTGGATCACTCTCATAGAAGCCTGGGTCCTTTAAGGAAGGATGGGAAACCACACGCCATCATAGCCAAACTCCACTACTACCAGGACTGCGTTGGGGTACTGAGCCGGACGCGCTCTCGAGCTCCACTCCGGCGTAATGGGGAGACGATTGCTATCTTTCCGGATTATACTGCTAAAGCCATTGCGGCCTTCAATGAGGTCAGGAAGTTGCTCCATAACCAGCAGGGGGTTCGGTATGGCATCCTGTTTCCAGCCCATCTCCGTATTACATAAAACGGAGAGGAAAAGGAGTTCATATATGCGAGCAAAGCGATGAGCTACGCTAGGAAGAAGATCATCACTACGGTAGATGGCTGAGTGAGTGACATCGCTCTGGCTAATTCATCGTCTCTGAACTCTGATTGGATGATAACTGTTTGATTAGACTTCTACTATAACAAGGAAGATGATCAACTCCGTTGGCTTATTTTCTGTTATATACACTATGATAGCGTGTTTGCTTCTACACTTTGATAGGATGCACTTTTTCAGTTTATTTTCATACCAGGGGTTCGGTGGGAGCTTGAGCAGTAGGCTCTATAGAGTTCCTCCACACAAGCACTGAATGTGCTGACTTGTTTTGGGTGGGTATGGTGAGCACCATGTTCCTGTAGCTGTTGTGGGGGGTGGGGTGGGGTGGGGGTGGGACTATGGGGAGGGTGTGCCAGACTTTGTCATTTTTTGTGTTTAATTTGCCAGACATCTGTGTTGTGGCCCATCTGCTGTCATGCTAGGTTCCCTGCAGGGCTCAGATATCTAACATTTCTCTTTTTCTTCTCTCATTATGACTGACTTCAGTATTCCCAGAGGATCGGATGGTAGTATGGTTAATTTTGTGAGCTGGAATGTTAAGGCACTTAATCATCCTTTGAAACGGAAGAAGGTTTTTACACATCTGAAACGGCTTAATATAAATATTGCATTTCTTCAGGAGACGCATCTACAGTCATCAGACCATGCTAGATTGGGAGGGGAGTGGTCAGGACAGATATTTCATTCAAATTTTAATTTGAAGGCTAGGGGGACAGCTATGTTATTGTCGTTGAGTAAATTTAAAATTTATAATTGAGTCATTTTAGCCAGTGTTTACGCACCAAACTGGGATGATTCAATGTTCTTCACAAAAAAAAATTCACGCCTACCGAATGTCATCGCATTACCTTATCCTCAGCGGTGACATGATATGTACTCTTCCCCCCGTGTTGGATCGTTGCTCACGTAGATCCTCATCCCTGTTGGGGGTGGCACGTTCTATCCAGCTCTTCCTCGAGTCGCACGTGGACGTATGGCGTTTTCGCAACCCTGCTTCCAGGAGTTACTCCTTACTCTCCACAGTTCATAATACATATTCCCGTATAGACTATTTCTTTGTGGACAAAAGAATGCTTCCCCTCATAGACAGATGTGATTATGGACCCATAGTTATTTCAGATCACTGCCCCTTGCCTATGAGAATGCATTAATCTCTGAAATATATGATGAGCAGGACTCAAAATGCACAGATTATTATAAAATTAATTCCAGTTTTCAAGCTTTTTATATGTCACTATACAGCTCGGGCCCATCTGTAGACCCTTCTGCATTGGAAGACATTTTTAAGACCCTGCATGTTCCATCCTTAGATCCAAGGGAGGCCACAGGGCTGGAGGAGGACCTCTCAGTTGAGGAGATAGCATCAGCGATTGCAAAGCGGCAAGTCCCCAGGACCGGATGGTTATCCAACCAATTTCTATAAAAGGTTTTCAAGCCAACTCTCCCCTTTCTTATTGTCGGTTTTCAAGGAGTCGTTCTCCTTAAAAGCCCTGCCATCCACTATGCGTGAAGCAGTTATCTCCTTACTCCTTAAGAAAGACAAAAGCCCTCTTGAGTGCAGCTCTTACCGGCCAGTTTCTTACTAAATAGCGATGTTAAAATCCTTGCTAAAACTCTGGCACGTCGCTTGGAGGGAGTTCTTCCGTCCATTATATCACTGGACCAAACAGGTTTTATTAGGAATCAATACTCTCTTTTCAACATCAGACGCCTTTTCAATATCCTCTATAGCCCCTCCCCACCTGGCACCCCAGAAGTGGTGCTTTCACGTGACGATGAAAAGGCATTTGACCGGGTGGAGTGGGGCTCTCTTTTCAGTGCGATGGTGGGATTTGGGTTTGGTCCCACGTTCATATCATGGCTCAAACTTCTATATATACGTCTCTGAGGACTGCTGTTCGTACTAATAATAATTTGTCCACCTACTTCGAGCTCCAGCGGGGTACAAGACAGGGTTGTCCTCTATCACCACTGTTATTTGCCATTGCAATGGAGCCACTTGCTGTGGCGCTAAGACAGAATGCTGACATTAGGGGATCTGGCGTGCGGGGATAGAGCATAAAGTTTATTTGTACGCGGATGACATGCTATTGTTCATTTCACAGACCCTTGAGAGTTTCCCTGAACTAATGACCCTACTCAAGGTTTTTGGTAGAATATCGGGGGCTATAAGGTCAATATTCAAAAAAGTGAACTGATGCCTGTTGGGGAAGGGGCACTCCAGGTACCCCTAGACTCATTCCCTTTCAGAATTAGTCTAAAGAAATTCAAGTGTCTTGGGGTGTAAGTTACGCATTGTTATAAAGACCTATACCATGCTAATTATCGGTGGAACCCCCTGCCTCTGTCCCTGGGGGGCAGAATCAATACTATAAAGATGAATATGCTGCCTAAATTTTTATATGTTTTTCAGTGTTTCCCATTGTTTCTTACAAAATCCTTCTTTTCAAAACTGAACAATCAGATAGCAGCCTTTATCAGGAACAAAAAGCCACCATGGATCAAAAGGACTATATTGCAGAGACCTCAAGCGAAGGGAGGGATGGCACTCCCAAACTTGATGTACTACTACTGGGCAGCTAATATAATATCATTGTTCTACTGGATGAGGGAGAGTGCGGCAGCCCCTGTGTGGACACTTATGGAAGGGGCGTCTATCGCGTCCACCTCCCCGGCAGCCTTGCTGTGTGCTAAATTACCATTCGCACAACCTCTATCTAGCTTTACCTCTAATCCAGTTGTTGTACACTCAATCAAAACTTGGAATCAATTTAGAAGATCTTTCTCTCTTGGGGACTTGTCACTCATGGGGCCAATTGCAAATAATCTGTTTCTCCTATCCCTGTTGGATAAGACTTTCGTTACTTGGTCTAGAAAGGGAGCTGTCTTACTGTCTGATCTCTTTATTGAGGGCGTTTTTGTCTCATTTGAGCAGCTCATGCAGAAATATATTCCCAGATCGCATTTTTATAGGTATTTGCAGCTTAGGAGCTTTGTGGCCTTAAATTCGGACACCTTCCCATTGTACCCTTCTAATTTGCTATTTGATGCAATTTTTAACTGGAAACTGGCCAGGAAGCGGACAATAAAGGTTATCTATGACCTGCTAAACGTGCATGACTTGTCGTCCCTAGATCTCCTTAAGAATAAATGGGAGGTGGATTTAGGTTAATCAATTTCTGATGCTGATTGGCGCAAAATAATCCTGGGGTTTTTCTCCTCCCCCACATGACTCAGGAATGCGGTTGTCCAATTTAAAATTGTTCACCGCCCGCATTGGTCCAAAGCTAGACTCTTGAAGATTAATTCCGATATAGATCCGACATGTGATCGATGCAGGCAGGCTCCAGCTACTCTGTTGCATATGTTCTGGACATGTCCAAAGCTGTACACATTCTGGCAATCTATATTTGAGACCTTTACTACGATCTTGGGGTGAGTAGTACAGTCGTCCCCTCTTATTGCGATGTTTGGGGTGACCCCGGAGAATACCCTTATTAGATGGTGCGAAACCAGCATGATGTCCTTCTGCACTCTCCTGGCAAGGAGATTAATATTGTTTAGATGGAAGGATCCTGCTCCACCGGTGTATGGTCATTGGGTCAGGGAAGTCATGTCTCATCTTCAGTTGGAAAAGATTAGGTACACTGTCAGGGGGGCAACTGGGAAATTTTACAGAATCTGGCAACCTTTTCTGTTCTTTGTCAGAGACGTGGATGCTGACAGTATTGTTTTGTGATCATTGTCTATAATTTTGTTTAATTTGTTCTCTTCTATGGTGGTCTGGGTTTAAGATATGTAATATGTATGTTCTATGTCTGGCACTTGGGGGGGTTGTTCTGTCTGTTTGGTTGGTGTTGTATGTTTAATTTGAAAAACGTTAATAAAGAAACCTTGATTAAAAAAAAATAAATAACTGTATACTAACAAACAAGAACTTTTTTTGCGCACTCTGCAATGAAGTATTTTAAACAAGAAAAAAAAATTTTAAGTGAAAATGCATAATGTTAATGAATTTTACTTGGAATTCCATCTGCTCCATGTAAGGACATACAGATACAGTATGCTTACTTATAGATACAAATACACAATATAGAACCTTATAATACTGAGGACATGGATTCTTAATCTTCCCTAAAAAACTTTAGATTATACGATGCATGTAGGCTACATGTAAAGCGTTCCATGTTACACTAGTTCTCGTGCTGGTGCAAAAACTGCAATGTAACATCATGGTGTACAATACTGCTCACACTGTATACTAGGGCTGTGCGATTAATCGAACTTTCCATTTCAATTTTGATTATGGCCTCCGACGATTATGATACAAAATAATCAAGACAAAATGATTATTGTGACACATTCCATTTTGCAATGTTCTCGTTTTGTCTTTTTAAAAACCATGCAACATTTTTCTTTACAGCAGTGTGATTTCGCCCCTCCCTAAAAGGCCAAACTCACTCCCCGTCAGGCTGTGGCATTTTTTGTTCATCTCAAGCCAAGATGTCAGAAAAGGAGGCTTTGGTCGACAAGAAAGGTTATACCATTTCAGTCATTTGGGAAATAATTTGGTTTAAAGGAGACCGATGCGGAACAAAAAGAAATAACGTTTGATATCACTGCGCTCATTTCCTCTAGCATCATGACAAATACACGCAAGTGTTTTAGTCAGTCCACAAGTCGTGAAGAAGAAGAACAACAACTACAAGCATACGGGAAAAACTACAGAATTTTAGCCCTGCCACGATTCGTTGAGAGGAAAGGTGTGTGTGCGCACGTGCGTCTGTGTGTGTGTGTGTGTGTGTGTGTGTGTGTGTGTGCGTGCGTGTGTGTGTGTGTGCGAACGCTCGCGTTTAGGAGTGCAACTCCTCTCAGTGTCAGACAGAGTTTAATAACTAAAATATCCCCCACTCTCTCTCTTTTTGCCAGTATCAGCCAGAGGAGGATGTCCTCCAGGAGAGATTTTAAGTAAAACAAAATAATTTTATTTTTATACCACACTGTGGTATCGACATTGGTATCAAATATAGTGAACTTTTGGTGCTATGTATATACACACACATACACACACACACACACACAATATATATATATATATATATATATATATATATATATATATATATATATATATATATATATATATATATATGTATGTATGTATATGTATGTATATGTATATAAAAAAGTATTTGATCCCCTGCAGATTTTGTGCGTTTGCCCACTGACAAAGCAATGATCAGTCTATAATTTTAATTATAGATTTATTTGAACAGTGAGACACAGAATAACAACAAATAAATCCAGAAAATGCATGTCAGAAACGTTATAAATTGATTTGCATTTTAATGAGGGAAATATGTATTTGACTCCTCTGCAAAACATGACTTAGTACTTGGTGGCAAAACCCTTTTTGGCAATCACAGAGATCAGACGTTTTACTTGTCGGCACCAGGTTTGCACACATCTCAGGAGGGATTTTGTCCCACTCCTCTTTGCAGATCTTCTCCAAGTCATTAAGGTTTCGTGGCTGACGTTTGGCAACTCGAACCTTCAGCTCCCTCCACAGATTTTCTATGGGATTAAGGTCTGGAGACTGGCTAGGCCACTCCAGGACCTTAATGAGCTTCTTCTTGAGCCACTCCTTTGTTGCCTTGGCTGTGTGTTTTGGGTCATTGTCATGCTGGAATACCCATCCACGATCCATTTTCAATGCTCTGGCTGAGGGAAGGAGGTTCTCACCCAAGATTTGATGATACATGGCCACGTCCGTCGTCCCTTTGATGCGGTCAAGTTGTCCTGTCCCCTTAGCAGAAAAACACACCCAAAGAATAATGTTTCCACCTCCATGTTTGACGGTGGGGATGGTGTTCTTGGGATCATAGGCACCAAAGAGCTCCATTTTGGTCTCATCTGACCACAACACTTTCACCCAGTTGTCCTCTGAATCATTCAGACGTTCATTGGCAAACTTCAGACAGGCATTTATATGTGCTTTCTTGAGCAGGGGGACCTTGCAGGATTTCAGTCCTTCACAGCATAGTGTGTTACCAATTGTTTTCTTGACTATGGTCCCAGCTGCCTTGAGATCATTGACAAGATCCTCCCTTGTAGTTCTGGGCTGATTCCTCACTGTTCTCATGGTCATTGCAACTCCACGAGGTGAGATCTTGCATGGAGCCCCAGGCCGAGGGAGATTGACAGTTCTTTTGTGTTTCTTCCATTTGCGAATAATCGCACCAACTGTTGTCACCTTCTCACCAAGCTGCTTGGCAATGGTCTTGTAGCCCATTCCAGACTTGTGTAGGTCTTCAATCTTGTCCCTGACATCCTTGGAGAGCTCTTTTGTCTTGGCCATGGTGGAGAGTTCGGAATCTGATTGATTGATTGATTGCTTCTGTGGTCAGGTGTCTTTTATACAGGTACAAGCTGAGATTAGGAGCACTCCCTTTAAGAGTGTGCTGCTAACCTCAGCTCGTTACTTGTATAAAAGACACCTGGGAGCCAGAAATCTTTCTGATTGAGAAGGGGTCAAATACTTATTTCCCTCATTAAAATGCGAATCAATTTATAACATTTTTGAAATGCGTTTTTCTGGATATTCTTGTTGTTTTTCTGTCTCTCTGTTCAAATAAACCTACCATTAAAACTATAGACTGATCATTTCTTTGTCAGTGGGCAAATGTACAAAATCTGCAGGGATCAAATACTTTTTTCCCTCACTGTATATATATATATATATATATACATAGAGTTATTAAACTCTGCCTGACAATGAGTGGAGTTGCACTCTTAAACGCGAGCGTTCGCACACACACGCATGCGCACACACACACACGCACACACAGACGCATGTGCGCACACACACCTTTCCTCTCAACGAATCGTGGCAGGGCTAAAATTCTGTAGTTTTTCCTGTGTGCTTGTAGTTGTTGTTCTTCTTCTTCACCACTTGTGGACTGACTAAAACACTTGCATGTATTTGTCATGATGCTAGAGGAAATGAGCGCAGTGATATCAAACGTTATTTCTTTTTGTTCCGCATCGGTCTTCTTTAAACCATATATATATATATATATATATATATATATATATATATATATATATATATATATATATATATATATATATATATAATATTTCCTTACAGGCTGATCTAAATCAGGAGACAGAATTTAATTGGCTAATGTCATGTGATCTGCATCACATGACGTGCTCTTCTTGCTTACAAGACAGACATCAATACAGTAAAAGGAGATGTGGAACACGCAGAAATTTCGTGCAAAAGCACATAAAAAAATTTAAGCAGCTAGCTGGAATAAGTAAGTAACTACATGTGGAGGCATAGTGATCTAATTTTTATTTATAAGGACATCCACAGTTAAAAAAAACATTTAAAAAATATTTTAAGTTCAATAAATGCATGATGTTTCTAAAGTCAATGAATAATAGTGTTTAATATTCATGATCTTAATATTGACCAAACTATTTGTGATTATGATTTTTGCCATAATCGAGCAGCCCTACTGTATACCCAAATATGTTTGCTTTAAATGACTGAATACAGTTGAACAATACAAGCCTGACAAAAGGAAAAAATGTTCTTGTGTTCAACCCAGTATTATTTAAAAACCCTGCTGCCTAATGAAAAGGCAAAGAAACAGTTAGACTTTATCAGTTACACATACCAGGCATTTCAGTTAACTGCTCCCACCAGTCTCTCCACAGATGTCATCAGGCTCGAATGTTAAATGAGACCAATGTAAGGTGTGTTTACTATAAATCGCCTCCTTAGTACTTCTGCTTCTTATTTTCACCATGGGAAACACCAGGGGTTTTGAAATTAAGTGACTAATCAGCTTTACTCACTCAGCTGAGTGATCTGGAAACACATGGAAGTGGAAAACGTTGAACTCAGTCAAGGCTTTTACTTGCCTACCTGCTCCTTAGCACTTGGCAAATCTCTTTCTGTCCACTGAGTGCAACTGGTCTGGCAAACACTATTCCTCAAACTCTTGGCTCAGAATCAGCATTCTGCAAAGACACTTCTTGGCACATGTTATTTCTAAGCCCATTAAAATTGTCCCAACGTGAACAAAGTGGTTGACTGAGCACGCAAAGCAACCACTGTACAGAGGAGCTCATACACCAAAGTGCCGAATGCGCAACCAAAAGAAGATGACAGTATGCATTTATGTTCTAACAAATGCCAACAATAATCTTCTGCATAATCGTGTGCACTCTTATTCACTGATGCATGTGAGCTGTACACCTAGCCTCTACTGTAGTGCTACGCTCTTTAGTTTCCAACATAAAACCTTCCCAGCGTGTCCTCAGAAGGACAAACCAATGACCCATTTTGGATTATAGATTTATTCTTTTTTTTCTTCTTAAAAGTGTACATGAGGTTCTGACACACAAAGTTAGCAACCAGTGTATGAATTTTTAAGTAACACTGTTTCAAGGATTCTGCTTAACTGAACAATAAGCATTAAAAATTTATTGTTCAGTTGTACATTATTGTTTTACTGCTAAACCACTGGGCTTTGCTGTTCATACATAAATTAGTGAGTTGACTGGATTTATCTGTTGACTATGTTTCTAGATTTCTGTCTATCAAAGATGTTACTTTTTGCCAAGACAAGAAGCCCATAAACTCATGAGCATGCTTATTCAACAAAACCAAGATTAGATCATATCCTCTGTAAAGAATGTCTGTCCCAGCTACTTTCTAGCCTAGCAAGTGCATGAACATACCTCCACCCATCCATCCATTTTCTGTACCGCTTATACCACGTACACAGGGTCACGGGAAGCCTGGAGCCTGTCCCAGGGAACATGTAGTGACATGTGGACATAATTTAGTTTAAAGTGCTTTTTTTTTTGGTAAATTAAACTTAGTGTCTCATTTCCATATTAAACTGAACAGTATCAATGGTGAGTATATGTGTGCATGAAGAACAAAATAAATCCTTCTAGGGCTAAGTAGCAGTATTGTTTAGCCAAAGTATTTATAATTTGGGGTAGTGGAAGCCGTTGGACTACTGGTCAGAAGGTTGTGAGTTCAAATCCCAGCACCACCAGACTACCACTGCTGGGCCCTTGAGCAAGGCCCTTAACCCTCAACTGCTCAGCTGGATAAATGAGATAAATGTAAGTAAATATTTAAAAAATAAATTATAATGGCATCTGCCATATGTGTAAAATGCTTAATAGCCAATTGTTTGATTGCTGATCATGGTTTAGTTTCTCAATATATCCGTATGAATCATGCATTTTCTCAGACAGCATTAACTCAGTCCAGCTATTCTTATCAAGTCTGCACATACAGAAGAAGAGCTAATAATTATAATTAGATGATCTGGCATCTTATCTTGTATTTTTTGTGCCAAAACAGCAATTCCTCATACTTTTTTTGCCAAAGGATGGCAGTGGACCAGCATTACCGTGTCACTAGTCCAATTAATTTACTGAAACCAATTATTTGGTTGCTTTACCATGTCATAAGTGATTTGTATAAAACTGATGAAATCTTAATTCAATTTGTTACGTGTCGCTTTACCTAGAAGTGTAGGTCCAAATTATCCCCATTACTTCCTTAAGAAAGAAATGGTCACCTGTTTCAAGCTAAGCACGAGATTACTTCTCTTTCACTTCACGTCATCTAGCTTGAAGTCACTGCTCACTCCATTGGCAGTTTTGGGTGAAGCATTACTTTAAATTAAAGATAGGATTTGAGTCTGTGTGTAGGGCAGAGCTGGACTGAGGAGAACTGGTTTTGTGTGTTCTCCTCAAGAGGGGAGTGTTTTTGATAGAGAATGATTGAAGTGTGAGTGCAAGTGTAAATTGCATAGTGTCCCGCAATGGACTAGTACAGGCTCTGGATCCACTGCAACCCTGTGTACAATAAAGCAGCTACTGAAGATGAATTAATGATTTATTCCTGAAATAGATACACACAACACGAACAATGCTTTCATAGTCCAGTCACCAATAAAAAACAATGGTGCAAGACTATGAGAATGAAGACATGTGGAATTCACGTTCCTGCAATCTCGAAAGCTACTACTGTATCAGTAAGAACTCCACGCAACCTTTTTCCTTATACTACACAGGGTCATGGGCGAGCCTAGAGCCTATCTCAGAGAACTCTGGGCACAAGGTAGGGGACACCCTGGATGGGGTGCCAACCCATCGCAGTTGGCAACGGCACACACTTTTACACAGTACAGACAATTTAGAGATGCCAGTCATCTTAAAACGCATTTCTCTGTACAGGAGGAGGAAACTGGAGATTAATATGTTAGATCAGATTAGATTAGATTTAACTTTATTGTCACTGTGCAGAGTACAATACAGAGCCAATGAAATGCAGTACCTGTTTCAATTTTGAAAGGCCATTCTTTCATTCCAGACCTTTCAGAAAATTAGATAACATATTATAGACTGTTATGCCTAATTTGAATTTATGTTCATATTATAAGCCAAGATGAATATATAAATAAATATATATAAAATATTTGTGCTTAGTGGTTAGCACGTTCTCCACACCTCCAGGGTTGTGGGTTCAATTCCCGCTGCTGCCCAGTGTGTGCGGAGCTTGCATGTTCTCTCCGTGCTGCCGGGGTTTCCTCCGGGTACTACATGCATGGTAGGCTGATTGGCATTTTCAACGTGTCTGTAGTGTATGAATGGGTGTGTTAATGTGTATGTCAGTGTGCCCTGCAATGGATTGGCAGTCCAGGATGTACCCCACCTTGTGTCCGATGGTCCCTGGGATAGGCTCCAGGTTCCCCGCGACCCTGAAGAAGGAGTAAGCAGTAGAAGATGGATGGATGGATGGATGCTACATACAGTATTCCACGTGGTGTGATGATCTCAAACTGATGCACCGAAGTCAAATTCAAATATATTACCACTTGTTATGTTAACACTTGTGACATGGCTTCAGACAGCATGTGGGATATTTTGCTGTCCTCCTCTTCTGTTTAAAGCACTGCAGTGCTGTGACTACGGTTGGTAAAATGTGCATTATGAATGCCCTCTTGTCTCTGTTCACCAAAAGCACTACACACCTGACATTTCAAAAGCCCCGACTGATCCAGCTGTGATTAAAAAAAACATCATGCCTAGACTCACAAACCTCGTTCAAATAACTCTCTCCAAATGCATTGATATTTTGAAATATTCCTCGTTGTATGGATATATATTTTCCCATCTATATGTCTATCTTTTTTTTTGCCCGTCTTGCTATGAGACCGTAACCCGCTACTCACACGAAAACTCCGAAGAGCAGCACTCGGATTCCGATCTCCAGCGCCAGCTCGCGCATGCTTTTCCTTCGGTCTGGAGGAGACATCTTCATGGTCTTCTTGCTTTTTTTTCTTTTCCCTTTTCTTTCAGCAAATGCAAATGTGATCCAAAATTTGCGTGAAAGTCATCTGCGCTCCGCTGCCGTCCTTTATCGCTTTAGCATCGCAATAAGACGCTGATAGAAGTGAGGGGGAAATGCGCGTTTGGATGCAGCGCGTGCAAAAATATATATATATATATATATATATATATATAATATTTGTTTATATGTTTATAATAACAGTTGGTCCTTGGTGGTCGTTTGGTGTCCGTCTTTAATCCATAACGTGTCCCAGTGATGTTGCCTATGAACTAATTGCATCATTTCAATTGATTAAAAAAAGGTCTGGATGAAAAGAAGACTGATTTTTTTAAAAAAAATTCTCCAGGTGATGCAGCATGGCAGTAAAGTGGCTCGAGTTTGACTGGAAACGCTCTCACGCGCTAGAGTTCGTGTTTCTGCTCCACTAAAACCTCTTCCTACACACTGATAAGCGATTGGTCGGCCCAAACCTGACCACCTCGGTACTTAGAAAACAATACGTTGACAATTACTTGCTTTTTTGCCAGTTTTCTCAGGTTCAAGCAGCAACAGGAGCGTTTTTGCTTGTGTATCACTTTCGCTCGCGCCTCGTCGTAGCTGCGCTTTTATAGTCTCGGGTGCGCGCGAGCGAACCGGCGCGTGCCGCTGAGTGCACGATGACGCAAGAGCGCGGCAAAAAAAAATCTAATTAAATAAATAAGAAGTAGGAGCAGCGTGGAAAGCAAAACAACACACACGCAATATTATGAATATTTTACACAGCACTAAAAGGGAAAGAAATCCGTGAGGGACACTTGTCTGAACAAGGAAAACAAAAACAACCCCTACAAAAACTCCGGTTCTAAATTTATTCTACATTTATTACTCTTTACTCATGATGTAATGCGTGGATGGGTACACTTCTCAAGCTCTCCGTGGAATGGGTTTATTATTACTCGTGTCATTTTTGTACAAATGGTCCTTACCCCATGTTGTGTTAACACAATCCTCACACTCCCTCACCACTGATAGCTTGCTGTTAACACCTTACTAACAGGGGCCAAAACAACACAGAGTCCCTCAACCAATGGGAATATAGAAAGATATTTTTCCAACTCAGATTGTCTTCCTACAGTTAAAGGAGAGGCTCTACTGTGCCAGGGTTTAGCAAAGGATGCCAAGCTTTCTGTTCATAAACACGCCTTTTTTTTTTGGTTGGCGTTACCAACGCTCCATGGTGAAGACATCATACAACAAACTCCTTCTTCTAATGTCTACATCACAAATTAGCATGGTATGGTTACTATGGTGACTATGGTATTGAAACCATAGTTTAAAGTGTTAGTTAACCTAAAAATTTAAATTCTGTCATCAATTACTCATCCTCATGTCCTTTGCAAAAAACAAAATGCAAGTCATCCTCTATGTTCGAATCTGCAGACACCTTTGTTACAAAAATTGATCTATGTGACTCGGTTTGTGTCCGTCAGCATCCCTTACTGCATGAAAAGAGCTGTAATCGGTCCGGTGATTACTGTATACGGCACTGAATTTCAGACGTATTCAGAAATGTACTGCCCGGGAGTGTTAAATTGCACTCGTGCATATATATATACACCTGGTTATATACCATCTCTGACGTAACCTTCTGTGCTATGGACATTTGGTGCCATAGAAAATTATACTGTCATGGAATGTTTTCACATCAAAGTTATAATTGACATTTCTCACCTAATATTTAGTCATCTTAAGCTGGATTGGTATTCCTTAAACTTAACCTACCCTGAAATCCTGACAGCCATTGGGTCACTGTATGCACTTGCTTTCATTTTATTGGTTAGACTAAAAATTCTAGTTTCTTGGACTGTAAATGGAGGGACAGAAATCTCCCAGGTTTTTTAAAGTGGACCAGTGTCCACTTTAACTCTATGACACATTTCCTGGACCCTCTCAGCACAGATGTTTTTCTTTCTATTTAAATATTAAGCTCATTAGTAAAATACAGTAATATTTTGGCTATTTATTAGAGACCTACAGCATTGCGATTCCTGAACTTTCCAACAACAGAACACATTAGGTCCTGTGTTATAAGGTGTTTTATACAACAGTTAGTTCTAGTCCACTAATTTGAATGGCTGAGCTGCATTCCAAGAGTGCTTATATTTACCATTACCACACTGGGACATTTCACTTTGTGTATCATTACGCTCGTCAGTGTTTGCCACTTAAAATTCCACTTCCTAGTTTGAAACAGTTACTACAGTAGTGTTAGCAATGCCATCAACAGACATGGCAAATTATGCTTTTCAGGAATAGAATGTTTGACTTGATATGAAAGCTCGTCAGATGAAGATGAAAAAGAAGAAGGGACACCAATTTAACCAGAAGCACCTTTAATGGGAATGTGCAAATCAATGTGAGCTAGCTAACCAGCTAGTCATTAGCCTAGCTGTTGGCTGTGAAAGTGAGGGTGTTTCTTTGTGATCTATTTCCACTAGTAGAGCAAAAATGAACAGAACATTTGGCCATATTGTGTCTGAAATGTCACTTACTTGATATTCATTTCTTGCTCATAGAATATAATAAATAATAAGAATGTATAAAAGCAATATCGCAGTCACAATTGCATGCTTATACTGAAAATCAGTACAGCTGTGATTAGCTACGATTCCCTGCAGCGAATCACAGCCGTGCTGATATTCAGTATAAACACTTACTCATGCGATAATGTTTCTATTTTTATAGGCTGACTTGTTTTTTAGTTTATTATATGGTCAGGCAAACCAGCTAATAACTACAAGAAATCAATAATACATTTTATCTTCAAATATAAGAACCTAGTTTACTGTGATAGTGGTGGACTGTAATTTCCAACACTGTGCCAAATTAAAATTGCGGATCCCCTGCCTATGCTTCAGAGATGCCACTTTGAAAACAACAGGCATTAATGAATCCAGCCTACACATCAGGTTCAGTAAACCTGCACTTTGCTCACTAATGACTACATACAGATTTGGATGAATACTAATACAGTGACAGAAGTTCCTATAGAATACAAAAGGTGTAATAACATTTGAGGCAAGTCATAACACAGCATTTAAAGGGTTGTTCTGGTCACTAAATGGTTGTGAGTTTAAATCCCAGAGCTCTCATTGATTGGGCCTCTGTGCATGGACCTTACTGAATGCTCCTCTTGTGTCACTTTCTATAAATAAATGTTAATATAATTTGACCAGGATTACTTTAAATAAGGATGTGCCCAAGATGATTTGTGGTGACGATCTAAAAGTGTTGTAGAATAAAGCAATAAATGATCACGTTTTATTTTTAACCATAAAAATACTCACAAGCATATGGCCCACTCTCAGACATGCACTTTAGCTAATTATAGATATGATTACTTACAGAACTGTTTACTTATAGAACTGGTTACTTTAATAGATATTTTTACTTATATACCTGTTTATTTTAATAGATATTTTTACTTATAGACCTGTTTACTTATTGAACTGCTTACTTATAGAACTGCTTACATATAGAACTTTCTTCTCTCACCTCCAGTTCCTGGATCCACCCACTCAACTAAGATTAGCTCCCTGTCTTCTACGTTACCTCCCAAAAGTGATTCATCCATTCTCTCTTTTACAGTCAGTGCCAGGAGTATCCTCCACAGGAAGCTCAAAATACCAACATACGCTTTGAGTGCCGAGCTTGAAGCCTTGAAATAAAGCACATCAAAGGATCACACCCGTAAACTAATGCACTCTAAAAATAGGCCTCTTTCATCACAGCACATAGGCTTTTGCTTTCACTATATAGGGTACCAAGTAATGTTAAACTGATGTGCTATTTTTGTTTATGCAGTTTTGACAAAAGTTATGTGGACTTCAGCTGAAAAGTTTTGGGTAAGTCAGAAACAATTTTAGTTACTTCGGAACGTAATATCATCTTACATAGGATTCCAGGTCAGTTTGATTGAATATTAGTTGTAGTTGTATGATTAAGCTTCTTGACAAATACAATTAGTTATTGTGTCAAATACAACTAGCAATTGGGTTTCCTTCATGCGCAATGAGTAATTACGCCTTCATTTGGAAAAGGAAAATAGGACACTCTTAGTTTGTAATTCATTTAATACAATATGTTCTGATGTCTTGAAATGATCACATAGGCCCCTAGCATAAGAGGGCTACTTTCATGGCAACTGCCACTTTATGGCAATTCCCTTATTTTTTTTACAATTTTTTAAGGTCATTTTATTCAGGGGCAGAGCAAAGCTAAAGTGCTCAGTCTGCTCTTTTTTTCTTTTCTTTTTCTGTAAGACTTCAGCCAGAGAGCAAGAGAGAGAGCCAACCTTGTCCACCTACTGCTGACAAAATACAGGCCACCAGTACTGGGAAAGAGTTTGTAAGAAGAACTCTTGAACTTTCTTGAGGACAGGGAATTCCCATTGGCCGGGATTAGGCTAAAAGCATCGAAAGTGCCCTGAAATCATTGGCCTAATCTCCACTATTCAGGCACACTGGCCACTCTCCAACCATCCAAAAAAGTAATCATAAAACAAGGTTGTTTGAAAGGGCACCACTTGAGAGCCTTCCTCCACCAGCATGTGTGACCTCTACTGACCCATGCCAGGTACAATTGTCTTGTTCTAATATACATATTGCATTACATTAGCGATATTACATTGTGCTTCATCATTAAACTCTGTAAAGGTTTTTACCCATGTGAATGTATCTTTTGTTACAGGAGTTCTAATAGCTATGAAAGGTACTCCACAAATTTCAGTTAATCAAATTTCCTTCAGATACTGAGAAATTATTACTAGTAGTGTTGTTATTTAATCTCCGTGGTGTTAACCATCAAGTGTGTATCATTCTGAGGGTATTTTGTCATTTTGGTCTGGTGTCCCACTTATTAGAATTATCATTATAATCAGTACTAATAATTTTGAATATATTCATTAATAGAAATACATTTCATTTATGCATTATACAGTACATTTATCAGACATTTTCATTCAACGTGACCCTCAACAGTGGCTCTCTGGCAGTCCTGGGAATTGAACTCACAACCTTCTAGCCATTATTACAGATTAGTAATAAAGGAGGCTGAAGAAGGCATAAATATTATGATCATGATGTAACACAGGGTTTTTATTGTTTGTGTACACAAATCACTCTTGGGTGGCACAATGACACAGCAGGCAACATTGACACCTGACAGCTCCAGCGTTCTCAGTTTGATCTTTTTTCAGAGCTTGGTTTTGTTTAGTGGGTTTTCTTAGGTTCTCTGTGATGATATGAATGTGCGTGATGCACTGACGTTCCATCCAGGGTGAATTTCCCACCTTTGGATTCACCATGAACCTGACCGGGATAAAGCAGTAATTGAATATGAATGAAAAAATTAATCACTCTTTCACTTAAAGAGGAATCTTAAAGCAAGTCATTTTTTTAAAGCAAGTCACTCAGTGCTTTGTTTCAAAACAACTGTTCTCACTAATATTATTATTTTTGTTTTTATTACATGTTTGGATTTGTCTGTCGGTAGAGATATTGCAATTATCTCCAAATAATTGACGGCTAAATGTTTACAGCAATTTCTCATCCGTTACCAGATTTAAGACAGAACTCATTTACTTCCATGGATGAACTTAACTGCCTGTTGGTCATGTGACTATGTAGACCAATAAACAATAATTGTTACACATTGAATCTACTGGAGATGGAGTTGTATGCTATTATGAAGGGGTCAAATGTAATGTACAACATACTCTTGTTCAGTATGTAGGAAATGTATTATACAGCATGCAAACAAAACACAGCATAGTTTGGTCATTTCTCTGATAAAGCTTCAATAACTGGTTCGATTAATCAGGCTTACTTGAACAGGGAAATCAAACTGGCTGTGATTGGGCCCTCCAGGACTGGAATAGCAGTGGTAGCTCATGAGTTCATATCCCAGCACTGCCAAGCTACCTGGAACCTTGAGCAAGGCCCTTAACCTTCAACTGCTCAGTTGTACAAATGAGATAAATGTAAGTCGCTCTGGATAAGGGCGTCTGCCAAATACTGTAAATTTAAACGTATTGGGCAACCCTATTTTACCTTGTTGGACTCTTCTGCCATCTTGTGGTTTTGAGGCCCAAAAATGTCTTAGACAAACGCACACCACTTAGCAGGTCAAATGGTGGCAAAAAAAAAAAAAACAGCACTAACCTCACCAAGGGGTTTTTAAACTGATGGTACTCTTAATCCCTGATCTAGTGAACTAGCATGAGGATGTGTTTTTGAGACTACAAAGCACTTCTGCAAGTTGTTCTGGATAAGGGCTTTTGCCAAATATTTTAAATGTAAAAATGCCATATAAGTGTGTGGTAGCAGGTTGAGTGCCTGGTCTAGTGCAGGTTGAGTGGCATCTGTGCCAGGTTTAGTAGCAGGTTGAGTAGTGGCTGTGCTGAATCTAGTTACAAGTGGAGTGTCGGCTGTGCCAAGATTTGTAGCAGGTCAACTGGAATTTTGTGTGGTTTTAATCATAGGTTACATGGCAGGTGTGCAGGGTCTAGAAACATGTCGCATGGCAAGAGTGGGGTTATGGTCTACAATCAGTGAGGATTGAAACTTTGTTTAGGGATTGCTTCAAGTACTGTTCTTAAATTGGTTCCAGTAGTCTGTCACAAATCCATACAATTTGATGGTTGTTGTCAGTGGTAGCACAGTGAGAGTGCAGGTTGTACTCCACCTTAAGCCCCGAGTCACCTGGGATAGGCTCGACCCTGTGTAGGATAAACAGTATGGAAAATGGATGGATGGACATATTAAGGCAGCATAAAATATGTGAAACGAATAGCTCTCACACAGAAAGGCAAGCAGGAAATTGCACCCTATCTTGGCCACCATATCTCCGCATTAGGTTATTTAATCATATATAATTTATAATTATGTCAAGAATACACAAATAAAGTTTATTTTGTCATTATTTTATTCTATAATTGCTTTTACTGCCACAAATGTTACACACACAGTGCTCTCATCTAAAACAGTATTACATACTACACAGATTACTAGAGCCATCTAGAGGACACCTCGAGAGAAAAAAAACACGAAATCCAAGTATGTATTGCTGCAGCCCGGAGACCTCCAAGTGGGAGTTACTTACCTCCAAGTGGGAGTTACTTACCTCCAACTGGGAGGTACTTATCACCAAGTGGGAGGTCACTACCGCCAAGTGGGAGGTACTTACCTCCAAGTGGGAGGTACTTACGCAGCAAGTACATACGACATTGGTTCTACTGTGAATAACATATGGGTTTATGAGAATTGCAAATCATTGCATTTTGTTTTTATTTACATTTTGCACCAACTTTTTTGGAATTGTGGTTGTACGTGGCAAATTTTACACATGATTTGATTATTCAATTCAATTCAATTCAATTCAATTCAATTTTATTTGTATAGCGCTTTTTACAATAGTCATTGTCTCAAAGCAGCTTTACAGAAATAAAAAACAGGTATAAACAGTCAGAAACAGATAAAGAGAGACAAACAGGAACAGATAAACAGAGACAAACAGGTAGAAAACAAATGGAATTTATCCCAACTGAGCAAGCCACTGAGTGGCGACGGTGGCAAGGAAAAACTCCCTAAGATTATTAAATATCAAACATCTAAAAGGTTTGCATCATAGCTAACACCTAGATGAACACTTTACAGTTGGTTTTGTGACTGTAAGTCATTCTGTTCCAATGCTATTCAAAGAAAATATACGAAATGTTTAAACTGATTAAATGTACCATTTTAAAGAAAAAAAAGGTAATTTTGAATTTGATGGCAACAAGTCTCAAAAAAGTGGGTAAGTGTTTGCTGCCATCAAATTCAAAGTTGCCTTGTTGTTTTTATTTACATTTTACACAGTGTCCCAACTTTTTTGGAATTGGGGTTGTAGTTGGGCTTGCATGGTTTTTGTGAGAAAGGGCTTCCGATTGAATGTGATTAGATCTCTCTGTACACAGCCACATCCCCAATTATAAATGAGTGTGAACACTTATGCAACCAGGTTATTGTAGGTCTCCCCCATTCTCCAGCCCCCTATTTTTCCCTAAAATGTTTCTGAACTTTTATACCTTGTAATTTCACACTGAGGTTGGAAAAAATTTTCTGTCATGATTTATTTTTATTTTTTTATTTTTTTACTTCATAAAAACCTGCCATTTTAACAGAGCTGTGTAGACTTTTTATATCCACTGCATGAAACAGTAGTTTTATAGCAGCTATTCATGGTTTCATTATTTATTAGCTGTACGTACATTAGACTCGTATTTTATGTAAACTTGCTTTTTTATTCTTGTTCAGGTTATACGTTATTAATATAATGAACGAATGAAATGTCCATTTTTGATGGGTTAATAATGCTTAGTGAAGCTGTAGTACTTTAAAGAATTTTCATTCAGTTATTTCTGTTAGCATACACCGTCATACTAGCAACCAGGATTTTACAAATCAAGGAAATTGATGTGAATCATGTTAAATGATCCTTATCAGTGGATTTAACATGGTATATTTAATACGAGAGTGCAGCAATTATGATCTCTGTGGTGTTTGATGACCCTCTTTTGTCTTTATATGTGTTATTGTCTTTATATTGATTGAAAATGTTTCCCTGTTCATACAAGAAAAGAAAATTCTTAGCCAAGCAAGTCTTAAGTCATGTTGTGTATTGTACTATGCAAGTAGCCCTTATAACAAGGTCAGACTCTGATCATTCTTGGAGTAAATGGACTCGTTGTAGTTAGACTGAGACTTCTTTTATGCATGTTGGCAGAGGTTCAGTAATCCAGGATATACTCTTTCTGTGTCATACAGAAATCTGGATTCAGGCTCTCGATGGTACAGTCCGAAGTGTCCATGGTGCACAGACTGCACTCGCAGCTTAGTGCGACAGGATATGTGACGTGAGGATCCACACCAGGCCGACAGTCAGGCAGGCGAACAGTTTCATAGCGAACGTCCCTGTAGGTACACACATGCTGATAGATGGAAGAGAACGGGCTCTTGTACACAGGTTCCTGTAGAAAACATTTATTCGGAAAAAAAAATTCATACTCAGATGATACCTGCCATCAGATGTCATAGAGATTTACAAATTTTCATTGAAAACAATATGTAAATAAATTGGGAAACTGTTATACAGTATTGTCCATGCAGTTGTATGTCAACTGGTTTAATAATGAAAAAGGGGTGTATGAAAATTGTTTAAAAAATAAATAAGTAAAATATATATTCACCTTGGTAAAGCAGTGCCCGCTGCAGATGGAGGTTTGAAACACAAGACATTTCGGGCAGCCATCTTTCTCCACAGAAACGGTCTCGTTAACAGGTTCGCAGTGTGGCAGAATGTAGCTTTCAGCGGGGGAGAAGAAGTTCATCAAGAAACACAGGAGAAGAAAAGAGGAAGCTGGCACTGACATCCTGTAAACACATGAAAAATACGACACAGTTAACCGCTGTTCTAATCAAGAATACCTGAAATAATCAAGCAATGAGAAATTATCTCGAGTTCTAACCACACTTTGCACTTTTATCTACATTTTGGATGTAATATTTATAGATTTGATTAAATCACACCATATCACATTATTATACACATAAAGTCCTTACTTTAGAGATTTTGTGATCGCTCAGCAGACTGCTGTCTGTTCCTGCAAGAGTTTATCACGTTTATATAGTGTCACAGAATCGAAACGTGGCCTTATCGCACTAATCTCAAATAAATTACAGCTAAGGGCTCTGACATAATCACGGCTACTTTTTCATAGGTACACCATGACACTAGAAACCTGCAGTTCATCTTGCCCTCAGCCAAAAGGATTAATGAGCTTCCTGTTTGGACATGTTTCTTTCATTTGTGGTTGTGTTCAGTTAATGGTTAGGTAACCATAGGCCTTTTGTAATCCCAGTAAATACAATGCTATAATACATTGATCCTCATATTGGATTATATGAAATAAGGGTACCAAACTGTACTTTTTCTAGTTGCTGCAGTGATCAAGGATACATCTTTTGTACCTTTAGTTTGTATCTTTCATCTGTAAACATGAATATAGTAAGCATAACTGGACCTTAAGGATAACTGATGTACACTATATTGCCAAAGGTTTGGGGACACCTGATCATCACACGCATATGTGCTTTTTGAACATCCTATTCCAGATGTATTCTCCGCTTTGCCGTTTTAATAACCTCCACTTTTCTGTAAAGGCTTTCCACTGGGTTTTGGAGTGTGGCTGTGTGGATTTGTTCATCCAGCCACAAAAGCATTAGTGAGTTCAGGCACTGATTTTGGGTGAGGAGGCCTGGGGTGCATTCAGTGTTCCAATTCATCCACAAAACATTTTCAGAGGGGTTGAGGTCAGGGCTCTGTGCAGGCCACTCAAGTTCATCCACTCCATTGTTGGCAAACCATGTCTTCATGGACCTCGCATTGTGAACATTGTCATGCTGGAACATGTTTCAGCTCTTTTGAAAACTGTAATGCTACAGAACAGGTGTATCTTAAAAAAAAATTATATTGTGGAAAAAGTTCATTTTCATTTCATTTTCCATAATTTCATTTTTAAAAATGTAAACTTTCATATAATCTAGATTTGTTACACATAAAGTGAAATATTTCAAGCCTTTTTTTAAATTTATTTGATTTATTTATTTTTTAAATCTTGACGATTACAGCTTACGGCTCAGGGAAATAAAAAAAAATCCAATATCTCAAAATGTTAGAAGAATGAATTTATAATACAGAAATGTCGACCTGAGAAGAGCTCTAATCAGCTAATTAACTCAAAACATATGCAAAGGTTTCCTGAGCCTTTAATCTCTCAGTCTGGTTCAGTACACAATCACAACCACAATCATGGGGAATATTAAAGTTAATGTTGCATATTTTTGGATATAAATGTCCCAGAGTCTGGAGGAAGAGTGGAGAGGCACAGAATCCAAGTTGCGTGAAGTCCAGTGTGAAGTTTCCACAGTCAGTGAAGATTTGGGGTGCCATGTCATCTGCTGGTGATGGTCCACTGTATTTTCTCAAGTCGAGAGTTAATGCAGCGCCTAGGATGCTTCATGCTTCCATCTTCTGACAAGCTTTACGGAGATGCTGATTTCCTTTTCCAATAGGAAATCTATGAGAGACACCAGACCCAACAATACAGACGAGCTGAAGGCTGCTATCAAAGCAACCTGGGCTTCTATAACTCCTCAGCAGTGCCACAGGCTGGTTGTCTCCATGCCATGCCGCACTGATGCAGTAATTCATGCAAAAGGAACCCCGACCACGAGTGCATAAATTAACATATTTTTCAGAAGGTCGAAATTTCTGTATTATAATTCTGTATTCTGTATTATTATTATTATTATTATTATTATTATTATTATTATTATTATTATTATTATTATTATTATTATTATTATTATTCAAGAGGATTAGAAGACGTCGTGAGGTGACCGGAACGAATGATTTCAGTCTACGTTCCCCTCAGGAACATTCACTGACGGACCACAATATTGCATTTGTGCAAAGTGGCTGCCAATGTCATTCACGTTGTCATGAAATAACCGAGTCAAGCGAATCCGTTATAGTATGCTTATAAAGTTATATTAGTGTAAGAATGGCAGAACAGGAGCCTGACAGTAAAAATCAGGTTAGTGTTTTTATTTTAATAACCTGATATAAAGCAATCGCTGCTAACTAACTGGACCGGTGCTAAGTAGAACTGTAACGTTAGTAAGGCGAATGCAAATGTTTGTGTGCTAAAATATATATATATATTAAACAAGTGTGTTAGGGTCAAATACTCTTTATATTTGACAATTAACAAAATGTGCTGTATGTTTGCTAGCACCATTTGCCGCCGCCTTCTTTTTTTTCTTTTGGTCCAGGTCCTGTCTAAGATCTTTATACTGATCTTCCATATCACTGTTTTGTTCTGCGCAGGGAGTGAAACTTTTAGGGATTCTGGACGTTGGGAAAACTCCTTGTGCACGAGAAGCTATTCTCCATGGTGCTGGAGGATCTGCCGTTGCAGGACTAGTGCACTTTTTGGCAACTAGTAAGTCTTACAATTTCCAATTTCCATTTACTGTTATTGGTTGAAAGCTTTCCAAGTGAAAAGCATGGAACTGTTAACACTGGTCACAGTGTACCTAAAAACGGTAATAATAAAAACTGTCCTGTTCTCATCCCAGGACTCTTATTCACACTACGCTCATACTGAACAATCTTTCAACACACTTAGTTTGCTTTCTGTTCGCTTTTACTCTTCTACGAGGGTAAGTTTAGTAAGTCCGCTATCCCATGTCACAGAAGAGGATCGGTTCCCGTAAGGAGTCGAGTTCAAGAAAGCAGACAGGCTGGCAGGAAACAAGTGCACTAATTGTAGGAAGAGCAAAGCCACAACTAACAAAACAAGGATTCGAGTAAGTGTCTGATAAACACCCAGTCGCATCCACTCTTCCTAGTACGACTTAAAGCGTCAAGTAATATACACCACAAACAAGAGCGCAACATGAATCAGCTCAACAAGTAGCAGTACAGCAAAAGGTCAAGATGTTCACACACAAACAAATAGAGACGGCGCTGAGGGCGTGTGTCTAAGGATTGATCAGCTTTCTCAGTCTGTAGTGATTATTTTCGATGTATGTTAATTAAGTGTTTCTGTCTCCCCCCCATCAGGCAGGGTGCAGCGCTCATTTCATGTTGGCATGGCTGGATTCATGGTCACAACACTGGCTTCATGGTGCGTAATCCCATATTTGAAAAGCATCAATATGTGTCATGTTCTTCTTGTGTTAATAGAACTACAGATATTGACTACACTCTCTACTGTAACCCAGAGCGTAAGACTGTACAAAATCGACACTGTAAGAGATGACGATGTGACGTAATGGACTCTTATTAGTAACTGCAGCTTCTGCGAGCTTTTACAACTTTGTGAACACAAATGATGCATTTATGTTTATTCGTTTAGCAGACACGTTTATCCAAAGGGACTTACAAATGAGGAAATACAAGCAAAGCGATATATCAAGCGAAAAATTATACAAACAATGCAAGTAGTGCTACCATGCAAGATTTATAATTGAGTTCTAGAAGAAGCAAAGTATGCAGAGTAGAGGTATAAGAGCCAGCATACATTTTTATTTATATGTGTATATATACATGTGTGTGTGTGTGTGTATATATATATATATATATATATATATATATATATATATATATATATATATATATATACATACACACACAGTATCTCACAAAAGTGAGTACATCCCTCAGATTTTTGTAAATATTTGATTATATCTTTTCATGTGAAGAAATGACACATTGCTACAATGTAAAGTAGTGAGTGTACAGCTTGTGTAACAGTGTAAATTTGCTGTCCCCTCAAAATAACTCAACACACAGCCATTAATGTCTAAACCGCTGGCAACAAAAGTAAGTACACCCCTAAGTGAAAATGTCCAAATTGGGCCCAAAGTGTTAATATTTTGTGTGGCCACCATTATTTTCCAGTGCTGCCTTAACCCTTTTGGGCATGGAGTTCACCAGAGCTTCACATGTTGCCACTGGATTCTTCTTCCACTCCTCAATGATGGCATCACGGAGCTAGTAGAAGTTTGAGACCTTGTGCTCCTCCACCTTCCGTTTGAGGATGCCCCACATATGCTCCATAGGGTTTAGTCCATCACCTTCACCCTTAGCTTCTTTAGCAAGGCAGTGGTCGTCTTGGAGGTGTGTTTGGGGTCATTATCATTATCATGCTGGAATACTGCATACTGATCATGCTCTGCTTCAGTATGTCACAGTACATGTTGGCATTCATGCTTCCTTTAAATGAATTATAGTTCCCCAGTGCCGGCAGCACTCCTGCAGCCTCAGACCATGACACTCCCACCACCATGCTTGACTTAGGCAGAACACTTTTTTTTTTTTTTTTTCTTTTTTCCCCCCCCCCCCTTTAGACAAGCTTCTGAACCAAATAAGTTTATCTTGGTCTCATCAGACCACAGGACATGGTTCCAGTAATCCATGCCCTTTGTCTGCTTGTCTTCAGTAAATTGTTTGTGGGCTTTATTGTGCATCATCTTTAGAGAAAGGCTCATGAATCATGACCAACTCAATGAGCTAAGCTAACTAAACCAACTAACCTAAACATTGACTATGACATGAAACAAAGACTCTATATCTATACTCTATAAACCACCTCTACATTTATATTCTAAACAAAGTCTATACAACTCTAAGCTATACTATCCGCTACTAGGCTATAAGCTATGCTACAAGCCACTATAGTATAAGCTATACTATAAGCTACTAGGCTACAGGCTAAGCTATAAGCTATGCTAAAAGCTAACTAGCCTAGACATGAACTCAGACATGGACTATGGCTATGAAACATGAACAAGAACTAAGACACATGGCATGAACAAAGACTCTTAACTATATTCGCTATCTAATTCTAACGCTATCTAATTGGCACCCCTGGAACTTTTCCAGAAAATGCACCATTTTTCCCAGAAAAGTCTTGCAATGACAAATGTTTTGGTATACACATGTTTATTACCTTTAAGTGCATTGGAACAGCACAAAAAAGCAGAAGAAAAAAGGCAAATTTGACATCATTTTACATAAAACTCAAAAATTAGGTCGGACAAAATTATTGGCACCCTCAACTTTAAAATTGGTTGCATACCCTTTGGAGAAAATAACTGAAACCAATCGCTTCCTATAATCATCAACAAGCTTCCTACACCTCTTAACTGGAATTTTGGACCACTCTTTTTTTGAAAACTGCTCCAGGTCTCTCAGATTTGAAGGGTGCCTTCTCGCAACAGCAATTTTGAGATCTCTCCATAGGTGTTCTATGGGATTTAGATCCGGACTCATTGATGGCCACTTCAGAATTCTCCAGCGCTTTGTCTCCAACCATTTCTGGGTGCTTTTTGAGGTATGTTTCGGGTCATTGTCCTGCTGAAACACCCATGAACTCTGACGCAGACCCAGCTTTCTGACACTAGGCCCTACATTATGGGCCAAAATCTTTTGATAGTCCCCAGATTTCATGATTCCTTGCACACAGTCAATGCACCCAGTGCTAGAGGCAGCAAAACAACTCCAAAAAATCCTTGAACCTCCACCATGTTTGACTGTAGGTACTGTGTTCTTTTCTTTGTAGGCCTCTTTCCGTTTTCTGTAAACAGTAGAATGCCAAAAAGCTCTTCCTTAGTCTCATCTGTCCACAAAACGTTCTCCCAGAAGGATTGAGGCTTACTCAGGTACATTTTTGCAAACTGCAGTCTTGTTTTTTTTTATGCCTCTGTGTCAGAAGTGGGGTTCCTCGGTCTCCTGCCATAGCGCTTCTTCTCATTCAGATTACGACGTATGGTTCGAGCTGACACTGATGCACCCTGAGTCTGCAGGACAGCCTGAATTTGCGTGGAAGTTGACTGTTGTTGTTTATCCACCATTCAAACTATCCTGCGTTGCGTTCTTTCATCAATTTTTCTCTTCCGTCCACGTCCAGGGAGATTTGCCACAGTTCCATGGGTTATAAACTTCTTGATTATATTGCACACAGTGGACAAAGGAACTTTAAGATCTCTGAAGATTGACTTGTAACCTTGAGATTGTTGATATTTTTCCACAAAAAAGTCCTCAGACAATTCTCGGCTCTTCTTTCTCTTCTCCATGCTTGGTGTGGCACACACAGGCACACAACACAAAGGTTGAGCCAACTTTCATACACTCTAACTGGCTTCAGTTTTGATTTCTATACTTGCCACAGATGAGTTTAAATGAACATCACATGCTTGAAATGAAATTATTTACCCACAGTTTTAATAGGGTGCCAATGATTTTGTCCAGTCCATTTTGGGAGTTTTGTGTAAAATGATGTCAAATTTGCCTTTTTTCTTCTAGTTTTTTGTGCTGTTCCAATGCACTTAAAGGTAATAAACATGTGAACATGTGAAATGGTGCATTTTCTGGAAAAGTTCCAGGGGTGCCAATAATTTCGTCCATGACTGTATATCTAATTACCCGCGTTGTGTGTGTCATGGCTCCCGGTATATATACACACCAGCCAAACTACTAACAGCTGCGGGTAAAACACACGAGACTCAACAACACATGACAAGACGGGGCGGAGACATGACGTCAACCAATATGCATTTCTTCGTGTTTTACCTGATGAGGGGGTGTGCACGAAGCGCAAAACGACTGATCTGAAGAATGTATTGTGTGCGCGTTAGATTTAATTCGAACACTTTCATTGGTCCACTGTGACCTGTTGGGTAATTTCATTTGTTCAATGTGATGAGGCTAAATGTTTTGGCGGCATGAAACTCGTTAGCCCGTAAAAATCCATAAATTAGCCGCATCATTGTTTAAGCCGCAGTGTTCAAACCATGTGAAAAAAGTAGCGGCTTATAGTCCGGAAATTACTGTACTCTATGTCCACTTTGTGTACAACCCTAAGTGTGAAACACTGCTGTCTCCCCTGTTTTATGGAGACTTTTAGTGTGTGTCCCTCTTTGGCTCCAATTGGCTATTTATATTCCTATGTTTACTTTATTTAAATGGTGCCTATTCTTGGGTTTTATAATTTTTATATAACCAGTGACAGCTATTGAGTAGCCATGATGAGCCAAGGGAGGATGGGGGGGGGGACTTTTAATTTTTTTTTTCTTCTCAATGAAATATTTGGGAAAGGGAAGGGAGGGGAGAAAAGGTAAATGAATCACATGAAAATAAATAAATGGGGGAAAAAATGTGAGGGGTGTACTCACTTTTGTGAGACACTGTGTGATATGTGATATATATATATATATAATGTGGGGGTTGGCATGTTAGGTGTTAGTTAAGTGCTCACGGAAGAGGTGGGTCTTTAGCTGTTTTTTGAAAATAGTGATAGAAGCAGTTTTACTTTTCTGTTTGTGTGTGTGTGTAACCGGGGTTGAATCATACATACATGACACATTGATTTTCAACTAGTAACGAGCTCAGTCTAGAGCGCTCAATCATTTGACTTGTAACACAACACGCAGGACTATGTCAGAATAGAACACAGAACACGCAGAACTGTGAGAATAGAAGACACAACATGCAGGACTGTCAGAATAGAAAAGGAGCACTGATGCAGTGGAAGTGCGTCACACCACACACGACGACACGTTTGCGTTTTTCCCCCTGGATCTCATAGGTTTGCGTCTGCTACTCTCCTGCAATGGATAGAGGTTTAACTTCTCTCCTGGCTATACTCAGTTTACTGCTTTCAGTTCGAGGACAAGTATTCAGAGGAGACTGTAACTTCGAAAGGCCCTACTCAGAGTGTGGCTACAGCCAAGGCAATGATGATGACTTTGACTGGGAACAGGTCAACACGAAGCTGAGGCCATCTGCAGACCCCTGGATACCAGCAAGCTCGGCCTTTATGATGGTCAATACTTCTGGAAGGTTCCCTGGTCACAGAGCTCAACTAGTTGTCCCTCAGCTGAAGGAGAACGATACACACTGCCTTATTTTCCAGTATTATGGAGCCAGTGGTGAGGGCTCGAGTCCTGGTCAGCTCTACATCTTTGTCAAAGAGAACAACAGTCCATTGGGCTTCCCGGTGTGGAACTCACCCGGACCTGCCTTTCATACGTGGGGGCAAGTTTAACTGGCAGTCAGCACCTCCTGGCCCAACTTTTACCAGCTCATCTTTGAAGTTGTGACCTCAGGACAGCCGGGGTTGCTGGCTATTAAGGACATTTCTCTCCAGGGACATCAGTGCATGAGCACACCATACATCCTGAATATTAAAACTATAGAGGTTAATGCCAGGCAAACAGCTACTTTCCACTGCACCATCAACGGCAAGCCCAAGGACCATGTGAACTACAAACTGTGGTTACAGAGTATCGTAGACCGAGAGGTTAAGATGAAGGACATGAAGCCAGTGAACACCAGACACTACATGGCAGCGTTCGACATGATGAACACCACCAAGGGGGATTCAAGCCGTTACTGCTGCATCGTACAATCAGACAAGGGAATGGGTATGTCCAACTACGCTGAGCTCATAGTGAAGCAACCACCAATCCCAATCACACCACCTCAGCGGACCGCAGTGGGCGCCACCTATTTGTGGATCCAGCTCAATGCTGACTCAATCAGTGGTGACGGCCCTATCATCGAGAAAGAGGTGGAGTACCGCACCATGTCAGGAAGGATGATTAACACCCAGCCCATGGATAAGCCAAACCACAGGTTCGACCACCTTGACCCAGACACAGAGTATGAGATCAGTGTTCTTCTAACAAGACTCAACAATGGCAGCACTGGAGCTCCAGGTCCACCACTGCGTGCCAGGACCAAGTGTGCTGACCCCTTGCATGGCCCTCGGCGGTTGGGGGTGGTGGATATCAAATCCAGGCAGATCACTGTACTCTGGGAGCCTTTCAGCTACAACGTGACTCAGTGCCAGACCTACAACCTGACAGTGGAGTACCGCTACAAAGTGAAAGGCAAGGAAGAGACACGAGAGGAAGTGTGCTACGAGTTGCAGAACCCGACACCACAACACACCATCCGCACCCAGATGAAATGTGCTGAAGGCTTACGGCTTCAAGGAGGAGTACGAGAGTTTCTTCGAAGGGCAGGCTGCACCCTGGGACTCTGCAAAGAAAGACGAGAAAGAGATGAAGAACCGTTACGGAAACATCATTGCATATGACCACTCCAGGGTCCGAGTACAGGCTATAGAGGGAACAGAGCTCAGATTATATTAATGCAAATTACACTGATGGATACCATCGACCAAATCACAACATAGCTACACAAGGACCCATGCAAGAAACAGTCTATGACTTCTGGAGAATGGTGTGGCAAGAGAACAATGCAACCATCATCATGTTGACTAACCTGGTGGAAGTAGGCATGGTTAAGTGTTGCAAGTACTGGCCAGATGACGCAGAGATATACCAGGACATGAAGGTGACACTGATCGAGACACAGCTGCTCTCAGAATATGTCATTCGAACCTTCGCTGTGGAAAAGCAAGGAGCTCATGAGATCAGGGAGATTAGGTAGTTCCATTTCACTGGCTGGCCAGACCTAGGAGTACCGTACCACACTACAGGCCTGCTGGGCTTCATCCGCAGAGTCAAATCCAAGAGCCCAGCTAATGCCGGCCTAATGCCGGGCTGCTTTTTCGTCATTGACATAATATTGGACATGGCTGAGCGTGAGGGTTTGGTGGACATCTATAACTGCGTGCGAGAGCTCCGCTCACGCAGGGTCAACATGGTCCAGAACGAGGAGCAGTATATGTACATCCATGACACTATATTGGAGGCGTGTTTGTGCGGTGACACCACCGTTCCAGCCAATCAGCTGCGTTCAGTATATTATGACATGAACCGTCTAGATCCTCAGACCAACTCCAGCCAAATTAAAAAGGAGTTCAGTACTCTGAACATGGTCACACCGACACTGCGCATAGAGGACTGCAGTATTGCCCTGCTGCCAAGGAACCATGAGAAGAACCGGTGCATGGATGTGCTACCACCTGACCGCTGTCTGCCCTTCCTAATCACTATTGATGGTGAGAGCAGCAACTACATCAATGCTGCCCTCATGGATAGCTACAAGCAACCATTTGCTTTCATTGTTACCCAGCATCCTTTGCCCAACACTGTGAAAGACTTCTGGACTACCACTGCACATCTATAGTAATGCTGAATGATGTGGATCCTGCTCAGCTGTGTCCAAAGTACTGGCCTGAGAATGATGTACACAGGCATGGACCTATCCAGGTGGAGTTTGTATCTGCTGATCTAGAGGAGGATATTATTAGAAGGATATTCCGCATCTATAATGCTGCATGACCACAGAATGGGTACCGCATTGTCCAGCAGTTTCAGTTCCTGGGCTGGCCCACGTACCGAGACACACCTGTGTCCAAGCGCTCATTCCTCAAACTAATCCGGTAGGTGGACAAGTGGCTGAGGAGTACGACGGAGGAGAGGAAAGCATTGTGGTGCACTGCCTAAATGGAGGTGGACGAAGTGGGACTTTCTGTGCAATCAGTATAGTGTGTGAGATGCTACGGCACCAGCACTCTGTGGACGTGTTCCATGCTGTCAAAACACTGAGGAACAACAAGTCCAACATGGTAGATCTCTTGGATCAGTATAAATTCTGCTATGAAGTGGCACTAGAGTACTTGAATTCAGGCTAAGTTGTCCCACGTTGTCCACGTTTCACCACTGCTTAATATGGCAGGTTTCCATTTTTGTGGGGAATGCGATATATGCTAAGGTGGCTGTGTTTATTTTTAATTACAGATTGTTTTTTATTTGATTTTTTTTTGTTGTGAATTAAATTTGAGGCCGAATGATGTGTAGCTGTAGCTGAAGGTCAAAATGGCATTAAGAGCATGGATCCTAAAGGTTGCATTGACATTATTGTGATTGCTTGTGAAATGTTGTTGTGTTAATTGTTGAAACGAACCACAAGCAAGCTTAATGTCATGTCAAAAGATCCAAAGCTAATATTTGTGACCATTTGTTAATACTGTAAATACTTGAAGGTTGACAGATTATTTATTCACTGAAGGGTTTTTGTTTGTTTGTTTTGGGGTTGTTGTTTTTTTTGCTGTTGTATTTTGTTCTGTTTTTTATTTTATTTGGTCATTATTATTTTTCAGTTTTAACAGGCTGGGCATAATACTGGTGACCAGGTTATGACAAATACATACATATCTATAATTTTTTTTTTAAAGAATAGAACACATAACACGCAGGACTGTCAGAATAGAACACGTGCACACGTTTTATTATTCAAATAAGCTCTTTTAGCTAAGAGGTGTCTTTTTCGGAATTAGTTATTAATTAATGATTGTATGTGAGAGCACAGTTAGGGCTCAGAGCACTGTGTTTGTATGCATGTATTGTGGGTAACTGTAATGTCCTACGGTTACTATAGTAACAGTTTTAATTTAAAACATGCTTTTAACGTGTCCAGCCAAGCCAAACGTATTGTGTGTGGATAAGGGGCAATGTGCATTCTTCGTGGGTATTTGTGGAATTATGCTATGCCTAAAACCATGACAAACCCTGCTGAAAAGGGAAAAAAAACAATAGAAACCCTCATAGAATTTGTAATGGTTTTAATGGGAATTGTATTGGTTTTAATGTAAACTGTTCACGGTCCCTCTGGGTCTCTATTGGTAATTTGTCACCATCTATTGGTGCACATTATGTCTAGTGGATACCATTAAGGACCAGTAATGGTTTTAGTTGTTAATGGTTTGTAATGGTATTTGTAGTGGAAACCATTAGAATTTCCATAATGGTTTCTGTAGGGTTCTTTTTTTTCCAGCAGGGAAGGTTTATTTTTATTTCAAAGTTATTTGTACAGACATTAATCTAATTACAAATGTGTTTGAAAAATGTTGTATGTTGTAATTTGTTGAATCTTTTCATGTCAGTATTAATAATTAGCAAGTTGTATTTATTGTGTAATGTATGAGCGTTCCACACTGAACACTCTTCACAGTCAGGTAATGAGGGTTAGGACTGATGCAATTGCAGTTAAGAGCTTTAATGAAGATTATAAAGTGTGTGTGGGGAGTGTAGTCGTCTTTGGCCATGTTTGTAGTCGTTGGTGCATTCTGGGAAATGTAGTCAGGATTTTGCCAAGACATTTTTAAATTGGAAATCATTACTTATAATAAACTACCCAAATTTCATAATTGAGGTTCAGTAAACATTATCTGAGTAGCTAATCTAAGCAAATCGAAAGCTTTTTGAAAATAATCCAAGGGTAAATCCTTGGGTAAATTTTTAAATACTAAATAACTGCAGTGATGTGTTTATTTTTATTGTCTAATTTGTTTTAGGTTCTACTGTCGGTATAACAACGCAAGACTGCGGGTACAGCAGAAGACGATTCAGGAGGGAATTAAGAATAAAGTTATTTACGAGGGGACGAGTCATGATCCTACACAAAAAGCAAGAGATCAATGAAGTCACAGTTTTTGCTCCTATGATTTTGTTCAATGGTGTTTTGTTCAGTGTCTGAATAATGAATGAATCTTTGTCTAAGCTGTTAAAATGTCTCGTTTATATGAAGTCAATATTTTACCAATGTGAAAAAAATATAACAACGAATGGCTCTGTGCATTATTCTGTACATGTTTTCATTGTATATATACACAGTATGTATACAATACACACTGTTGAAGACTGCACAGTACTCTAATCTCCACTGTAGCCTGAATCGGAACCCGATGTGATCTTGTGCTGTCGTAGCCCGTCCACTTCAAGCTTTGACGTGTTGTGCATTCTGAGATGCTTTTCTGCTCAGCATGGTTGTTTAGTGTGCTTATTTGAGTTACCGTAGCCTTGAGTCAGCCCCACCCAGTCCGGCCGTTCTCCTCTGACCTCTCTCATCATCAAGGCGTTTCTGTCTGTAGAATTGCTGCTCACTTGATATTTTTGTACCGTTCTGTGTAAACTCTTGAGAGAGTTGCACATGAAAAGCCCAGGAAATCGACAGTGGCTGATCAAACCACTCACCATGATCAAAGCTATTTATATTCATTGTTCAGTTCTTATAATTATTAACCTGCAAAACATTTGAGAACCCCTTCTGTAATTATCATTAGGAAACGTTTCCATGGTGGTTCTTCAAGGTGTCAATGGTCTACCGCTTTCTCCTCTCAAGCAAGTGAAGAAGAAAAGCTCGTCAACTTACTGAAAAAGCCTTCAGTGCTCAGCAATGTAAGAAAAAATTAAGAGTATGTTTAAGATCTCAAAGAAGAATAACTGTCACTGCCACACTGTAATAAAGTACGTGAAGCACTTCGGGTTCGTCAAAGTGGACCCCGAACATTATCAGCACAGACATTTTGTTACTGTATTTCAAACCAGGTTCTCTGTATGTAATGTAAATGAAGTTTCATTCTAAATGTAAATTAAGGATAGCATTTGATGCGATCACTTTCCATTCTCAGAGTACTAATGTTACAGGTGTGAACCCAATGGTGAGATGATAGGGTGATGTTACAGGTGTGACCCCAATGGTGAGGTGATAGGATTATCGAGACAAATATCTTTCTGAACCTTAATTACGGTCATGTAGCCCTTTGTTCAGAGATGGTTCTTGATGTCCCACTGCCGCTCCCAGGCTATAACTGTGAATGTCACTTTAGGTGGTATTCTACACATACCGTCATGGCCAAAAGTTTGCGATCAACAATTTCATGCAATTTTCCACAGTTAATTAGGTTTAGCTCTGTTTGGGCTAGCTATTGGGCTGTTTTGTGTCCGTTTGTGCTTCTTTCCCCAAATATTGCGCGGTAGTCGTGTCGTCTTGTGAAAGTTGTTTCTTTTCTTTTTTTAAATAACATAGTTTTTCACTGTAACAAAGCTTGCAAAGTGACAAACATTCTGAAGCCGACTTGATCAACACCAGACTTTTGCAAGGAACTTGCTAGGTCGATGCCTAAGTACACTGAGACCGTTTCACTGTGTGGCATTTCCAAGTGGAGGGAAATCATTTATCCCAAATTCAGTGAATCCAAATAGACCACCCTGGGGGAGACCCAAGGGAAATACTCTAAAATAAAGGAACATAAGAGTGAGACATGAGCACGAATATAAAAATGTATTTTATTAAGACAATTATTTAAAACTTGACAGGAAAATATAAAAATCGCTTTCCCACGAAGCACAGTAAGTATTTTAGAACGAAGCACTTCTCCAGGCCCAGCTGGGACAAGGCAGGCTAGCTACAACTCGAGAGGTCATCCAATCCCACCTCAAGTCACACTACCTACACCATAAGGAAGTAGTTGTGTTGGTACACTGAGCACATTGTAAAGCACACCGGGGGGGGTGGAGCGCTAGAGCCCCGCCCCCACAGACGCTAACCCCTAACCCCCCAAAAACTGGAACTGAGGTTAGCCTAGATATTTATTTAGGCATGTATGATATTTAGGCCTGTCTGAAAAAAGCTCGTATGCTCTGCTGCACTTTTCTTGGCTGCTGTCTCAATTTCTTACAGACTGAGCGGCTAAGATACATCAACCAAACTGCGTCGTGTCTGGGCGAAACAATGGAGGGGGGACACCAATTTTCCTTAACAAACGGAAATATATATAATAAAAAAGACATAATAGAATAGATCTGTTGGAAGGGAAAGTTAAAGCGGGACATATAGAAAATATTTTCTCCTGTATATTGGGGGGGGGGGTTATTACCTCATCATTGGGAGGGACACGAGTACCCCCCCCACGAGAGTGCGTGGTTACGTCCATTCTCACAGTTACCGCCGCTCGACCTACATACACATCATTCAGCCACCGAATAAATGTTGCTATCAACGCGGTCTCCGGCGCCAATTCACCACAATGCACGCGCCACCAGCGCCTCTGAGACTATAAAAACAACAAATTACGGCGGCATAGCGGTGTTCACCACGTTACGCCGTGACAAAGCCTGATCGTATCTGAACGGAAGTGGGAACCGAAAATGCCAGAGGGGGCGAGGGACTGGGAATCACAATCCGCTTACCAAAATAAGGGTCCTTAAATAATCGGGTAGCTCTCAAGCTATTGGTCGGCCGAAACCAAATCCCAAGCAGAGCCAATAATATAGCCAAATCTCTTACTCTGCAACAACTGCAAGTACTAAAAACTGACAACGATATGTGAAGCAATAAATAATATTTACTGGATTTTGTTGTTGTTGTCATGCTCTATAGCCGTTTTCATGAACAAATGTATAGTGATCGAAAACGTTTGGCAATGACTATATTGCTGAGACCCAGATAAATTGTACCTTTGATAATTCTGCCTTTTTGGGGAACAAGCTTATCCTATCACCGTTCAGGGTGAAATCTGCTGAGAGGCAGTCTGTAATTTCTTACAGTAAGTACATATCAACAGATCCAGCATGCACCTGCTATTCTCCAAAGCTAGATGATAATCAGAAATGTGACGACATGGTTAATTATGAATAGTTGGTGCGAGACTGATGGGACACTGTGATGTATAAGTGTTGGTTAACCGTTAACCGGGGCTGAATCTGAAATGGTTCTGTACTACCTATATATTGCAATATATATTGAAATAAGGCCTTTTGCATACTTACTGGACTACACTAAATCAGAGCCATTTCAGATATCCGAGTGTGTAACATACATGACACATCGATTTTCAACTAGTTTTCAAACTCAGTCTAGAGCGCTCAAACATTTGACTGGTAACGTAGAACTAAGTCATTTGCCATAACACAACACGCAGGACTATGTCAGAATAGAACATAGAACACGCAGGACTGTCAGAATAGAACAAAGAACACGCAGGACTGTCAGAATAGAACAAAGAACACGCAGGACTGTCAGAATAGAAAAGGAGCACTGATGGAGCAGTGGAAGTGCGTCACAGCACACACAATGACACGTTTGCGTTTTTCCCCCTGGAAATTGTGGGCTAGCGTCCGCTACTCTCCTGCAATGGATAGAGGTTTAACTTCTCTCCTGGCTGTACTCGCTTTACTGCTTTCAGTTCGAGGACAAGTATTCAGAGGAGACTGCAACTTCGAAAGGCCCTACTCAGAGTGTGGCTACAGCCAAGGCAATGATGATGACTTTGACTGGGAACAGGTCAACACGAAGCTGAGGCCATCTGCAGACCCCTGGATACCAGCAAGCTCGGCCTTTATGATGGTTAATACTTCTGGAAGGTTCCCTGGACACAGAGCTCAACTAGTTGTCCCTCAGCTGAAGGAGAACGATACACACTGCCTTATTTTCCAGTATTATGGAGCCAGTGGTGAGGGCTCGAGTCCTGGACGGATCTACATCTATGTCAAAGAGACCAACAGTCCAGTGGGCTTCCCGGTGTGGAACTCACCCGGACCTGCCTTTCATTCGTGGAGGCAAGTTGAACTGGCAGTCAGCACCTCCTGGCCCAACTTTTACCAGCTCATCTTTGAAGTTGTGACCTCAGGACAGCCGGGGTTGCTGGCTATTAAGGACATTTCTCTCCAGGGACATCAGTGCATGAGCACACCATACATCCTGAATATTAAAACTATAGAGGTTAATGCCAGGCAAACAGCTACTTTCCACTGCACCATCAACGGCCAGCCCAAGGACCACGTGAACTACAAACTGTGGTTACAGAGTATCGCAGGCCGAGAGGTTAAGATGAAGGACATGAAGCCAGTGAACACCAGGCACTACATGGCAGAGTTTGACATGGTGAACACCACCAAGGGGGATTCAGGCCGTTACCGCTGCATCGTCCAATCAGACAAGGGAGTGGGCGTGTCCAACTATGCTGAGCTCATAGTGAAGCAACCACCAATCCCAATCACACCACCTCAGCTGACCGCAGTGGGCGCCACCTATCTGTGGATCCAGCTCAATGCTGACCCAATCAGTGGTGACGGCCCTATCATCAAGAAAGAGGTGGAGTACCGCACCATGTCAGTAAGGATGATTAACACCCAGCCAATGGACAAGCCAAACCACAGGATCGGCCACCTTGACCCAGACTCTGAGTGCGAGATCAGTGTTCTTCTAACAAGACCCAACAAGGGCGGCACTGGAGCTCCAGGTCCACCACTGCGTGCCAGGACCAAGTGTGCTGGCCCCTTGCATGGCCCTCGGCGGTTGGAGGTGGTGGATATCAAATCCAGGCAGATCACAGTACGCTGGGAGCCTTTCGGCTACAACGTGACCCGGTGCCACACCTACAACCTGACAGTGGAGTACCGCTACAAAGTGAACGGCAAGGAGGAGACACGAGAGGAAGTGTGCTATGAGTTGCAGAACCCGACACCACAACACACCATCCGCAACCTGTTGCCTTACACCAACGTCAGTGTTAAGCTGGTGCTACGAAACCGAGAGGGCGAAAAGGAGAGCCAAGAGCTGGACGTTCTCACAGATGAGGATATACCCGGCGCCATGCCCCCTGAGTCCATTCAGGGAAGTACATATGAAGAGAAGATCGCCCTCAAATGGCGAGAGCCCGTACAGACTTACGGAATCATAAAGCTGTACGAAATATTTTACAAGGCCATGATCTCCTTTGACCCAGAGTTCATTGTGGCCAATCAGAGTGGGAAGGTGTTAAAGCCCAGTAATGAAACTTCTCACGTGTTTTCGGGGCTGTCCCCAGGCTGTACCTACTTATTTACCATCAGAGCCAGCACTGTCAAAGGCTATGGTTCTCCGGCCTCAAAGGAGTTCACCACTAAGATTTCGTCTCCACACATGCCTGGCTATGATCAGGAGACAACACTCAACCAGACGGACAGCACTGTAACAGTTCTGCTGAAGCCTGCACAGAGCAGAGGAGCACCAGTCAGTGTGTACCAGGTAGTGGTAGAGGAAGAGCGGCCACGCCGAGCGCAGCGCACTGCTGAGATTCTGCGCTGCTACCCCATCCCCATCCACTTCCAGAATGCCACTGTGCTCAGCTCACCATATTACTTCACCGCTGAGTTCCCAGCTTCCCGCATACACAGCTCTCTGGCTTTCACCATCGGAGACAACAAGACCTATGAGGGCTACTGGAACGCCCCACTGCTGCCCCATAAGAGCTACAGCATCTATTACCAGGCTGTTAGCAAGGCCAACTGGGAGTCAAAAATCAATTGCGTTCGTGTGGCCACTAAAGCTGCCATTATTGTGACCCAGCGCACCACACCCGGAATCATCGCTGGCATCCTCCTCTTTGTCATCATTTTCCTTGGTATAGTGCTGGTCATGAAAAAAAGGAAAACTGCAAAAAAGCTTAAGGAGACCCTGAGCAGCAGCACAAGGCAGGAGATGACAGTGATGGTGAACTCCTTGGATAAAAGCTGCACAAAGCAGGGCACCAACTGTGATGACGCCATCTCCTTCATGGACACCCACAATCTCAATGGAAGAACTGTTTCCTCACTGTCATCATTTACCATGAAGACTAACACACTCAGCACTTCAGTGCCCAACACCTATTACCCAGATGAGAACCACGTGATGACCAGCAAGACGAGCAGCCTGGTTCAGTCCCACACTCATTCCTTTAAGAAAAGGGAGGCGGTGGATGTGCCCTACCAGACAGGGCAGCTCCACCTGGCCATCCGCGTGGCAGATCTGCTTCAGCACATCACCCAGATGAAATGTGCTGAAGGCTACGGCTTCAAGGAGGAGTACGAGAGTTTCTTCAAAGGGCAGGCTGCACCCTGGGACTCTGCAAAGAAAGACGAGAACAGGATGAAGAACCGTTACGGAAACATCATTGCATATGATCACTCCAGGGTCCGACTTCAGGCTATAGAGGGGGAGCAGAGCTCAGATTATATTAATGCAAATTACATTGATGGATACCATCGACCAAATCCCTACATAGCTACACAAGGACCCATGCAAGAAACAGTCTATGACTTCTGGAGAATAGTGTGGCAAGAGAACACTGCAACCATCATCATGTTAACTAAGCTGGTGGAAGTAGGCATGGTTAAGTGTTGCAAGTACTGGCCAGATGACACAGAGATCTACCAGGACATGAAGGTGACACTGATCAAGACACAGCTGCTCTCAGAATATGTCATTCGAACCTTCGCTGTGGAAAAGCAAGGAGCTCATGAGATCAGGGAGATCAGGCAGTTCCATTTTACTGGATGGCCGGACCAAGGAGTACCGTACCACGCTACAGGCCTGTTGGGCTTCATCCGCAGAGTCAAATCCAAGAGCCCTGCTAATGCCGGCCCAATGGTGGTCCACTGCAGCGCTGGTGCTGGCTCCACGGGCTGCTTTATCATCATTGACATAATATTGGACATGGCTGAGCGTGAGGGTTTGGTGGACATCTATAACTGCGTGCGAGAGCTCCGCTCACGCAGGGTCAACATGGTCCAGAACGAGGAGCAGTATGTGTTCATCCATGACACCATCTTGGAGGCATGTTTGTGCGGTGACACCACCGTTCCAGCCAATCAGCTGCATTCGGTGTATTATGACATGAACCGTCTAGATCCTCAGACCAACTCCAGCCAAATTAAAAAGGAGTTCAGTACTCTGAACATGGTCACACCGACACTGCGCATAGAGGAGTGCAGCATTGCTCTGCTGCCAAGTAACCATGAGAAGAACCGGTGCATGGATGTGCTACCACCTGACCGCTGTCTGCCCTTCCTTATCACTATTGATGGCGAGAGCAGCAACTACATCAATGCTGCCCTCATGGATAGCTACAAGCAACCATCTGCTTTCATTGTTACCCAGCATCCTTTGCCCAACACTGTAAAAGACTTCTGGAAGCTGGTCCTGGACTACCACTGCACATCTATAGTAATGCTGAATGATGTGGATCCTGCTCAGCTGTGTCCAGAGTACTGGCCTGAGAATGGTGTACACAGGCATGGACCTATCCAGGTGGAGTTTGTATCTGCTGATCTAGAGGAGGATATTATTAGAAGGATATTCCGCATCTATAATGCTGCATGGCCACAGAATGGGTACCGCATTGTCCAGCAGTTTCAGTTCCTGGGCTGGCCCATGTACCGAGACACACCTGTGTCCAAGCGCTCATTCCTCAAACTAATCCGGCAGGTGGACAAGTGGCAGGAGGAGTACAATGGAGGAGAGGGACGCACTGTGGTGCACTGCCTAAATGGAGGTGGACGAAGTGGGACTTTCTGTGCAATCAGTATAGTGTGTGAGATGCTACGGCACCAGCGCTCTGTGGACGTGTTCCACGCTGTCAAAACGCTGAGGAACAAGAAGTCCAACATGGTAGATCTCTTGGATCAGTATAAATTCTGCTATGAAGTGGCACTAGAGTACTTGAATTCAGGCTAAGTTGTCCAGACGCGGCTGTCCCACGGCCTTTCAGGGTGAGTTGGACAGGTCACACACTCCTCGCACTCGTGACATATTCTACGAGCACACAGATGTACTTCCACATTGTCCACGTTTCACCACTGCTTAATATGTTTTGGCAGTTTTTTTCAAATGTTTTTTTTTTTTGTCCCTCTTCTTGCCTGTGACACCTCTGTCTTGCCTTTTTATCCTCGGTGGATGATAGCCGTCATTTCCATTTTTGTGGGGAATGTGATATATGCTAAAGTGGCTGTGTTTATTTTTAATTACAGATTGTTTTTTATTAGAGTTTTTTTGTTGTAAATTAAATTTGAGGCCGAATGACGTGTAGCTGAAGGTCAAAATGGCATTAAGAGCATGGATCCTAAAGGTTGCATTGACATTATTGTGATTGCTTGTGAATTGTTGAAGCGAACCACAAGCAAGCTTAATGTCATGTCAAAAGATCCAAAGCTTATATTTGTGACTTTTTATTTGTTAATACTGTACATACTTCATGGTTGACGGATTATTTATTCATTGAAGGGTTTTGTAACGGTCCCTCTGGGTCTCTATTGCTAATTTGTCACCTATTGGTGCACGTTATATCTGGTGGATACCATTAAGGACCAGTAATGGTTTTAATAGTTAATGGGTTTTAATGGGTTGTAATGGTATTTGTAGTGGAAAACATTAGAATTTATGTAATGGTTTCTGTAGGGTTTTTTTTCCAGCAGGGAAGGTTAATTTTCATTTCAAAGTTTATTTATATGGACATTAATCTGATTACAAATGTGTTCGAAATATGTTGTAATTTGTTGAATCTTTTCATGTCAGTATTAATAATTAGCAAGTTGTATTTATTGTGTAATGTAAGAGTGTTCCACACTGAACACTCTTCACAGTCAGGTAATGAGGGTTAGGACTGATGCAATTGCAGTTAAGAGCTTTAATGAAGATTATAAAGTGTGTGTGGGGAGTGTAGTCGTCTTTGGCCATGTTTGTAGTCGTTGGTGCATTCTGGAAAATAGAGTCTTGACAGTCACATTTTTAAATTAGAAATCCATGCATCCACTTACTCCTGATTTCAGTGTAGCAGGGGAACCTGGACAGGGTGCCAGTCCATCGCAGGGCACAATCACATACACACTCACACACCCATTCATACACTACGGACACTTTAGACACGCCAATCAGCCTACCATGCATGTCTTTGGACTGGGGGAGGAGACCAGAGTACCCAGAACATGCAAACTCCGCACACACATGGCCCCGAGAATCAAACTCCATATCCTGGAGGTGCGAGGCGAACATGATAACCACTAAGCCACCGTGCACCCAAATTGGAAATCATTACTTATAATAAACTACCCAAATTTCATAATTGAGATTCAGTAAACATTAACTGAGTAGCTAATTTAAGCAAATTGAAAGCTTTTTGCAAAGAATCCAAGGCAGCCTTGGGTAAATTTTGAAATACTAAATAACTGCAGTGATGTGTTTATTTTTATTGTCTAATTTGTTTTAGGTTCTACTGTCGGTATAACAACGCAAGACTGCGGGTACAGCAGAAGACGATTCAAGAGGGAATTAAGAATAAAGTTATTTACGAGGGGACGAGTCATGATCCTACACGAAAAGCAAGAGATCAATGAAGTCACAGTTTTTGCTCCTATGATTTTGTTCAATGGTGTTTTGTTCAGTGTCTGAATAATGAATGAATCTTTGTCTAAGCTGTTAAAATGTCTCGTTTATATGAAGTCAATATTTTACCAATGTGAAAAAAATATATAATAATTAGAACACAACGAATGGCTCTGTGCATTATTCTGTACATGTTTTCATTGTATATATACACAGTATGTATACAATACAGACTGCTGAAGACTGCACAGTACTCTAATCTCCACTGTAGCCTGAATCGGAACCCGATGTGCTGTCGTAGCCCGTCCACTTCAAGCTTTGACGTGTTGTGCATTCTGAGATGCTTTTCTGCTCCGCACGGTTGTTTAGTGTGCTTATTTGAGTTACTGTAGCCTCAAGCAAGTGAAAAAGAAGAAAATAAGCTTGTCAGTTCACTGAAAAAGCCTTCAGTGCTCAGCAATGTAAGAAAAAATTAGTCCGTTTGTGCTTCTTTCAACAAATGTTGTGTGGTAGTCTGTTGTGAAAGTTTTGGGGTTTTTTTAATTATCGTTTTTAGCAGTAACAAAGCTTGCAAAGTGAGCTGGTCTCTTGTGATTTCTTTTTGTTTTACTGATCTTTCAATTTGATAATATCATTTTATTATGCCTGAGTAATTTTATTCTGAGTAATATTACTCAGTTCTACAGTTTTTGTCAGCACGTGAGAAGGCCACCAAATCAAAAGGCATAACCCGAAGTATGTTATACCAACAGTGAAACAGGTACTGAAAATTAAGGTTTGGGGTGCAGTATCCGGTTCTGGGCAGGCAGGACTGTGGATTATGCCAAAGAACACAATTAACGGAACAGTGTATCTGAACGTATTTAGAGAGAAGCTGCCAAATTTCAACATTCACAATATCAGCCACTTCCAACAGGATGGTGCGCCGTATCATTCCACAAAGGCTGTCAAATCCTGGTTAACCAAAAACCACATTCGGCTGTTGGAACCATGGCCAGGAAGTAGTCTAGACTTGTATAGACAGTAATGAAGCAGAAGGTGTCTGAGCGCAATCCAAGTTCTGAAGCTGACTTCATCAAGTGCATCAAAGAAGTCTGGATGCATGAGATAACGCCGGACTTTTGCAAGAAACTAGCTAGGTCGATGCCTCGGCACACTGAGATTTTGTTGTTGTCATGCTCTATAGCCGTTTTCATGAACAAATGCATAATGATCACAAACGTTTGGCAATGACTCTATTGCTGAGACTCAGATAAATTGTACCTTTGATAATTCTGCCTTTTTGGGGAACAAGCTTATCCTATCACCGTTCAGGGTGAAATCTGCTGAGAGGCAGTCTGTAATTTCTTACAGTAAGTACATATCAACAGATCCAGCATGTACCTGCTATTCTCCAAAACTAGATGATAATCATAAATGTAACGACATGGTTAATTATGAATTGTTGGTGCGAGACTGATGGGACGCTGTGTTGTCACTAAATTTATAGTTGAAGACGGTCTGCTCTCCAGTAGGAACCCTAATGCCTGCTGTGCTTTGTTTAGATATGTATATATAAAATATATAAATGTTTGTGGTTGTGGGTATATCCATCAATCCATCCATCTTCTACCGCTTATTCCTTCTTCAGGGTCACGGGGAACCTGGAGCCTATCCCAGGAAGCATCAGGCACAAGGCGGGGTACACCCTGGACAGGGGGCCAAGTCCATTGCAGGGCACAATCACATTGTTTCTTTGTGTGCGTGTGTGTGTGTATGTATGTGTATGTATATATATGTATATGTACAGTGGTGTGAAAAAGTGTTTGCCCCCTTCCTCATTTCCTGTTCCTTTGCAAGTTTGTCACACTTAAGTGTTTCGGAACATCAAACCAATTTAAACAATAGTCAAGGACAACACAAGTAAACACAAAATGCAATTTGTAAATGAAGGTGTTTATTATTAAAGGTGAAAAAAAATCCAAACCATCATGGCCCTGTGTGAAAAAGTGATTGCCCCCTAAACCTAATAACTGGTTGGGCCACCCTTAGCAGCAACAACTGCAACCAAGCGTTTGCGATAACGTGCAATGAGGCTTTTACAGCGTCCTGGAGGAATTTTGGCCCACTCATCTTTGCAGAATTGTCCTAATTCAGTTACATTAGAGGGTTTTCGAGCATGAACGGCCTTTTTAAGGTCATACCACAACATCTCAATAGGATTCAGGTCAGGACTTTGGCTAGGCCACTCCAAAGTCTACTTTTGTTTTTTCTTGCGCCATTCGGTGGTGGACTTGCTGGTGTGTTTAGGATCATTGTCCTGCTGCAGAACCCAAGTTCGTTTCAGCTTGAGTACACGAACAGATGGTCGGACATTCTCCTTCAGGATCTCTTGGAGACAGTAGAATTCATAGTTCCTTTTATCACGGGAAGTCTTCCAGGTCCTGAAGCAGCAAAACAGCCCCAGACCATCACACTACCACCACCATATTTTACTGTTGGTATAATGTTCTTTTTATGAAATGCAGTGTTCCTTCTACGCCAGATATACTTGGACACACACCTTCCAAAGAGTTCCACTTTTGTCTCATCGGTCCACAGAATGTTGTCCCAAAAGTCTTGGGGATCATCAAGATGTGTTGTGGAGAAATTGAGACGAGCTTTGATGTTTTTTTGCTCAGCAGTGGTTTTCTCCTTGGAACTCTGCCATGCAGGCCATTTTTGCCCAGTCTTTTCCTGATGGTGGAGGCATGAACGCTGACCTTACCTGAGGCAAGTGAGGCCTGCAGTTCTTTGGACGTTGTTGTGGGGTCTTTGTGACCTCTTGGATGAGTCGCCGCGGCGCTCTTGGGGTAATTTTGGGCGGCCGCCCCTGGGAAGGTTCACCACCGTTCCATGTCTTCGCCATTTGTGGATAATGGCTCTCACTGTGGTTCGCTGGATTCCCAAAGCTTTGGAAATGGCTTTATAACCCTTTCCAGACTGATAGATCTAATTACTTTCTTTCTCAATTGTTCCTGAATTTCTTTGGGTCTCGGCATGATGTGTAGCTTTTTAGGATCTTCTGGTGGACCTTACTGTGTCAAGCAGCTCCTATTTAAGTGATGCCTTGATTGTGAACAGGTGTGGCAATAATCAGGCCTGGGTGTGGCTAGAGAAATTGAACTCAGGTGTGGACAACCACAGTTATAGTATGTTTTAACAAGGGGGGCAATCACTTTTCACACAGGGCCATGATGGTTTGGATTTTTTCACCTTTAATAATAAACACCTTCATTTACAAATTGCATTTTGTGTTTACTTGTGTTGTCCTTGACTATTGTTTAAATTGATTTGATGTTCGAAACACTTAAGTGTGACAAACATGCAAAGGAACAGGAAATGAGGAAGGGGCCAACACTTTTTCACACCACGTGTATATATATGTATGTGTATATATGTTGTGTTGTGTGTGTGTGTGTGTGTGTGTGTGTGTGTGTGTGTGTATATGTGTGTATATATTATATATATATATATATATATATATATATATATATATATATATATATATATATATATTTATTTGTTTGTTTGTAGAGTGCATTGAGTGTGGATATGTTGCTACACTTAGAATCTGGTATGACTATTTTGGTACACTTCCCCTTGGATCTTCAACACATTTTGGTACCATGACAATGTACAAAGTCTCCTCTGATCAGCCTTGTAGTACACTGGTGCACTGGTTTATTGGAGCAATAGCGCCTTTATTTCATTATTTTTTCCATTACCAGAATGGATTCGGTCAAAATTTATATTATTTATAGGCTTACTTGTTTTTTCAGCCAACTTTTTAAAATTAAATTCAAGTGGCCAGTCAAACAAGCTAATCACTATAAGAATTATAAATAGAACAGTCGTGGTAGTAGTGGATTGTGATTTCCATGGACCCCCTAGCTATGTGTCTCAGATCCCACTTTGGGAACCCCTGCATTATACTATCCACCACAGTTGACATGACACGAACACTTGGTACATTTGTTCACTTAGAAATCTGTTTTTTTTGTTGTTTGTTTGTTTTTGTTTTTTAACTAAAATGCCCCTCACTAACATTTTTTTAACAGCATGTTTTATCTTAATGGTATTCGTAGACACTGCCTCTTATATTAGCATTAAAACATGTTTTTGATAGAGACTAGAAAGCTCTTCTGTAAGTTGCTACGGATAAGGGCATCAGCTAAATTCTCCTAACTAAAAAGGTATGGTAAGATAAGCTCATCAAGAAAGAAAATTGTAGATGTCCAGAAAAAGAAACACTAGCAAGTTGGATGTGAAGCGTCACGGTGCTGTTATTTATAGGTCTCCCGAGAGATGTTCAACGAAGTTGGAATCTGGGTTCTAGCTCTTTAGGTTCAGGTTATTTTCATGTTGGAAAGTACGCCTTTGCCCCAATCTGAGACTCTTAGTGATCATATTGTGACAAGCCTCTCAGTCCCTGTTACTAAAAATAGCTTGATGCACCCACCATGTTTCACTGTAGGAGTAGAATCGGTCAAGTGTTGAGCCATGCCTAGTTTCCTTGTCATTCAAAGAGTTGATTTCTTGTTTCTCTTGGCTGGAGAATTCTTTAGGTGGCTTTTGGTAAACTTCAAGCAGCCCTAGTGCGTTTCAAACCGCCATTTAGGAATGATGGATGTTACGGTGTTGTTCTTCTGGACTTCGGTGCCTTTTCACTAATCTGTACTTCAAGATAATCCTGTATATTGATTGAATCCTGTATATCCTTTGACATCGTTGCATTTGTGATAGACAGAGTCATCATCCCCCCAGGAGTTCATGATTTCAGAAATTGATGCAAAACCAAGGAACCCTCAGTATTAAATTTCCCCACTAGAGACAAAAAATATATATACTGAATATAGGATTCAGCTCAGTCTAAATAAAAACCCACATTCATTACATATTTACTTTTTTATTCCACAACACATACAACATAAATCATCTGGCAAATTTATATTTAGCATGTGCACGTACAGTATACTGCAGTAGTCTGATTGTTGTCTCACATAAAATGAGTAATCATAAATAAAGCGCTGTTTAGTGATTTAAAAAAGAAAAAACAAACATTTGCGCCATTAGCAAATCATCAAAAGCCCTCATAACCAGGAGAACACTATGCACAGCATTATAGTTACACAAGCACTGGAGAGCCACTGAGCCACGGTTTATTAGTGTAATAGTAAACTATAAATAAAGCAGTAAGCCACAAGAGGGCGACTTGCAGTGACTTTTTCACAGCCCTGCTGAACAAAAACCCCAACAGAAACCCTCAGAGGATGAATAGTAATAGCTTTAATGGTTATAATGGGAATTGTATTGGTTTTAATGGAAACTGTAATGGTCCATCTGGGTTTCTTCTCGTAATTTGTTGCCTTCTATTGGTGGCATGTTATGTCTAGTGGATAGCATTAAGGACCTAGGTCCTTAATTCGTCTTACTACGTAATGGAAACCATTTGGTAATGGTTTTAATTGTTTAACAGCTGATGGTTTGTAATGGTATTTGTAGTGGAAACCATTTAGAATTTCTGTGATGGTTTCTATGGTTTTTTTCATTCTGCAGGGAGGTAAGGTGTTCCTTAGGCATGACACAAAGCCAGGTGATAAAATCATGGTAACTCGCCCCCTCACCGCTTACTGCTTCATTTTAGAAGCTTGGTGCCATTTAATTTAATTCTGTTATAAAACGAACAAAAACAGTATGATTAAATCCGGTGTTCAATAAATAATTGAATTTATTATTGATGAATTAGCGATAAACAACACAATGTAGTCTGTCATCAGTAAACTTTGGTTGCTAAGCAATGTAACAGTTAAAAAAAATGGCTGTAATTGTAACACCTTAATTGTTTTAAAACCTGGTGCCTTAATACTTCAGTTAATTCAGCTTCAAATGCAGCTCGACCAATCAGATTGTAGAACCGATTCTATTAATTTTAGAACGTCAACTGCAGTGACGTGAAACACTTGTAGAAAATAAATACGTTAAAAAGGTGTAACCAACATTATGACAATCATCAAATCAAACAGTATTTGAATGGTGGTGCTGAAAAAGTGACTTTTGTTATAAAGAAAAGGGAAAATGCAGGTCCTTCAAGAATACATTCAACATCCAGACGCAGACGCACCCCACTGTTAAGGCCATATCTGCCTTTAAAACAGTGGAAAGCTCCTACTGTAAACAACCACCTTTAAACACTTCTAATCAAGTGATATCAGTGCAAGTCTTTGGTCATTTTCATATAAAGGAATGTGTGATTAGATGTCTTTACATTCAAATTCAGCATAAGTTTACTTTCTTGGTAAAGCATTTTCCTGAAGTACTAGATGTGGGTGTTTGTTGTAAGGTCAATTGATTCTGCTTTAGAATAGCTCTTTTGCAAGTGGTCAATCTTTACATTATAGGGCCAAAAGTATGCGGACACCTGACCATCACGTACATATGTACATGTTGAACATCCCATTCCAGATTTATTCCCCACTTTGCTGGTATAAATAACCTCCACTCCACTCTTCTACTGTAGGAAGGATTTTCCACTAGTGTGGATTTGTGTGTTCATTCAACCACAAGCGCATTAGTGAGGTCAGGCACATAGTCAGCGTTCAAATTCATCCCAAACGTGATCAGTGGGGTTGAGGGCTCTGGGCTCTGTGCGGACTACAAGTACTTCCACTCCAACCTTGGTCTTTATGTGCACAGGAGCATCATCATGCTGGAACAGGTATGAGCCTTTTAATTCCAGTGAAGGGAAAATAATGCTCCAGCATTTATAGACATCCTATATATAATTGTGTACTTCCAAGTTTGTGGCAGAACCACATATAGGCATGATGATCAGGTGTCCACAAACCTTTGACCATATAAAGCGTATTTTAATTTGAAACTGAATAGACCATGCGATTTCTTTTATGTAATTTTCCCAGATTACCGTCTTGGTTTCTTTGAAAGCAGTATTTAAGAACTGAGGAGGATTAAGGAGCACAACAAATAATTAATATGAACATGAAAAACTGTTAAACACAATTACCATTATACACAAATTACTAAAAGACTAATACATGAGCAAGGTTTGGGAATGCATGATAATATGAACCAGCATTTTTAAAGTTAAAGCTTCAGGGCTACTGACCACTAATCTTACATTAAAGTCTGACATTTTATAGCAAAAAACAAAACAAAAAAAACCTTTAGCAGAGCATATTTGAAGGATTAAATATGCTTCACTGAACAGTTTACATAAACACCGAGATACAAAGTGTATATGAAGTGTTTCATAATAACGACGCTCAAGCAAAATCCTCAACAGTCAGTGTAGGAGGTTTGATGCTTCGAGGCGTTATCACATAACAATTAGATTGATCAGTGTGGCAAATCTGAATTCTCTATAAACCAGGATCAATTTGAATCTTTGTGTAATGTAAGCATTGAGAGAGTAATTGTGCATTAGGCAGCTGGTCAGTGAGATTTTGCTCAACAGACCATCCTCTAATGTGAGTGAAAATGTACTAGAGATCAATCTGAATGCTCCGCAAAGAGGATTAATGTAAATACACGGTATAGAGGTCTGTAATTTTGAACTGCGGCACGAACAAACTTGCATTACTGTTTGTACAATTTGTATATTGCCCTAGCAAACCAATGCGGTCATGAGAAAACTAACTGGCACTCCCTTTGCAGCTCTTAACACTTTGAGATGAAATGAACATTAGACCAAACACTTAATTTTTTTTTTCTTTTTCTTTTTTTTGCGACAGCAGCAACATGTAAGGTATATGACTGAATTTTGACTCCATGCCATGTGATTGTTTTTGTGTGTGTGGCAAATAAGCCAGTATCAGTGGCACTAAACTCACATTACTAATAAAAGTGCATAAAGTAATCACGGTTTCCTATTCAGTGGAAATAAATATTAAAGCTGACTGACAAACAATAAATAATTGGATAAAAATCGAAAGTAATACAAATCGGAGTAGTCAATACCATGTGACCAGTAAACATTCTGAAGGAAATTGTTCGGCAAAGCATTTCGATATGCATGTTCACAGACTACAGAGACCACGGATTACAACGATAAATACAGTTGCATACAAAAAGAAACCCTTTGTATCCTGGTTAGCAAATCCCAAGAATGAAAATAAATTAGTCAGCTCACGATGACGACAAAGCAGCGAGCTCGTCACAGGATAATGTCATAAACACGCCCTACGCGTCCCAGCCACTCTCGCACGGCTTGCCGCACACGGAGGTCAGTCACGTGACACGTCAGCTGACTGATGCAGGGGAACATGGCCGGCTGCAGGGCCACGAATGTGGCATCTGGCAACAGCTGGATTTGGTTCAGGATGGTGAGGACCATGTTAGTCCATGCCTGAGTGTACAAGAAAAAATGTTGGTAAGTTGTATGCATTACGTGTATTCCATGAACATATAAGAAGTGAACAATAATAACAGTACTCCTAATAGAAATGTATATAAATAAATATATATAGTGGTTCTGTCATGTTTTCTGAGAACATTAAAAACGACACAAATGCATCCCCTCCTACTTGTATCTGTGCCTCGGAGTCTTTGAAGGAGATGTTATGTGAGCTGGCGGTAGAACCCGAGCGTGGCCTCTTGTCCTGACGGAGTAGTTCTGGTCCGGCGCTAAAAGAGTGCCTCATGGTCCTCTGATCGAGGAGCTGTTGAGGTCTCTGTGGTCCAGGAGACTCTGGTGTCATCCTCTCTCCTGCCTTCTTTGTCAACGAGCCAGGGTTCTGTTGCTGCTGCTGCTGCTGTTGTTGCTTGCGCTTCTTGTACTCCATCATCAGCTTGGTGATGGTCTTGTCACTGGCAATGGTGTAAAGCTTGTTGCTGGCGCTCTCCCACCACTCCTTTTTCCTCCTCCTCTCCTCCTCCTCTGAGGAGGGTGTGCTGGGTACATGAAGGCGAGGGGTTTCCTCCAAGGGTGTCCCACGTCCTGAATGGGCACCTGTTGACGGGGTGGAGCTCTCAGAGGGGAAGAGGGGCAGAAAGAACATGCTGTCAGGACGGGTGATGGGAGGTAGCTCTTCAGTGCTGCTTTCCAGGTCTAGGTGCATCTGGATGTAGTTTGTGCAGAGGTCCATGCAGAGCTTGTGCATGCGTTTGAGCAGCCACGCCCAGTCTGCACCACTGGCGGGCTGGGTGCTCAGAGCAGGCAGGCGCGTACGCCACCGGCGTGGTGGGCTCACACGGGCCGTCTCCTCAAACATGTCCTCATCCTCAGAAGAGCAGCCTTGTGATGAATCTGAGCTGCCCTCCTCTTCTTCCTCTTCCTCCTCCTCCTCACTGAGGATCTTCTTCACCTGCTCCACAGTGATCTGCTCCTGGTTGGTCAGCATGGCACATAGCAGAGCCTGGAAACACCAGCAAATAGAGAATAGAAGAGTCCTTCTCGATGACCCAAAAGTGGTAGCCTAGTAGTATGTTCTGTTATAAATAATAATAATAATAATAATACATTTAATTTACAGTGCCCTCCACTAATATTGGCACCCTTGGTAAACATGAGCAAAGAAGGCTGTAAAAAACTGTCTTTATTAATTAACCTTTAAGTATTAACTTTTAATAAATAAATAAATAATCACAAAAATACTCTCATGGATATCAAACAATTGCAAAGACAACACTGGTTTATGGAGAAAAAAAATCTCATATGAGAAAAATATATATTTGAAGTATTCTCTTATTGATATTTTACATTTTGTTTAGTACACCTGGGTGACTAGGTACAGGAAATTGTTCAACCAAGACTCCCTGTTTCAGAAGAGTATAAATATGAGGTATGTGTACAACACAAAGCACCTGGAAGTAGATATTGAAGCTCATTGCGGCTTGGCGGTACAGGTTAGCGGCTCCGCACACCCCTGACACCTTCATGAGTAGGTATTTCAGACCAGGACGTGTGTCAAAGTCCCGCGCCGTGCGGTACGAGTCGAGCAGGAGGTCCAAGATAATGGCCAGATTTTGCATGGAGATGTAGCGTAGAAAACCAGAGGCTTTGGGATCTGAGCCCGGTGTTAAGCGATCCTGGCTCTCAGAGCTGCTGGAACCCTTCACGAACTCCTCCAGTAGGATGTCATAGAGGTTCTGCAGCAGCACCTGGTGAGATAGCAAGCTCACCACAATCGTCCTGAACGGAATCCTTTAAAGAACAGCAAAATATACCCATTTCAAAAAGACAGACACAATGAAATAACCTTGCCTTCATTAGTATATGCAATAATGGATATATTGAAAATTTGATGGCTTCAATGTTGTTGTTTACCAGTAGTGGTGATTAGATTCAACATTGAGCCTTTTTAAACACTTGCTAAGACTGCTAAGGACATTGGTCAAAACCCTTTATGTGTTAAAATGTAATAAACAGTGCATTCTACTTCTCATCCTCATACTTTAAGGAGAGAAGAACTAAATAATGAGGGGAGAAAAACTCTGTCTTAAACGTCCTCTGAAATAATGTCCAAAGAAAAAAAATTAACCATTTAAAACAACAGATTGGGCAGGCAAACACACAGTCCAGCTAGACCATGGACCAGACCAGGGACACCAGACTGGGTTATGTTCTCAAGTCATTTCCAGATACAGGAAAAACAGATTTGTGCAGAATTCAGTGAAAAGCTACCCCAGACTAAAAGCCATTAATAGGATAGGTAGGAAATCACATGTTCGTTCAAACCTGGACACTGAATTGAGAAAGCCTGCACTGGATTGTACCCCTGACCCCAAGAAATAAACAGTAGGAGCCACTGAGGGGACAAAGATATTAAGCTATTGCACACTAGCACAAATATCTACTGGGACAAATGTTACAGAACCCAATCCAGCTACAGAACCCAAACCCAATTTCTTAAAACTTATGTAAAATGTCATTTTGTATTATATTAAAAGCATACTGTATCATATTAGCAGTTGACATTATACTGAAAAATATTATTTATACACTACCGGTCAAAAGTTTAGACACAATCGTTCTTTATTATTTATATATTATTTTTTCCCACATTTAAGAAGAATAATAAAGTCATCAAAACTCTGAAGTAACACAAATGGAACTATGGGAATTATGTTGAGATTTTAAAAAATCCTAAATAAATCTAAACGATTCAGTATTTTAGCATTTTCAAAGTAGACCCCCTTTTTACCCCCTTTTTCCAGAAATGTATTAGTGGCATTTTCTCGACCGATTTCTTGAGGAATTACCCTGAGCTGCTTTTTAGACCGTATTAAAGGAGTTCCCACCTACACTGCACACTTACTGGCTGCTTTTCATAATATTTCACTCCGATTTGTCCGTTTAAAAAAAAAAAATTGGAAATAAAATGTTAGTTTTCTAATGAAAGAAATTAATACGTCAGCACGATTATATTTTTGTCTACAACACCAATTTCAAACATTTAATCATACACCTTCAGATCAAAAGCTTTTTAAGATCATGAGGAACATTTCAGTCGAGTATCTCCAAACTTCTGACCGGTAATGTACGTATCTTCATAGTGAAATTATGTGAAATTATGTGCATAATTTCACTTCAATAATGTCAGAGGAAAAGGGGATAATAGCTCATATTGATGTCGGGTAAAATGTGAATACATCTTGAATGTTAAAACCAATCGTGAGTAATTTATTGTGTTTCTGTAATGCGTCATGTTTTGTAGACACCCATCATGTAATGTTAATTCTACTGTAAAATTCCGTTAAAAGAATGGTACAGAATGTTTCCAGCAGTTTTCATATCTGCTGTACTACTTCATTCCTTGTTCTTTTAAGAAAACAGCATTTCATAAAGCAGCATGTGAGATTATGAGCAAACAAATCCAAGTGAAATTGCTAGCAAAGGAAAACAATAAATCAAACAGGTGCATTCATGGCCTTTTAAGGTTTATATATAATAAAGGTCTACAGGATGAAAGAAATGATGCAAGTCATACAAGTCATGCAAGCTCTTACCCAATTTTCCTGCACCAAGTTCAGCATGAGGGAAAAGACAAATAAGACATATGAAATGAAATGTAATCACTGAATACGTTGGTAAAATCAAATATTGCTCCAAGTACTTCATCGGTTTTTAGTACACCAGTACAAGAACTTCTCTCACTAATAAACAGGAGTCATTTTGTGCAACAAGTTTACTGCACCATGCTGATGTACTCCGAGCCCCTGGACAGATTTTAATGCTATTTTTGGACTTTATGGTCTCACTTTTCCTCTTTTGATTGTCTTTGTGTGGTCTCTAGAAGTTGCATTTATGCATGTCTTCCATTCATTTATTCATTCATCTTCAGTAACCACTTTATCCTAGTCAGAGTTGTGGTGGATCCAGTATCTATCCTGGAAACTATCTGTGTGAGATGGCAGTCCATGACAGGGCAACCTACACACACACACACACGTTGACATAAACGGGGAGCAGCCAATCCACCTACAAGCATGTTTTGGACAATGGGAGGAAACTAAAGAGCCTGGAAGAAAAACCCATACACAGGGAGCACTTGCAAAACTTGAATCAAATGGAATCCTGCAGCACCAGCATGCCACCTTGCATTGATTTCAGACTAGGCTAAATGTGCTTTCTGAGTGATTTCATTGTTACTTTAAAAACAAATGGTTTCCATCTAACTCTCTGGGGACAGGAGATTTACAAAATATCTCTAAAAACCCTGATTTAAAGAAATCAAACATTCTTTGGAATATTTTTCTCCTGTTCACAACTCTGTGACTACATTAAACCAAATATCAAATGTCAATTGAGAAAAAATATTCTGCAGAACAAGAACTGTGTGGTGGTGTTTATTCATCTAACACAAGAGGAATCGAACCTCTTCTGAACGTGGCCATTGGACTGCTGGTCTGCAGGAAGTTCAATGATGAGCACACATGACTGAGCATGTTCAAATCCTTCCTTACTGCTGGGAGTCTTAGGAGAGCACTGAGTGTCCAGCATAAAGACCTGAAAGCACAAATGGAAAAAAAAAATTTTTTTTAACCCAACTGCTTCCATGTGATCATTTTACAAAAACATTACACTGTTTTTCGTATCAAATTACGATCGCATCTCAGAGTCAATCTTCAATTATCTTCATTCATTTATGTTAATGAACCAATACATCCTGGTCAATATTATAGAGAAGTCTGAGTATATCCGGGGAACAGTGGACACGAGGTGGGAATAAACCCTGGATGGAACATGGTGACTTCTCCATGCATACTGAGGTTACTTTTGGAGTTCCACAGGGTTCTGTTTTAGGCCCACTGCTTTTTACTTTATATATGCTACCCCTAGGACAAATTATTCGTAAACATGGAATTAGCTTCCACTGTTATGCTGATGATACACAGTTGTATGTTTTAGCGACGGCAGAGGACAGACAGAAGCTTAGTAAAGTTGAGGATTGTGTAAAGGACATTAGACGTTAGATGTTAACTAACTTTTTACTGCATTGGCTTTCAGTGAAATCTCGCATTAACTATAAAATACTTTTATTAACCTATAAAGCACTAAACGGTCTCGCGCCACAATATCTAAGCGACCTTTTGGTTTTATATGATCCGCCACACCTACTTAGATCAAAAGATGCAGGTTATTTGATGGTACCTTGAATAGTGAAGGCTACAGCAGGGGGAAGAGCCTTCGCTTATAGAGGCCCACTGTTATGAAACAGTCTTCCTATTAGTGTTCGGGACTCAGACACAGTCTCAGTGTTTAAGTCTAGGCTTAAAAACGTATTTGTTTACTCAAGCCTACCTCGACTAGACTTTCTATTATACTACTTCGCAGTCCTAATAATCTTTTCTCTCCCTTTCTCCTTCTGCCGAGCCCCGCACGATTTTATGGAGATACTAGAGATCCAGATCCTTTCTGCCTCTGGATGGAGCTCAAATCTTCTCCAATTCCAGACTGCTGGGACTACGGCTGCTCCTAAGGCCATACAGACTTCTTATAAGTCAATACTGAACTTTTTCACAATATCTGTTGTTACCCAGATGAGGATGGGTTCCCTTCCGAGTCTGGTTTCTCTCAAGGTTTCTTCCTCTTAAACATCTTAGGGAGTTTTTCCTTGCCACCGTTGCCACTCAGTGGCTTACTCAGTTGGGATAAATTCACACTTTTAATATCTGTATACCATGTTGATATTTCTGTAAAGCTGCTTTGAGAAATTGTCTATTGTAAAAAGCGCTATACAAATAAAATTGAATTGAATTGTATTGGAACATCAGTCCTGCACAAGGAACAGCTTTCCCCCCCTATTAAAATATGAAAAATGAATATGAATGGAATTATGAAAGTGTTACTCCTAGAGCACCTGCTGCGCCATGGCACGGATCCTCCAGTACTCAGCCTCAGCAGAAGCAGAGTGTGTCGGGGCGGCTACTTTCACCTCGCACGCGTCCCCTGTGAAAGTGTCCGACCCGCTCCGAAAACACGCAAGAAGATTCTACAGGAAGGGAGCAAAGAACGTCAATAGTGGTACGTCTGGTACCTTTTGCTGCCATTTCTACTTGTAAAATATCGGCAAGTCATTGCTTTGTGATATTATTATTATTATTATTATTAATATTAGAAGACCTACAGCGAGTAGTATTGTGTAAAACTGTACATCAATTAAATCTTTGGGGAAAAAAAAAAGAACATAACTTCATACCCAGGTCAAAAAATACTTGCTTGGTGGATTTCACAGTCTATTATTTTAAGTGGTGCAATACATATTCAATAATCAATACTGATGTGCTCAGTAGTGCCCTAAATCAAGAGAGGTAGGGTTTCTGCTCTTATTCATTACAGACGAGACATGGCAACCTGGTTTACTGCATGTCGGGTATTTACGTACAATGTAACTTGTTCAATAAGTAATACTACACATCACACATGCCCCTTGCTGATTGGCCAACTCTCACAAGGTAGAAAAAAATAGCACTTTGTCGGGACTGTTTTCTAGATAGCCTATAATTAGTACATTATGTTATTATAGTGAGGAATATTTTTTTTCTTTCTTCTGAATAACCCAGCTTACTTTAGGTGGGTTTTCAGCATTCACACTCATATATAATTTGGCAGCATATCTCAAATAAAATTACCATTAATAAAAGCATCTATAGGCTCATATTACTGTAAGCTCATATATTACTGCAAGCATCTTCGAAGTCTCTGTTTTTCAGTCTCTCAGTATGTAGCCAATAAGCAATGAGCATGTGATGTTCAATAAAGGAACTAGCCTTTCTAGTTAGTTAGTAAATGCGGTCATACTTGCTGTTGTTTCTGTGTTTTGCACTTACAGGCTAAATTACATACTAATAACACAACACTAGCAGAATCAGTGTATACTTAGTGGCATTCTGAAATACGTGTCAACATCTCTGACCTAGCGTGCGGCTGTACTCGGAAATCTCAGCGCACAGCTCACCTTGACAGGTTCAAGCGTAGCGGAGAAGGCATCTTGCAGGGCACAGCAGGCCAGCCTCCACATCTCCTCCGTAAAAACAGGCCCTGCTGTCACAAGAACATATCTGCAAACAGAAAAATATCAATAGCATCTTTAGCAACTCAGCAAGTCTCAAGAAGACATCTCATTGATTTTAGACAGACAGACACTCAACCTGATACAGGAACAGCCAACTCTGGAGATGGTCTCTGCAGGTTCAGCAACACAAGCCACCAGCAGCTTGAATAAGTCCTTCAACATCAGGTTAATAAGACTCTCGTAGCCCATATCTACAGGACGAGACAAAACATTTACACAGCAAAAATTTTCTACTTTACCAGCATGATGAAGCATTTCTAATTCTAAACACAAACACAAGATCTCTAAATCCTAACTCAAACAAACTGTTCTGAAGCATTTTAAAACACATGCGTCCATTTAAATCGATATTTCAAACCAAACCAGCTCTTTAAAACCAGCTCTTTTCACGTGTAATCATTTTCCATCTCGTTGGCGTGCAAAGCAGTATTCGATAAAAATCCAGTCGATTTCACTTCTAGTTCATCTCCACTTTCACTTTTTAATAGCGCGGCTAAACAAGATGTATAATTTTAATCATTTTCAGTGCTCCCTGGGATAGGCTCCAGGCTTCCCCGTGACCCTGAAAAGGATAAGCGTTATAGAAAATAGATGGATGGATGGATCATCTTCAGTGTGGCTCTATCCATCCATCAGAGCTGATTAATAATTTAGATTAATAACCGCTGTTCAGACAATCCACAAGCTAGATTTATTCCTTAGTAACAGATTCATAGGTTTGTGTGTTTAGGTCAAATTATTTATAAGGCACAGTAATACAAGATAAGGTTTGCTGTTTGTTTGTTTTTTGGCTATTTTGGAACAACAACAACATCAAGAAAATCAGACCCTATCTCACCGAACTGTCCACACTACTACTAGTTCTTGTCATATCAAAAATAGACTACTGCAATGCACTACTCTTGGGCCTCCCAGCCAGCTCCATCAAACGCCTTCAGATGATTCAGAATGCAGCAGCACATCTTATCTTCAACCAGCCCAAGAGAACCCATGTCACACCCCTCTTCACCTCCCTCCACTGGCTTCCTATAGCCACCCATATCAAATTCAAGCCCTTGATGCTCACGTAAAAGACCTTGTCTGGAACAGCACCCTCCTACCTCAACTCTCTCTTTGAGGTTTATTTTCCTTCACGCAACTTGCAATCGGTTAGCGACCGACACCTGGTAGTACCTAATCAGCATAGCTCAAGGTCCCTTTCCAGAACCTTCAAACTAACTGTCCCTCAGTGGTGGAATGAACTTCCAACCTCAATCAGGACAGCAAAATCTGGCACTTTCTTCCCAAAAAAAACAACAAAAAAAACAGCTAAAAACCCACCTCTTCCACGAGCACTTAAATAACCCCTAAAATGCCAACCCCACATCATCATTCAAAAAAAACAACCCCACTCTGGCTCTTACACCTCTACTCTACACTTTACTTCTTCTAGAACTCAATTAAAAAATCTTATATGGTAGCACTACTTGTATTGCTCTCCACTTGATATATCGCTTTGCTTGTATTTCCTCATTTGTAAGTTACTTTGGATAAAAGCATCTGCTAAACAAATAAATGTAAATAATTAGGAAGCTCAGAAATTAATTAAACTATTTAAAAAAAAAAAAAAAAAGCAATAGCTCGCAGACTCAAAATAATGTATGCATTAACGTCAGCCATACCATAACTATGGATCAAAAACTGGATATCAAAAAATATTTCTTAATGATCTATTCTTGCATGTAGAGCACAGATGGGAGGATAGAAGCGGTTTGGATTGAACTTCACCACTAGTAAAGAGAAAAGTAAACGCATAGAAACTGTTTTTTCTTATCTCTCCTTATTTTACAAATTAATACTTGTATACTAATGTTGCATTGGGCAACATTTTAACATTCGTGACACCCTCCAGTGTTCTCAAACATCTCAAATTCTAGCCCCTAAATCCTTGCTTGCTTTTCAGCTGTTGATTTGAGTGCTTTGAGTTGAGAGTGAGTTGATTTTTATTAAAAGAACACAAATTCAGTTTGAAAAACATTGTCTATTACGGCTGAGTGCAGGATTAATAGTAAAGCCGTTCTGTGCACGCTGTATAACTAAGCACATGGCTGGTCATCTAAACGCTGCGATAGACCTACCTGAATTAATAAAACTTTGAACATGCTCCACCACAAGCTCGCATGAAAGCCCGATAGCGTGCTTAAAGTTTGCAGCTGCGATATCCCAGTAGGAATAATCTCCGTGACTTCGCTGGAGCCACAGCGACATGACGGGAAGAAGGAGCTGGATGACTGAGAAAATGGCAAAGCCTGGACCTGCAAGAAAACAATACACATGAGGATGGTTCGTCAGCAAAGACAGCATTAAGTTAGTTGGCCTTGAAGCGGTTGTTTCCTGTTGCCCATTACCTGGTGTTTTAGTGACTTCTCGGAGCAGCTCGAACAGCAGTTCTAGTGTGGGGGGCTGGTGCTGACGGGGGCAATTAGACACGGCTGCAGTGAGCTGCTCCAACAGCAAGATCCACACCTGGATCAGACCTGTAGAAAACACATTACAAATCAAACATACTTATTACTCATAGGTTTAAATTTAATATCAGATGTCTTTTACTCATCTTTCACATACATACACATATATATATATATATATATATATATATATATATATATATATATATATATATATATATATATATATATATATATATATATATATATGAAATATTTTTGTAAACTGTATTATATGGCTTTGAATCACTTATATATCACTTTGAATCAGATTTTGAACATGAAACACAATACACAATATGAAATATTTATTTATTTATTTATTTTACATATTTGCTATGCATGTACATAATTTAAATTTGCAGCACGCATACCACAATGCTAATTTTTCATATGTGTTGAAGTCATATGTATGGTGGCCTGGGAAAACCCTTTACGTGATCAAATTTGAGTATATACAGGTGCATCTCAAAATTTTAATATTGTGGAAAAGTTCATTTTTTGAAACTGGAACTTTCATAAATTATAGATTCATTAAACATAATGTGAAATATTGTAAGCCTTTTTTTGTTTGTTTGTTTTAATCTCGATGATTATGGCTTACGGCTCATGAAAATAAAAAATCCAGTATCTCAAAATGTTAGAATAATGAATTTATAATACAGAAATGTCGACCTGAGAAGAGCTCTAATCAGCTAATTAACTCAAAACACCTGCAATGGTTTCCTGAGCCTTTAATCTCTCAGTCTGGTTCAGTTCACACAACCACAATCATGGGGATGATGAAAGTAAATGTTGCATTTCATTTGGAAATCAAGGTCCCAGAGTCTGGAGGAAGAGTGGAGAGGCACAGAATGTAGGTTGCTTGCAGTCCAGTGTAAAGTTTCCACAGTCATTTACTACATTTACATGGACAGCAATAATCTAATTAATGACCTTATTCTGAATAAGACAATATCCTGATTAAGGTGTTTACATGCGTTGCTTTTAGAATATTCCTTTCATGTTCCAGTTTTACATATAAAACTGCATTATAGAACATAGTTTGATTAACAGCACACGTCATTACATCCCCACGCCACACTGTCCGACGTTCCCTCAAGAATTTCACGCATCAACATAAAATCGACTTCGTTATGGTACCATATAATTTTGTGTGTCTTTATTTTTAATTTTACGAAAGCTTCAAGTACGGTTCATTTTTTGTCATGCTATACATGCAAATAGATGACTCGTTGAAGGCTGCGTCCGAAACTGTGTACTTACCTACTATATAGTATAGGGATGCACCGGATTTTCGGCAACCGAAATTATGAGGCTGAAAATAGCAATTTGACCGAAAAATTACGTGTTTGATGATGCGACCAAATAGCCTAACAACCAAAGTGAGACGCGGATAGATGAGGGGGCGCACGCATGCACGAGCTACGTGCACGTGTGCTCAGCGAGCGCATGCTCTTCTGATGTTGACAACCGTAACATTGTTTACTGTGGACACGTGCGTTTGTTTTGTTTCTGTCCTGTCGCTGTTCTGCCAGCGCTTAGCGCTGATTAAATTCGGGATATATATTGCTCGCGCCCCTGTATACCTTTCTGAGTATTCGTTCATGTTGCGAGAAGTAAGGGAGTAGAGTACGGAAGCAGGTGCTAGTAAATACTTATATATTTAAGGGCAGGCAGCCAAATCCAAATTGCAATCCAAAAAACGTTGTCAAGTCAGGCAAAGGGTCGGGCAATCTGCAAACAGGCATAAACGGGGCAAAGCAGTAATCAAAGCCGCAGTCACAGAAAACAGGGTCAAAACACAAAAAAAAGAAACATGCACTAGTACTATGGACTGGGAGCGGAAAAACCAGCGTGGACTAAATGAACTAATCTATAGTTTAAACTAACTAAATCTACCAAGGAACATAAGATTAACAACGTATCTAACTATACTATATCTACTATAATACTCTGCAAGGTGTACAAGGAGGCGAGTGGTATATATCCACAATATAATCAGCCATATATAACCGAATATAACCATTTTTTGCACTCATCAATGCACTTTTTAATGCATTTTTTTGTTGTAGGCTACGGAGTGTTACATTCTTTCAGCAGTCAGTTATAGGCTTATTCAAGGGGGCTCAAAGATGACCACATAAAAATATATTTATTTTACTAATTTTTTTATTTCAAGTTATATTGTGTCTTGTTGGTAGCCTATGCCTGCTGGAATGAAAAAAAGGCCAGTGTTAAATAAATATTTTGAAATTGTAGTTTTTGTAATTGATTTTATCTTTGAAAAGCAAGACAAAATATTAAAAAGTACATTTTGACAATTTAATTTATGCAATGGTGAAAAAAATGGCAAAATAAATGGAAAAAATGTGAAAAAACGTGTTTGGTATTCGGCCTTCAGCCAAGTTTTTCATTATATATTCGGTTTCGGCCAAGATTTTTAATTTCGGTGCATCCCTAATATGGTATATAGAAATACGTGTTTCTCCTACTATATAGCAGGTAAGTACGTGGTTTCGGACGCAGTCATGTTCTCTTGTTTGCCATCAAACGGTTGAGCACTGCCTGTACATATGCAAATATGCATATATGCACCTGTACATTATGATCATACCTACAAAATTGTAATGTATTTCTCTTTTGCATTTTAAAGTCTGTTACGTTTATTCCAAGTGTGACTCACTGAAAGACAGCACTACTACTACATTTACAGCCTAATCTGCGTTAAACTGACTCCATACCCAGCAGGCAGAAAGCGAAGCAAAGGTTAGAAACGAGACCACATAAAAACCTTTTAAGTTGTTCTGGTAAAATATAGTCGTGGGTTCTTAAACCTGATTTTTTCCATTTTCCCAAAATCAGCCACATCAACAGACTATCACATCGTGTGCCTGATAAGCAGCTAATGTGTGGAATCACCTGTGTCGTCATCAAACTCGGCTAGAACACTGTCCATACCATCCTCGCTGTTAACTGAGCGCTCCTGGGCTCTCATGGGCAGACTGGCCAGCCGTGCACCCAGGAACACTGGCTTCGAAGGCATTTTGTAGATTTTGGCTAGCAGCTGTTACCAACAAAACATCAGTGTTAAGCACAATTCTTAAATAAATAAAAAAATAAAAAAATAAAAAAATAAATACGTATTTCAGAGCTACATTATTTATTTAGAGTGAAGGAAAGGCACGTTAGCTAAGCCAACCGAAATTCTAGGGTTTACAACTATGACTGGAAATCAAATGGTTTGAAGCAGTTTCTAACCTGCACCTGTTAAAGTATTACTAACTTAATCGCATATAGTAAGTTATACTCAACAATGTGATCATCAAGCTGTGGTGATTCAGTACTACACGTAAACAAATCACCAAAATCACACCAGCTACAAAGCTGCCTCTGACTTTTAGCCACAGGGCCAGCTGGCGGTTGTGTGTAGCTATTAAACCGATTATTACTTACCTGTGAGCACTTCCTCAGATAATCCAGGGCAGGAAGGCACAGGTCTGTAGAGCTGTATCCATTCGCATGAACGCAATCTCCTATCTCCTTATAATCCACCTCTCCTGCAAATGAATTTGTTCACAACATTATACAAACCTATGTAGAGTTAACGTTGGAATAACCTACGAGTATGTTTCCATCCAAATGTCTTAAACATTTTTAAATGAATATCCAAAATGATTTCCCATAGTATTTACTACACTAGTATGCAGATTTAGACTGCATCATCTGATCAAAAATTCTGTTTATCGACATCTTCTAATATAATCTGAGGATTTCCTTTCTATTTTTTTTTTAAATCACAATGTGCATAAAAACTGCTGGATGGAAAACAGACTAATGTAGCAAAGGAACCTTACCTAACCCCTTCACAAACTTCATAAGGCACATGATGTAGTCAGTTGCTGCATTGGCAAAAACCTGAATGTTGTCCGTGTTAATAAAGGCCTCAAAGACGTCAAAAACAGGTGCATGGGATTTACCTAAAAATAAAAACAGTTTATTAGTAAAGGCACTGTGTCTGCACTACAGTAATGAAACTACAATCAAGTACAGTACATCACAGAGTACTGACCCAGTTTCTCAATGACTCAGAGTATCCTCAGTGACCTATAGAGTATCCTCACTGACCCATAGAGTATCCTCGCTGACCCATAGAGTATCCTCGCTGACTCACAGAGAATCCTCACTGACCCACAAAGTATCCTCACTGACCCACAGAGTTTCCTCACTGACCCACAGAGTATCCTCTCTGACCCACAGAGTATCCTCACTGACCCACAGAGTATCCTCGCTGACCCACAGAGTATCCTCGCTGACCCACAGAGTATCCTCGCTGACCCACAGAGAAACCTCACTGACCCACAGAGTATCCTCACTGACCCATAGAGTATCCTCTCTGACCCACAGAGTATCCTCACTGACCCACAGAGTATCCTCACTGACCCACAGAGTATCCTCTCTGGCCCACAGAGTATCCTCTCTGACCCACAGAGTATCCTCACTGACCCATAGAGTATTCTCCAATCAGATAGTCCTTCATGTCGTTCTTGCTTCCATGCACAGTGCGCAGAGCACTGAAGAGCGGCCTCCAGCCTGACTGGATCTGAGGAGAGCACAGCTCCACCAGCTCCCCAATGGATGTGATCACCTTACAGCCACGATGAAGAGAGAACAGAGTGTATGAATGATAAAGGACACCATGTACAATCAAATCTCTTAACTTCATGACGTTCCAAAGTGACTAAATAATATCAGCTGCTGTCTTTCTGGACATCCTACAGGTATCCTACTATCCATTGAAACTGAGTGGCAAATTTTTTGTTCAGTGGGCTACACAAATTAACTTCGATGAACCTGTAATTGAAAACTGTAGTGAAAACTTGTTCTACTTTTTTATTTTATTATTATTCGAATTGTTCTTTTAAATGTTGTTTTATTTTTGAGTATACTGCAAAAAATACTTAACTTGGTGTGGAAAAATCAACATAAACAAACTGTCTGTTAATGGTAACAGCTGAGAAACCGCACAGGCGTCAGTGTGCTATTCACCTGGTCCTGTACGTCCTCGTCACAGAGCTCCAGCTGCATGATGTGCTCAAAGGGCCGGAAAAGTGCCTCATTGAAGTGAAAGTGAGGAAGTTCAGCCCAGCTGCTCAGCACCTCCATCAGAACGTCATGGATGAAGGATACTGCCTTCTGGGATACATGTCGTTCTTTATGACATGCAGCCTGGAAGAACAATCAGGAGGCACAATGCACCCGTGTCATGTTTCGCCTTTGAGATGAGTAAAATTTGTTGAAACAGACCATAAACATTTGCATAAATTACTGACGAACTAAACTGTCTACATGGTAGACAATTTGAATCTAAATAATTTGGCACACATAACATTAAAAGCCCTAATGTGTCTTTCTTCATACCTCCACCAGATGAGGAGCCACCACACTCCAGGCTCTCATCATGTGCAGAAGTGGTCGGCTCTTGTCCCTTACGATATGAAGCATGGCCTCGCCCAGCCTGAAGAGGTGAAGAGCACTGCGCTTGTCTTGTGTTGACTTCGCCTCACCTTTATTGACAGAATTTAGAAAATGAATAAAATAAAACCCATACAGTGTAAAACTGTTTAAATGTACTACTGAGGTTTGGGTGAGGAAAAAAAAAAATCATAAAAATTGAACTTTGGACAAAATTGTAACGGCATACCTGGCATGGCTAAGGAGTAGTCCCCAGTTTCTGTGACCGAGTTGAAAAGCTGGGATTGCGAGGCTTTCCTCAGCTGGTGCAGGAATCCCACTAGACCCACTAGGTTAAGTTTACTCACGGCATCTTCAAACAGTCTTTAGGAAGTAAGCAAGAGCCACACATTATAAACTCGTATACACCAGAATGAACTAGAAAAACAAAATGACACAAAAGTAGTGAACAATAAATATTACGTTTTGTAAACGCCACTTTCGTATTTCTATTCATATCTAAATGTTGCCTGTATCTGAAATGGTAAAACGGTGCAGAGCAGATGAAGGACGTGGTGTGATAAATTATTAAAGAAAATGGAAGTTAAACAATCAAAACAAAGCTGGGCAATTAATAATTGTCTGGGGTTGTCACTGCAGGAGCTGGTATTGACGTCACGATTCATCATCATGGTTTTACTCACGCTCTTTCAATGTTAAAAGCCAGGACGGTAGTTTTAAAAATCACTTAACAACTTACACTATTGAACAAAACTGATGGGTGTATATAATTCATCATCTGCTAAATGTGTGGTCGTTGTTGAGCATATATTTATTACATTACTAATGATATTAAGTGCTTGGTAAAAAGGCTTTTCCCCTAAAACTGTAGTCCTCTGCATCACTACATCATTAATCCATGCTTAACGAAGAAGTCCAGACACACACAAAAAGATTGTGGGGTTGGAAGAAAAAAGGAGAGATAAATCTGTCCAGATGTGATACCTATCTGCCTGTGTGGACAGTGTGCAGACCACTTTAGCAGCGCTGGTGCCTGTCAGGAGACTGCCGCCCCGCAGATCAAAACCTTTCGTGTGGCTGTTTTCACGCAACAGCTCCTGGATGGAAGTGGGCTGGATGACTGGGTGGCTCAGGCTCAGCTCCAGCTCAGGGACAGACTCCACGTTAAGCTCAGGAGTTCCCATGATCGTTGATGCCTGCTGAGTCTGTGTGATGGTCACGGGAGGCTGAGAACTCCCATCACTGAAGTGGCTGTGCTCCAGCGAGCTCACATACTCCACCACTCTGAAATGATGCAGTAAGGATTCAGGGTGTGTGTGCGCGTGTGTGTGAGAGTCTGTGTGTGTCTGTGTGAGGAGACTTGTGAAATCTGCTTGGTGTAAATAAGTCCAGGATATCAGGCAGGTTCAAGACATACAGTAGCTAGTATAATCAGTACTAGTTCTCCCAAAAAACATGCTGCTTGGTGAACTGGCCCTAGGTGTGAACAAGTGTACATGGTACCCTATGATGGACTTAAAGAGCAACCTATTATGGTTTTGAAATGTGCCTAATTTTGCTTTAAAGGTCTCATATAATTTACATGCATCCAAGGTCAAAAACACTTTGTTGTGCTCATAATTTAAATTGCAGCATTAAAGTGTCTAAAACGACGAATTAAATGATCCATTCTACACGATTCAGTGTAAACTCCTCCTTTCAGAGAGCATACTCTGCTCTGATTGGTCAGATGTCCCAGTCTGTTGTGATTGGTCTACCGCTGTCAGTGTTTTTAAAAAATGGAAACAAGTTTCAGCTCCGTCTGTTCGTGAGCAGCCTACGTAGGTTAGTACAGGAAGTAAAGTCTGAAATTACTAATGACTCGTTTCAGCTGTTCAGAATCGATTCCTTCTCTTTGGAGTCAATAACTCCATTTGTCATGCACTTAGATTTTTTTAAACTTTGCAGACTTTTTAACATTCACAAACAGCTCTAGAACACACTACATGAAAAGTAATATTTGAAAAAGCATAATAGGTGCACTTTAAGTCCCATCTTACGCCCAATGTTCCCAGGATCCACCATGACCTTACCAGGATAAAGTGGTTACTGAAGAGGAGTGAATGAACGAACAAACATCTGTGACTACAACTCCCATAACCATCACACCGCGACATTATTCCATGTCCTCCAGTGAAGCTCAGATCCTGCTCACAGTCAATTTCACTACTTTAAATAGCCCAGACTGCCAGTGTTACTTTTCCAATTTGGCTCCAACATTGAGTCTGTGACGATTTCCAGTCTTTATTAACATTCTGAACATAACCTGATTCACATTCAGTCTTGCCTCAAATTTCTGACTACTTTAAAAAGTTTCCTACATTGGTTTTTACTTGCAACTTAATAAAATAAAACCTACACTTGTGTCTGTCCACATCATGATATAGGTACAACACTAATAATAATAATAAAAAAGTACTTAGTAAGTTAGTTGACATGTTGGAAGTGCAACAAGTTTAAAACCAGATTATTTTATTGAAAGAAATACCACGTATGTAACGTATAAACCCAGAAAAACAAGACAACGTACCTGAAGACATGTGGCCAACAATCGTGATTATGGCTGCCCATCTCTAGACCCACGTTGAGAATGGCGTCCATGCAGAGCATGTGAGCAGTGTGCAGCTTCACTCCCTGACCCCGACCCATCTGCTCCAGTTTCTGCTCCACTCTATGCTTAACTAACATCAGCATGCATAAACACCGCATTAATACCAATATCCAACGTGAAACTTGTATAGACGCAAGCGGATTTGAAATATACATGCCGGTAACGTTATGTGGCATACACTTTAACGTTCTTAGCAGCATTTCCAGCAGACGCTGCCGTGTGGATATCTCTAAGCATGAGTGTACGTTTTAACAAATAAGGCGATGGCCAATCATAAAATAAAAGCTCATCGTGATATAGAAGCTCGTGCAAAACACCAGTGTTTAATGTCATGGTAGTTGTTGTGCCATATTCCATTATGGGTATACACCTTCTAAGACACCTAATTTTAAACACAAGCATTAAATTATCACCTATAACTGATTGTGCTACCCAGTAATTAATTAATAATGTAATAAACCAATGTAATAAATCACTGAATGAATCTACACATTGAGGGACATATAAGCAAATCTTTAGCTCATTAAGAATGTACTTAAAACAAAAATGTTAATTAGAAAGTATATCATCAACTGATTATATAATGTTCATTAAATTGTTGTTTTTTCCCCGTCATACGTTATAACTAAGTAATGTGTGATGGACATGTCAGTTTTGTGTCCAACATTAAACGGTATTTTGTTCTAATACGAAGATGAACCTTTTTCCAAGTTAGATGAATAAATTAAGAAAATTTTCAAATAATCCTCTCCTAAATCCTAAAGTTCCAGGACTATCGCTCGTCTTTACGAATCTCCCTTGCGTTCTTGCACATCCTTTTGTTTCAAATTCGATCTGCCATCAAATACACACGTGTACCTTGAGTAATAGCATCGCCAGCTTCAGCCTGATCCTTCTCCTCTCTTTCCTCTGGAACACAGGAAGCGGCTGCCATCTGAGCTACCGCTGAGGCACAGTTAGCAGCCACACCTACATTCATATGTGTACACACACACACACACACACATTTAATAAGAGCTCTGAATTAGACTCTGTTAGGAGAGCCTAAAATACAAAATCGCCTTCTTTAGGTTAAATGAATCATTTAAGTTGTGTCAGGATCATTCGAATTTGCTACATAAACACATAAAACACCAATTTTCCAGTATATTCAGGGGTGTATATGATTTACGAGAATCATTGAATACTTCAGCCTCAGCTATGATGGTGTGTGCTTTTTACCCAGAGCACAGCTGAGAGCAGCAGCCTTGCGCAGACCATCAAGACTGAGGCAGATGGCTTCTCTCTCCCTCTGGTTCTGCACTTTAACGCCTTCTGAACCCAGGATGAAGGCCAGAGCCCGCGAGCTGCCCGCCATGCGACCCGTCAGAGGAGTGGACAGAGTGTCAATCAGGTTCTTCCAGCAGCCAATCAGGATGTACCGCGCAAACACAATACCTACAGCGACGAGAATGTGTGTTTCTGTTAAAAACACTAAACACCACTTGCTAAGAATGGGAGCAGGAGTCAGGACAAAGTATTTTACAAGCAAAACCCATACTAATTTGCAAACTGTATGACTATGAAAAAAGTATGTGTGTGTGTGTATGAGTGAGTGTGAGAGAGAGCGAGAGAGACCAATAATGCAAACTAAGCAGTTACCAGTATACAAACAAGATCATGCAAACACCACACCTAGCAAGGGAATTACTATTTGTGTGTGTGTTTGTGTTTGTGTGTGTGTGTGTGTGTGTGTGTGAGGGTGTGAACTCTAACAGTGACCAATTATTAAAACATATACTATTTGTGAAACATTCACTCACAGTTGTATTATGCGGTTCAGTAATATATAAAAATACAAATATTATGTAAAAATGCATTTTTATCAGATTTCTAAAAAGCAAGGGTATGAGTAGCCACACCATGTAAAATACATGGAACACTCTCCAATCCAGGAAGGTTTTTATTTGATCAGCACTTTGGCATTATCTTGGTTGACAGATGTTGTCATAGAAACAGAGCTGCCTAAGTGCTTGTACTGTGATAAAAACCTCCCCCACCCGCCTATGTGTGTACACACACTTAACCAGCGTGCAGAAACACACCCGGGTGGGAGTGCTGGAAAACACACACACTGTACCTGCCAACACAGTGTTATTGTCTTTCTTATCACTTGGAAAGGGCGACTGTGAGGAGGCTCTTCTGATCAGCTGACCTCCTATAGCACTGCTGCCAAGTCCATCAATATCTGAAAAGAAAATGGGAGAAAAACGAGAGAGAGAGATTCATTTAGTTCAGGAATACATCAGCACAAACAGTAAAAAGAGAAAGCCGAAAATTATGCCTCATCACATACACACCTATTTTTACAATTATATTCAATTAGTTGCCAGTTTAAGGTCCAATCGCCTTATAGTTGGTCTTTTTAATTAGATATCAATTATAACACCCACCATTTAGGTGCACTTTGTAGGTATAGAGTCTAAAGTTTACTAACTGGGAGGAGTGTAGCAGCTTTGTTGGCTTTTTAAACACAGTGTGACACCTTGCTCACGCCTACTTGTCTACCTTGTAACGACAATAATTAGTTAACAGTAAACGACTGTCTTATATCTCGGGTGCTGGGAGGGGGTCGTGAAGAACGAGCGGGTAATGAGTGAGTGTCTACACCTGTGTGTGACTTAAGCAGGTTTTAAACAGTGCGTTACAGCAGCCTTGCACTTATTACTTCTAATGACCTACGATATGATCCTAATAAAATCTTGGCTGAAGTGTATATGAGATTGTACGATGATAATGAAGATCCTGTAAGGACAGACCTGCGATTAAGAAAATGACTACATCATTCTGCTTACATCAATCAACATGATCCAGGCTTATGCAAAAAAATGGGGTAGCATAAACCAAAGCATTATTTAATGTGCTACTATCATATTTGTACAAGTCACAACCAGAGAACTGTTTTGTTTTTTTTTACAATCAAAATCAGGCTGAAAATCTTACAGTCTAAACCCAGCTTTATGCACGATCATTTCCTCCATCAGCAGGGACTGAAACCAGAGAGACAGCAACACACTGAAGAGTGGAGCTAGCTCCAGCAACTGATTAGTAACAGAATGACGTCAGTGGAAATGCTGTGTGTGTGCGCGCTTTATTTTAAGTTGGATCAGTGATCACTGAAGCCTATGACCCATGACCTGATTCCATTGCCAATCTACCAGTGTAACTTAGTTCTTTACTCTAATAAGTACAATACCATAAATACAATAAAATAAAAACCATAAAATCACAAGCTCATTTTGGCAGTACCAAAACGCGCCATATTTCTGGCAACATCATATGTAAGGTCAAATATAATATACATGACCGTACTGACTAGCTTTACCTGTGAGCATGGTGATAAGAGGGAGTGAGTGCTCCTCAGGGGACTCCCAGTATCCAGCCTCCCCTAGCAGGTTCCTCTCCAACACTTGGTGGTACAGTTCCTCTATCCAGGCCTGGGAGAGCACAACTAGAACGCCACTGCTCTGGATCTGATGCACAAACTCTTTCTGTTGAGAAAACCATGAGAGCATACTGAATACGAGCAAAATTCTACAGTCTTTAGTTTTAACAGGCAGTCAGGACAGCTGCTAGAAAATGTTATATTAGTTCCTACCAGAGTGACAATGGGAGGAGAGGGTTTCTTTTGGTAGTAACCACAGGTGCTCAGTTTGAGGTTGAGGAGCAAGGCATAGTAGGACACCAAATACAATCCGTCTGCATTCATCAGAGCCTGGCAGTTCAGATTCTCACTGCCCTCGAAGCCAGGTGAGTGAATCCCACCTGAAAGGGAACAGAAACAATGGCAGATGGCAAATGATGCCAGATAGTGAAAAATATGCTTTAAACTGGATAAGTGTGCAATAATCTCTGACTTTAAGTGATTACTGAACTGTGCCCAGAAGGCTATCTCAGATGATTATAATTAAGCAAGCTTGCCACTGTTGAATCCTTGAGCAAACCCCTTAAACCTTACCTACTCCAGGGGTAGTATACAATGACTGACCTTAAACCATGAACCCAATAAACAAATACATTAAAATCATTACTTGCATCCTTTGGAAAAGAATCCATCGCAAATGCTTTGTTAACATACCTACTTGCAGGCCTGAGCAGAAGGTTGAGGAGAAATTTTGTAGCGCGACATCCACATCAGCAGGGCTGTGCTGGGCCAGAAGGCGTGGCAACAACGCCACCAGAGACTGAACAAAGAGGCGGGCACTCTGCTGATCCGCTTCCTGGTTCTTCAGCAGCTTGAGCGAAAGTGCGGCGGTGCGCAGTGAACGATGGGCGGGGACATGGCGGAGTGTCTGCTCATCGTCAGCCAACGAGCCGTTGTCTGAACCGACGTCCGAAACATCCGAGCGTCCTGAGTCCTTCTCGGCAGCCGTGGAGTACTGATCGCACGAGTCGAATTCTGTGCGCGAGAGCTCTTGCTCGTCCACGCTGAAATTGCTCTCGCTGTATCGTGAGCCGTGAGAGCGCATGCGAGACTCCACTGAAAGGAAGTTGGTGAGGTCTGGGTACGCCAGGGTATGGCTGCGCTGCACCACATCTGGAGGGGCACCACTTTCCCCTGCAGCGCCGCCACAGGAGGAAGGCGAAGGTAAACGTGCATTGTCTCCGCACTCCTCCGGTGTGGTTCGACCCGGATCCCCCTCCAGAGTACCCTGGCCTGTGTCGGCAGTGACGCTGATGCTGATGTCAGGGCTGCGTTCAGGAATAGCAGTCTCCCAGGTGGCGTTTTCAGAGGACAGCACGTGTCGCTGCCAACGGAAGTCGGCCTCGTTGAGCTCCACTGATTCCCTCGACAACTCCGCCCCTTCTTTCAAGTCGTCCAATCGACGCAGCAAAAGTTGCGCCTGGTCTATATGCAGACCACGTCCCTGGCTGAGCTCGTCGAGGGCAGTCAGTAGTGCACAAGCACAAGAAACAGAAGAATAGCAAGCCTCGATGCCACCCTTCACACAGGCTTCCGTCATGCCGTCCATCACCCTGCAGAAGCAGAACACAGAAAGTGTCTAATACGCCACAATATCTAATGCTCAAGCTCCTTTACTGATACGACCTTGACACTTACAACTTAAGAAGGTCGAGATGTGATTTCCTCTTCGAGAAGGATCTCTTCCTGGTCTCTGGCTCAATCACACATGGGCCAGCCAGGTCAAACAAACGCTGTGGGCTACCGAGGATCTAGCAGCAGAACAGAAGCGAGCTAGCTTAACAGACTAAACCAAATATGAGTAATTCTCACAGAATTGGTAACACTGACATTTATCAGCAGCGTTAACTATGGTAACTTTAAAACCCCACCTCCTTCATGATCTTGATGGCCTCCAATCTGTGCTGTGGAGGCGGGTAGAGCAGGATGCGGTGGTAGAGAGACTGCAGCACAGGCTTCATGGACTCCACACAACTCACTAGCCGCACAAGTTCCGCTGCGATGTAGCAGATGGTGCGGATCACTGGTCCAATCATGGCAGGGGCACTGGAGGAACAGCCAGAACCCCGACCCTGATCACTAACCCCAGACCCCAGTGCAGCATCCACCTCCTGTGATGGAGCTCCGTGAGCAGAGGTGATCGTCTTATCGTTCAGAGGGTTGCCTGTGATCACCACCAGAACTGGACACAGCTGCTTCCTGTATGGTGGCACATGTCCAAAACACCCAGTGGCCATGTTATTAAGTACACCTACCAATCACCTTGTGTGTGTGTGTGTGTGTATGTGTAGACAGAACATATTTTGCATTCAGGTACACAGAGCAGTTAGTTTTGTTTAAGTTAGGAGTTTTTGTGTGAGGAAAAATAAGCAATTATCAAAAGATCCGGTGATCAATGTTGCCAAGTATAAAAATAAAATAAAATAAAATACATAAATAAACAGCTTCTACTGTACATTATGATATAAGTTATGACCATTTATCTAGCTAATTTTATATAAGATGTTTTACCAGACGAGATCTGTGAAGTTGCGGTTCAGGTGCATTGTGGGAGGGCAGCTGCTGAGCATGGCTAAAATGCACTCCAGATACAGCAGCTGCAACAGCTGGTTCTCACTGGCAAAGGAAAAACAAAATTGCAGTGCCATAACACGCAACAGTAGACTTGTAGACTGAGAAAGGTAGACCGAGAGAATGACAACAACGCCTAAAGGCAAACACCTGTCGGAGACTTGCGGTTAACACATTTCAAACAGTTCATTTAATCATCACAAATGATTAGACATGGACAGCGAAACAGTATTACAACAAAAACTATTTAGCCCAAATGTTGTTGTTTTTTTAGGCCAATCACTTACCTTGAAACAGACTCCAGTTTTTCACAGAATACAGTCAGGACCGTCACCACGTCCTCATACAGCGCTGCTGTGGTGGGAGAAAAGTCTAACACACACACACTGCATTACAGCTAAATAAAAAATAAAAAATCAGATCCATAATACACACACCTACAGTACAAGAGGCCTGCTTCACTGCTCCACACTCTTGAATTCATGTGTGTAACGTAACTCATGGCACCTTCCTCTCATCTTAATAACCACGCTCACTAACACTGCTCTGTGCACTCAGGTCAGCCCCCCTCACTTATTTGAGATACATGTCTTTAAATAGCTTGGGCTGTGGTTTGCAAGACAGACTCCTCACCCCAGCACGAGGTCTCATGGCACCTCTGGTACATACAGTACATGTGACTAGTCAACTCAACTTAAGAACCAACGAGCTAATAAAAGCTACACGTCTGCACTGCATGCACAATTATGTTATTTAGTATGTTCATCTTTTTAGTACTCTATTTACTAAACCTGCTTTATTTGTTAATTATATACATGTATTGTGTATATTATTTAACTGCAAATGCAAGTGATATGCATAAATATACAGCCAAACCCCGACTAGAACTCTACGATTTTTATGACCGTATGCAGCACATAATTAGATGTATAATTATGTAATTGTGCATTTACATAATTATGTGTTAATCATAATTAAAAGTACCTTTGCGTTTGCTTGTAGGCACTGTACGCTCCCGTTCATCTGCATCCTACGAACGCAGAACAGAGTGCTGAAGGGAAAAGCTCGTTTATTTTCAATATTACATGTCTTGAAGCTGAACGATTATAAAAAATATAAATCATGCTAGGAAATCAAGCTATTTTTATAAAATATCGGTATTCACTTCTACATACGTCAATGCAAGATCACCAAAAGGAAAAAAAGAAATAAAATCATAACTTGTTCTTGTTTTGGGAAAAAAAATTAAACCAAGAAGAAGCCAGCAGGCGGTTTTCTTACATCTAACATGTGAAAATACATTTCTCAGCTGTAATCTGTCTCGCACATTTTGCAACGGGATTATGAGCTTGCCTTCCTAAATAGGACAAGTGGAAAGTTTTCCCTTGAATTTTGCCTGTAAAATGCTTCCATATACATATGCTACCCAGAATAAATCTGGTAAATTGCTGAAAGCGTATCAAGACCAAAACATCTTGCTAAACAAGAGAACATGCTCAAATCCTATGTGTATGGGCCAGTATTTGTTCTGAATCACATAAACTTGCAGTTTAAAAAAAGTTAGCCCTTCTCTTTAATACAGAGGTTCTCAACCTTTTGAAACTAAAGCCCCCACAAGCCTGCCATATCATGTGGCACTATAAGCCCCCATTTTTTGGAGGAGACCAGGTATAATGATTATCTATCCATCCATCCCCCAAGCCCCCCCCCCATCTTCTACCACTTACTCCTTTTTCAGGGTCACGGGGAACCTGGAGCCTATTCCAGGAATCATCGGGCACAAGGCGGGGTACACCCTGGACAGGGTGCAAGTCTATCGCAGGGCACAATCGCATACACACTCACACACCTATTCATACACTACGGACACTCCAATCAGCCTACCAGGCATGCCTTTGGACTGGGGGAGGAAACCAGAGTACCCGGAGGAAACCCCCGCAGCACGGGGAGAACATGCAAACTCCGCACACACATGGTCCCGGCGGGAATCGAACCCTGGAGGTGTGAGGTGAAAGTGCTAATAAGTGCTATAATCTGTTTTTGATAGATAGATAGATAGATAGATAGATAGATAGATAGATAGATAGATAGATAGATAGATAGATAGATAGATAGATAGATAGAACAAGAGAACTAGGCTGTAATAACGTGGACTATTTTACATGTAAAACATGTTGCTTTCCATTCGTCTTGCATTCTACAAACATTCGCAAAAGAATGACATAATTGGGATGAAAGGCGTGCCTCGTTAGCCATGATATTGTTAAATCTTTGGCTCTCAGCACCTCACTGAACAGAGCAGGACAGTACTGGAGACATTTGGGAAGTCGCTAAGGTTTGTTGTTAGGTGCTTTTTTTTTTTTAGCCACTAAAGGGGTCTGAAAAGTCGCTAAATTGGCCACACTGGTCTGCACTGACAGCTAGATAAAAGGCAGACTAAGCTCTGCCCCTCCCCAGCACAAAAAAAAATGCAGAGGGAGAGGGAACACAGGGTTTTTCATTTACACACATTCTATTTGAAAAGCAATAAAATACACAGAGTACACAAATGATGCCCTGTGTTTTTTCTCTTTAAAACAATTTATGCCCCTCTTCCAATGTCTCCGTGCCCCACCCCCACACCCCAAGGGAGCCCCCCTGGTTGTGAGTCACTCCTTTAAGACCTTGAAGTCCTGACAGAACTTTTTGTATGTGTGTGTGTGTGTGTGTGTGTGTTAATAGATGACTCACCATGCTGTCCTGTCTGTGGTGTAGTTGAAGGGTAAGGTCACCCAGTATCTGACTAAGTGTGGCCCTTACTGCTGTGTTGATGCTGCGTTGATGACAACTCGATATGTATGTCTGTATACACACCTGCAGACCACACACACACACAAAATTAATCCATCACAATCAACGTCAAGCATCGACTATGTGAATAATGGGTGCCATAAATTACCGTTTCACGCTGGGGGTGGCAATATTTAACTGTTCTACCACCCTTGCAGTGGAGCATTTTGCACTCTTACACAAAAAATATAATCATGAGCTACCCCACAGTCAATATCATGCAGATTTCCGGATGTTAATTTGTGCATTTTGTGTTCACATACTGTTCATATTATAATAAAATATATAAATCTCCTTTCTGAGTGCACATGAAAAGCCTAACACAAAGAATTAATAAAAGATCTGAAACATACTGACCAAGCTCATCAGTCATCAATGTGCTACACTTACACCTAGTCTAGATTAAATGAATACTCAGCTGACAGGCTTTTACACTACAAAATATGGTTATCTTATTTGCCAAATTTATGCTAAAATCTTGAAGTAGTAACAGGAAATTTCAGCCTGAAACCTGGTTGCCTCTGCCAGAAGGTTAAGACCATATAAGATTCTTTTAATGAGACAGTAAATCCAAATAAATATGTGTCAGCATTAAATGAACGTTTTGCAACGACTGTCTCGGTTTTCCGGATTAAAAGGTAGACTGAAATATTCTGCATGGATTCTAAAGAAGAAGAAGAAGAAGAAGAAGAAGAAGAAGAAGAGGAAGCCTTTATTGGTCACATATACATTACAGCACAGTGAAATTCTTTTCTTCGCATATCCCAGCTTGTTAGGAGGCTGGAGTCAGAGCGCAGGGTCAGCCATGATACGGTGCCCCTGTAGCATAGGGTTAAGGGCCTTGCTCAAAGACACCACACAGGCAGCTTGGCAGTGATGAGGCTTGAACCACCAATGATATGCGCAGCACCCTAGAGACTTATTTTGGTGCCAATTATGTTGAAACAGTGGTTTTGCATAAAACATTTCCGTTAAAAATATTTTTGTGTGTGTGTGTGTGTGTTATTAATTTTAGCTCCTTTTGTCCCCATTTACAGTTAACTATAATCAGCTGTGGAAGTCTAAAATGTTAAGTTCCTCATTAAATCATTAACACTGGATCGTTTGTGGTCGGCATGTTATTTGTCTTTCAGGCTGGCACTTCTTTGACTAAACAAAAAGTCACTGGATGCAAACCTTCTGCTGCAGCATCCCAGAAAATCTTAAATGGAAAATTCCTTATGCCCCTGTCTACGTCACTTGGCATCATATTTGAGGTGTGTGTGTGTGTGTGTGTATAATATATTATATGACACTCTGAAAGGAAAAGGACGCTTCAGACATTCCCTGTGTGCAGTGTTCTACACTCTTACGTGGCATCTTGTCTCATAGCAAGATGTTCGGTCACTGTGGTGACAGAATAGCCAAAATGTTAATGACTGGAAGAAAAGAAAAAAAGCATTACGTTCAGGTTGTCTGCATGTCATGGAAAAAAAAATTAAAAGGGGGAGGAGAGGAGAGGTTAGTCAAGGCTGCGTATTTTATGGGTTCTTGCCTGGTGAGACCCTGAGTCATACGAACACGTCAGGGAACGAGAGACAGAACGAGAGAGAGATGGAAAGAAAGAGAGACAGATGGGATAGACCGACAAACACAGAGTGAGACAGTGAGCGCTCTCCTTTTTTACGAGCTGCTGTTGACAACGTCCCACCAGCTGTGCGAGAGAGATATGAATGGATGCATCTGGCACAGGCTTAACAACAGACGTGGAATTCCTGGAGGATGGACAGAGCGCATGGCAGTGTGCTTGTGCATGACTTTACCAATTAATGCTCCAGCTGTCCATTTGCTGATCAGCTTATATGGAAAATAATAGCAATGGACAAGTCTTCGATTGAGCTTCTCTAAGGCTTTCTTACCTCGGCAATCCTCAAGATGTTGTTACCGTTGAACTCAAAGCTGGAGGAGTATGTGACACAAAGCAAGACCTGTGACAAAAAACACACAGAAACACAAGAGAGATAAAGTTACATTAAAGTAGACATAACAATCACATCCCCTTCAGTGAATTTGGCCTCGGTACCCAGACGAACAACACAATGTTCATCATCCTGAGAGTTCTACAGTGGCATGTTGAGGCTACAGCATCTACAGATGGTAGAGAATGGCACCCACTAACAGAGCCCAGACTGCACGCTGAATTGATTATGCATGCTAGAAGGAAGACAGCACGTTTTGACGTTAACACCTCGCGTGGTGCTGCATAAATTACTCTGCAGTAGGCCATGTCTAAATTTGGCCAGTAGTTCAAATTAGAAAATTTAAATGTGCATGTTGTTGTTTGTCTCAATTGCAGTGAAAAATTAAGAGAATCTGCTTCTACTGAGCAAAAGGGTTTAGGATACGAATTAAAAACTAGTAGCGTGCTTCAGAGCATGTTACAGAAGCCATCCGATTTAATGAGAATTTCCAACCTCCTAGTTGTTACCAGAGGCCTGACCTGATGTGCCCCTGTTTGGCATTGAATTTATTTCATTAATTATATACACACACATATATATATATATATATATACACAAATATATATATATATATATATATACACATATATATATATATATACATATATACATATACATATATACATATATATATATATATACATATATATATATATACACAAATATATATATATATATATATATACATATATATATATATATATATATATATATATACATACATATATATATATATATATATACATATATATATATATATATATATATATATATATATATATATATATATATATATATATATATATATATATATATATATATATATATATATATATATATATATATATATATATATATATATATATATAATGATGTCACACTCCACAGTAGTGGTTAATGCCTCGTATGAAAATAGACACTCAAGGCTTTAAGAATTTGCCATTTTTCCATGAGTTTTTTCCTTCTTTTTATTTTTTTGTTTTTAACCTAGCCTCCTAGGTTTAAATGTTATAATTTTATTGTAGTGATTGTATACAGTGTTTTACTATCAAAAAAGGCTGTAGCTGAGCTGTCGGTTTTATCTTTCTACCAGTGTTATTGTGTAGAGAGCTGCAAATTGTGTGCCCAGCAGCAGGCTCACACCCCACCCATTTCCCATCGCCCTTCTCACCAGCAGCTAAACACAGTCACAATACTCTACACACAGAAGCCCAGCAGTGTCCTGACTAATCTTAATATCCACACACAATCTATTAACGTACTGACAGAAGACAGCTTGATGCCTCAGTATGGCAAGATGGAGCAGAGTGTGTGTGTGTGTGTGGTTGCACATGTATCCATGTAAATATATTTTAGTAACAACTTAAGATTTTCAAGAGTAAAACATTAAAATATCTTGCATTTTAGATCTGACAGAATGCACAGCTAAATAAAATCGATTCAAATTCGATCTGTGTTTGGCCGCTGTTCAAGGATCCACTTTCTGGGCTCCTGAGTGGTGCAACAGAAAAGCCAAGGTACAAAACCGGTCGTGCTGTCCGCATGGGAGAGATGGCGTACTCTCGATCTCCTGTCAGTCATAGCAACATTAGCCAATCTTGGGAATCTGTGAGGGGGTGGATACCCAAAATGTCCACTTTCTAACTGTCTGAAAATATCATAATGTAAAAGTGTAGTAACCTTGAAGTGTAGCTCTTGTTGAACTATACAGTGAGGGAAAGAAGTATTTGATCCCCTGCTGATTTTGTACGTTTGCCCACTGAAAAGAAATGATCAGTCTATAATTTTAATGGTAGGTTTATTTGAACAGTGAGAGACAGAATAACAACAAGAAAATCCAGAAAAACGCATGTCAAAAATGTCATAAATTGATTTGCATTTTAATGAGGGAAATAAGTATTTTACCCCCTCTCAATCAGAAAGATTTCTGGCTCCCCGGTGTCTTTTATACAGGTAATGGGCTGAGATTAGGAGCACACTCTTAAAGGAAGTGCTCCTAATCTCAGCTTGTTACCTGTATAAAAGACACCTGACCACAGAAGCAATCAATCAATCAGATTCCAAACTCTCCACCATGGCCAAGACCACAGAGCTCTCCAAGGATGTCAGGGACAAGATTGTAGACCTACACAAGTCTGGAATGGGCTACAAGACCATTGCCAAGCAGCTTGGTGAGAAGGTGACAACAGTTGGTGCGATTATTCGCAAATGGAAGAAACACAAAAGAACTGTCAATCTCCCTCGGCCTGGGGCTCCATGCAAGATCTCACCTCGTGGAGTTGCAATGATCATGAGAACAGTGAGGAATCAGCCCAGAACTACAAGGGAGGATCTTGTCAATGATCTCAAGGCAGGTGGGACCATAGTCACCAAGAAAACAATTGGTAACACACTACGCTGTGAACGACTGAAATCCTGCAGTGCCCGCAAGGTCCCCCTGCTCAAGAAAGCACATATACATGCCCGTCTTAAGTTTGCCAATGAACATCTGAATGATTCAAAGGACAACTTGGTGAAAGTGTTGTGGTCAGATGACACCAAAATGGAGCTCTTTGGCATCAACTCAACGTGTTTGGAGGAGGAGGAATGCTGCCTATGTTACCATCCCCACCATCAAACATGGAAGTGGAAATATTATGCTTTTTGTGTGTTTTTCTGCTAAGGGGACAGGACAACTTCACCCCATGTATCGTCAAATCTTGGGTGAGGACCTTCCCTCAGCCAGGGCATTGAAAATGGGTCGTGGATGGGTATTCCAGCATGACAATGACCCAAAACACAAGGCAACAAAGGAGTGGCTCAAGAAGAAGCACATTAAGGTCCTGGAGTGGCCTAGCCAGTCTCCAGACCTTAATCCAATAGAAAATCTGTGGAGGGAGCTGAAGGTTCGAGTTGCCAAACGTCAGCCTCGAAACCTTAATGACTTGGAGAAGATCTGCAAAGAGGAGTGGGACAAAATCCCTCCTGAGATGTGTGCAAACCTGGTGGCCAACTACAAGAAATGTCTGATCTCTGTGATTGCCAACAAGGGTTTTGCCACCAAGTACTTTGCAGAGGGGTCAAATACTTTTTTCCCCGTCATTAAAATGCAAATCAATTCATAACATTTTTGACATGTGTTTTTCTGAATTTTCTTGTTATTCTGTTTCTCATTGTTCAAATAAATCTACCATTAAAATTATAGACTGATTATTTAGTTGTCAGTGGGCAAACATACAAAATCAGCAGGGGATCATAAACTTTTTTCCCTCACTGTAAATGCTTATAGCTTAAAGGTGGACTAGCTGCAATGTCAAAAATGCCCCAGACGTCTCTTCCCATGATAGAACCATATAGCACTAAGGTCATAATTTGTTGCCTTTTGCTTTGCTTTGTTTAATGTTATAAATACCTACAGAACCAAAGAAAAGGCTCTGAATTTCAATTAGACATAAGGTGAATGGAGAATTTTGTCTATTTGTGTGTATTAGAATCTAATAGAGCACATATTCAAGTTTAAAATTCAGGCAGCCTTAAACATATGGACTGACCTTCATGACCTCCACCTGTAGATCTTCATGAAGCATAGGGGTCACGCTGATGGCATCCAGCATCTGACTTAACAGCTGCTTCTCTGGCACTTCTGGTTCCACCACAGCGACAAAGCGATCATCACACAGGATCTTCTGCCACAGCATCGTGTCGGGATGATAAACAGGTTTTTAAACAGAACATTCTCTGGACATCCGTTACTCAGAATACGATTCGTGTCCTAAATGTTGCACAGAAATTAACAAGCTAAAAATACGAACATTACTTTGAAGCTCATCTGAGCTAACCTTATTAGAGAATGATACACAATCCAAAGTATTATTTCATAACATGATACGAAAGTATCATCTACTTATTTTACGCGAAAGCTGTCAGAGAAGGATTTCATGCCGAACCTCTAAACCCTAAATCTTACTTATTCACTTATAAGATGTGTTGAAGGTGAGGAATGAATTTGCTACCTAATCACATGCATTTTATTGAGTAATATAATAGTTACTGTTAAACTGTTAATTGTCCCTGATGTGCATTTTTCTGGAAAAATTCAAAATAATGGTCTCACCTGCATTCCCATGAGAGCTGTCTGAGCCAGCTTTGGGCTTTTGGACTCGAGCGCGAGCTTTAGCGGGAAGAGGCATCTCTCTCTAAAAGCACAGAGCCGACAGTCATTAAAGCATTTCCCAACCCAGATCCCCTCTCACAAAGTACTTGTTTTTAAGGATGTGAATCAAAAAGTGTAAGAATTGTGCATTTCTTTGAAAAACCACTGACAAAAGATCTGTGAAAGAACTACTGTATAAGGACTGCTTAGAACAATCATTACTGTAGGAAACCATGTGACCCAATTCCCCAAAGTGTTTTGGAGAGTTATGGATGGTTTCTTTTCTTTTCTCTAAACGTGAGCGATTTGGTACTCTGTCCGATGATGTTCAACCTAAAAAAAGATACCCTCAGAAAGACAAACTGTGGCACAGTGGCTCCCTCCACAGCTCCAGCTTAAAGGTTTCCTCCAACTTGCCAGTCAGTCGCTTGGTTACACTAAAATGACTCTAGAAAGGATTGAGTGTGTGAATGTGTGTGTGTGCATGGTGCAGACAGATTGGTGTCTCATTGAGGGTGTATTCCTGCCTCACCCCCAGCGTTTCTGGGATAAGCTCCAGATCCACCAGGATAAAGCAGTTCCTGAAGATGATTGAATGTAGACTCATAAATATTTGGCCATATTAGTCCCTCAAGCAAAGACAGCTTAATAGTCAATTTCCAGAGGTGTCTGCCTTCATCAATATCATCAACCTAACAGCGTGCAGGAAAAAAAATGCTAGTTACATCCAGAATCTAAACAAATCTTCTGCTGGCATTCAACACAACAGCACTCAACTCGCCCCCGGTGTCTACAGAAAGGCATTTTGAGCCTGCAAGGACACCACCTGATTTCAGTAATGAGCTCGGGGAAGAAAACCCTCATTAGTCAGGTGCATGTTTAGAACAAATACGTGCAGACATGGGTGCGGTCGGCCGGATTGAGCCAAGCATGAGAAAGACAGCAGCGTAATATTCAACTTGAAAAGCGGATTCAGTGAGGCAGCAGGAATGAAATCCAAGACGCTGCTCACCTGACCTTAGTTGCTGACGTCTTAACTGATCCATTTTGAGCCTCCAGGGTTTCTGTTACAAGCAGAAAAAAAAAATTAATGACCCAAAATACGTTACTCAAATGTTCAGATTCGCACCAATCAGAATTAACGTGTGTGCTAGAAAGATAATCATTTCGTCTCATGTTGTTTTACATGATACAGTATGTTAGTAACACATCAGCAAGGCATGACTGCATAATTTCTGAGATTATGGTAATCCCACAGCAGATAAAATAACAAATTATAACAGTGATAATATGACAATATGGTCTTCATACCATGAGCATCAGTTTTTCATGGTTTCATTTATTCATTACCACAGCAGCGCCTACACAAATCACTTAGTAAGGTGAAATATGAGAGAACTCACAAACTCACACAGAAGAACAGTCTGCTTTTTTGTCATCTATGGGTTTTTTGTTTTCTGTGAGCTTACAGAAAACACAAAGTTTAACAGTTTCTCAAGACTAAGATGGCTACTGACCTTCAGACAGATGCATCTCCTAGAGATATTCTTCTAAATGCAAATGTATAGTAGCTCAAATTAGAGGTCGATCGACCGATCGGTTTTGCCGATTAATCGATACCAATAACCGATTGCTGGAACTATCAGTTATCAGCGAAAATCTGTTGTGGGAGCGGCTGAAAAGAGCAAGCTGTCATTATACAGTACGAGAGTGCCTCTAGAGGCAAAATAAATCAAATAACTGACCAATTTTGTTTTGTTATTTGAAGTTTTTTTTTTATTCATTCATTTTGGATGCCTGTTTTTATTTGTTATTTGGAGTGTTTTAGTTCAGTTTGGATGTGTATCCTATATACTTATTTATTAATAGTTCATGTCTTAACGTAATGTTGACGGACCGCAAAAGGCGGAACACGAAAGTGCAGCACCCGGACAGTCTGTGGCGTGCACATAACAGAGACACACGATAGTAGGGGAGAACTGTCACAGTTATAAAACAAATTTTTTGACAAGTTTCTGTTTTAACTCATTTTACACAAAAACAATAGACATATACAAAGGAGTCATTCAAAACTGTTTTCAGAGGAGGGATTGACACAGCAGTAATGCCGATTTGGCGCATTTTCGGGTTTAGTCAATAGAAGAAGAAAAAAAGATGCATCGATAATCGTTTTATCATCGCAGTGCAGCCCTCTGAATTGTAATCGAATTGAATCGTGAGGTGCCTAGAGATTCCCACCCCTAATATAGTCATAGTTATATATTTTTTTTTTTCATTTTAAAAAGTACAGTACATTTTCATGGTACAGTCAGCACTGTTTCTTTTTTTTAATAAAGTTAAGGAATGTTTTACTTTGAGTGTTATGTTTTCATTCTGTATCAATTACCAATTAAATAATCAATTAAAACTATGGGTTGATTAATTGATTATCAGCAGGTATCGTCCGACTTAGTCATCGGTAAAATCCATGAAGCGTTTGACCTCTAGCTCAAATAATCCAATCACGGTTGTTTTGGTTGATCTTTGCAGAAACTCTACCATAGATCCAAACTAATAATTCAGCTTGGTGTGAAACATGAAATAACCTGTGCACACGTAGAGTCAAACTTTCTTCATTTTGGCAGTATTTTATTTTCCTTGCCTGAGGAATGAAAATGTTGGGTTATACATGCTTCCTGTATACATTTCTCATGCAGTTATTGTGATGCTCTCAGGTTTGATTTATTTCTCTACCGTGGACTATAAAACTGCACTTTAGGAGCACATCTGGAGCTTAATATTAAATATACAGTAGATGCAACCAAGCTGGCCTTGATACAGCTATCCAGAAAAATATACAAGTTAAAAAAATTTTTTTAAACTGTTCACAAAAAGCTGCAAAATGAAGTCTAAAAGAATTATTTCAGTCTTCTTTTGTATGAAACGGTATAATTTGGTAGCTACATGAAGCATAAAGGTGAGCCTTCTTCCATAAATACTACAATACTAATTTCATATACATACATATATATATATATATATATATATATATATATATATATATATATATACACACACACACATATATACATATACATATACATTATACATATACATACACATACATTATACATGTACATATATAGATAGATAGATAGATAAGACACATAGTACACTAAAACAGTGTATATATATATATATATATATATATATATATATATATATATATATATATATATATATATAATATTCTGCAATGGGCGGTTTACTATTCTTACTATTCTAACAGACTCATTAATACAGCACTCAAGCTTGTTTTACAGCTGCTCCATCATTGAGGCTATTAAGAGGTTTTTATACATATTTAAAAACAAAACAAATAAAAGTATTTCTTATAATATCAGATATAAATGAGTGTAAGACTGTGTACGAGCCCACAGCAGAATCTCAGGCTGTTGCCAGGTGTAGCACTTACCACACGCCACGGCGCAACCATCACGAATGGCTTTATATTTGCTCCCAGAGGCGTCTTTTTGAAGCTTTCGGAGAATCTCTTCCATTACGAGACGGAGATGTTGCTGTGTGAAATTGAAACGACTTTTAAAAACAACAACAACAACAACACAGTTTTAGGCCTCGAGCTTAACGCGAGGCATCCCGGTTATAACGTTAGCGATGAGCTAAGGATGATTCACGCTTTAGCCAGTGATGTAGAAAAACAAGCAGGCGTCCGTTTGATAAACCGGGAACAACGCTGTTATCCGGCTTCATTACAGATGAAACGTGCGTGTTATTTGGTTCCAGTGTATCCTGACGTTTCGAGTGTATGAAGTGTTTTAAAAAAATATGTCAATATTAAAGCTGCGCTCCGGCCGGAGGTTTAACCGCGTCCTGCTTACACTCCACAAGCACAGCACAGTGGCCTCAAACAGCGTTTACATTCTCTGTGTGTGTGTGTGTGTGTGTGTGTGTGTGTGTGTGTGTGTGTGTAGGCAGGGGGTGTGTTGTCATCCATAGCATTACTGTCACACAAGTCTGGAGTGCTGATCACCTGTTCACACTTTTGCATTTACACCAATCAGCCAGAACATTAAAACCACTGACATGTGAAGTGAATAACAATGTAATTGTTCATAACATGACAAAGAGTTCAAGGTGTTGAGTTGTCCTCCAAATTCACTAGATTTTAATCTGATCGAGCATCTGAGGGATGTGCTGGACAAACCAGTCCAATCCATGGCAGCCCCACCTCGGAACTTATAGGTCTTAAAGGATCTGCTGATTACGTTTTGGTACCAGATACCACAGAACACCTTCAGAGGTCTTATGTAGTCCATGCCTCAATGGGTCAGAACAGTTTTGGCGGCACAAGGGGGACAGACACAATATTAGGCAGGTGGTTTTAATGTTATGGCTGAAAAGTACATGTACCAGAGATAATGTCACTATAAACCTATATCAGCCTACTATTATTACAAAAAAATCACCCAAACAATTAACTATCCAGTCATGTGGATAAGACAAGTTAGTTAGTTAATGTTCACATCAAACATCAGAACATGGGAAAGCTGTGATCTCAGTGACTTTGTGGCATGGTTGTTGGTTCCAGGTGGACTGGTTTGAGTATTTCAGAAACTGCTGATTTCCTGGGATTTTCACCCACAGCAGCCTCGAGAGTTTACACAGAATGGTTTGAAAAACAAAACATCCAGTGAGCAACAGTTCTGTGAGCCTAAACACCTTGTTGATGAAAGATGAAGAGAATGGCCGGACTCCAGGAATTGAGTTCCAGGAACTCACATGACCACTATGTGCTACAGTGGTGAGCAAAAAATGCGTCGCAGTAAACACAACATATCGACCCTTGAAGAAGATGGGCTAGAGCAGAAAACCACATGGGGTTCCGCTCATGTCAGACAAGAATAGGAATTTGAATATAATATCCTTGGCAAACGTGAAGCTAGTAGGCACAAGCTTACAAATGAAAAAGGCAGCACTGTACAATGTGCAAAACCAAAAATATTGATTAGAAAATGTACAAAATTGTGAGAGGAGGACCTAAATTAAGAGTCCCACGCACACGTCTAGTTGAGAATAATTATGAACTGTGATGTAGCTGAGGTTGAGAAACTGTCAGAGCCAGAATTCACACACCATGCTGTGTGAATTTAAACCATGCTTCATATTTATTGTTTGTAATGCGTGTGTGAATGTGTGTGCGATTGTGCCCTGTGCTGGATTGGCACCCCAACCAGTGTGTCCCCCACCTTGTGCCCCGAGTTCCCTGTGATAGGCTCTAGGCTCCCCCCTACCCTTTGTGGGTTATGCGGTATGGAAAATGCATGTGTGGAAAAGATTTATATCATGATTTACTTGCAGTACAGATACACAGATACATATGAATATTTGGAACACTAAACAGAAACAGATACAGACAGTGGCACTGCGCTACACACTGCCTACAGAAACATTATTTGACCATTATTATTATATCAACACCAAACAAAGCAACGCTTCTTTATCCATTTGTCCACAGAAGGACTAGATGGTTTTAATACGTGCACATAAAACAATGACCTGTGTATTTGAAATAAAGAAATGAATATAGGGAGAAATAAATATTTCTGACAATAACAAAAACACAAACGTATTCTAGTTGTATATTTATATGTATTAGATTTGCACCGATGTATCGGCGATAATCAGTATCGGCCAATAAAGGCTATTTTTCACGCTAGCAGCCACTGTCCGATAGTTTAAAAACATCCGATGATCAGGGCCGATTATATCCTGTCAATCAAAAGGGTGGGAAAACACATTGATTTTGTGCTGTGTGTAAAGATGATGTCTCTTGTGTGGAATGATGACAAAACTGCAGTTTGTAAGCTCTGTAAGTTCTGCACTGCTAAAATTTTACACTGGAAGTGAGCAGCAGTGAAGCGGGAGTTTCGGTGTCGAGTCTAATTTATTTATTTGTTTGTTTTTGCCCACGTTGCTCGAGCTGCTCTCACTGAATTGAAGTGCCAGTACACCATTGAAAGATTTATATGAAGATGAGTTGACAAAAAAGTATATATAGCACAGAAAAATATATTTGTAGAGTAGTATATTTCATATCCAGTTAATGTTATTATATAATATAGTTTATATTATATATTACTAGTTTGATGTCATTGATGAAGTAGAAATTCTTTTGTTTGTGGTGAGTGGATTTGAAACAGGTTTTTTATAGAATTCTGTCAATGTTAATATGAATTAATAACATTCAATTCAATAAGTTAAGAAATCTTACCTTAATCTTCAGAATTTAGTTCATGTGTTAATGTTAATTAGAGTAATGTGTTTTCTGTTTATGAGACCAGTTACTGTGAAACAACTTGATGAAATGGAGAAATTAAAGTTTTTTTGCATTTCCTTCAGAATTGTGTAATTAATTATTATTAATTTGAAAGAAGGCATAAAAGGCAGAACTATCGGTATCGGCCGATATCACTCTGAATAATCTGTATCGGCTGAGAAATTTAGTATCGGTTCATCTCTAATATGTATAGGTATAAAAAAGGATAGAAGAGTGCCTTAGTATTCTTAAAGAAGATCATAAGCCTATGGTATTGATACCATGTATTTTTAAAGCCACATTTTTCAAGTGAAGGTATACCTGTAAAGACCACGGAAGTGGTCTTAGCTTTTCAGCTTGGTTCTGTTTTTTAACGCATACTGTGGAGTAACCACAAACAGTCTTTTGTATTTATTGCACTGTGCTATACTTGTCATCCTGTTTTGTGAATTAAACTTTGTCTTATACTATTAATATTGTTATCATAATAACAGTCTTTTGTCCCAATGTATGTATGGACATTGTGAGAATAACTTGATTTGGGTGTATTTCGTTCTGCAAATTGTAGAAAATTGTAACCCATCGTACATAAGAGATGTATAAATGAACCAGAGTTTTTTCTTGTTTGAGAGATTATGCATGGTTTTTAATAAACCACGAAAAGAGAGGTGACCTGCTTCCTGTTCATTTCTTCATTCCTTTATCTTCCATAAGCATGAATTAACATTCATTCATATACATTATTGATTCTTTTATACAGTCATTCATTCATACTTGTATCTTCAGCACATACAATGTACATTCATTCATTTATCTACAGTATACACTCATTCATCTTTACACCCATCATCCATCCATTCATTCATTCATTTATTTACAGTATACACTCATTTATCTTTACATCCATTCGTTCATTCATTTATTTACAGTATACACTCATTTATCTTTACATCCATTCGTTCATTCATTTATCTGCAGTATACACTCATTCATCTTTACATCCATCATCCATCCATTCATTCATTCATTTATCTACAGTATACACTCATTCATCTTTACATCCATCATCCATCCATTCATTCATTCATTTATCTACAGTATACACTCATTCATCTTTATATTGATCATTCATTTATCTACAATATACACTGATTCATTTTTACATCCATCCCCTGTTCATTTGTTCGTTCATTTATCTAGAGTATGCACTCATTCATCTTTACATTGATCATTCATTCATTCATTCATTTATCTACAGTATACACTCATTCATCTTTACATCCATCCATCCATTTGTTCATTCATGTATCTACAGTATACACTCATTCGTCTTTACATCCATTCATTCATTTAGCATTCAGTAAATATACATACTTGAAGACATTCATTCATTCTTTTATAATTCAGTAAGCATTTTATCCTGGTCAGGGTCATAATGGCTCTGGAGCCTATCCCAATAACAGGAGGGAGTCCTGGGAGTCCCAGTCAGGAGAATTCACCCGGTTTGGGATGCCAGTACATAGCAGGACACCACTCACACATACACATTCACACCTACAGGCAAATAGCATAGCCAATCCACACACCTGCATTTTTTTTAAGACCGTGAAAGCATAAACCAGAGAACACAGAGGAAACCCACATGGACATGTGGAGAACATGCAGGGACGAAATTGAGACAGTAACCCAAGCTTTACCTGGAGGCCCGGGGGCTGTGAGGCAGCAATGGTAGCAACCAAACTTTTTGGCAGGTAAGTTTTTACAGTCTGGAGACGTGCCCAATAAATTCCACAAACCCTCTCAATAGTGATTTGTAATGAAACATGATCCCACCAGTCAAATATCAACCTTTTTTATTTACATGTATAGCAATATTTTGCCTATTTAAGCCTTTTGTTCTTGAACTATGTTCAGCAAGGTGGCACAGCGAACATGGTAGCATTGCCTCTTCAAAGCCCCATGGTCCCAGGTTCAATCCTTCTTCAGCTTGGGTTCCTACATGTCTGGAGTTTTGGTGTGTTCTTGCTGTGTCTGTGGGTTTCCTCCAAACCACCAAAAACAATCCAGTAGGTGGTCGGGCACAATCTGAAGAACTTAATCATGAATATAATAACTGTGCTAAGGGTGGTTTGTGATTTCCACCATCATTAAAGATGAAATCACAGGCACCCCTGCTGGAAACAACAACAATAAAAACCATAGCAGGTAATGGTTTCCACTACAAATACCATTACAAACCATCAGCTAACCATTAAAACAATTACCATTACTGGTCATTAATGGTATCCACTAGACATACTGTAACATGCCACAGTTACAGAAGGCAATAAATTACCAGTAGAGACCTACAGGGACCATTACAGTTTCCATGAAAACCATTACAATGCCCATTACAACCATTAAAACCATTACAAATTCTATAAGGGTTTGTATTAGGGGGTTTTGCAACAGGGGCCACTTTGAGATTCACTTTAATAATAAACAAGCAACCTAGATTCTTGTCCTCTCATATATCATTCTCTCATATATTCTCATTATTGTTTTGATAATTTAATGTGCTATTATTGTTGTTGTTGTTGTTGTTGTTGTTGTTGTTGTAATATGGGAAGGTAGTAGTAGTAGTAGTAGTAGATATTAGGGACTTTTGTGTGTTTGGACTTTAAAACAAACATTTGTATGTGAGTATCGTGTCTGGCTTCCCATGCCTGGGCTATGTAGAACTAAACTGACTGCGACCTTGTTCCTGTTACATTTCCTCCTGACGGTAAACGTGATGGCTGCCGTGTCGCGCGCTCGTAAATTTGCACGCTGCGTCGTCCGTTTCTCTGACCGTGATCTGTAAAAAAAACGCCGCCATCGCACGGTTTCACGCGTCATTAGAAGACGTCAAAGATACGCCAACATGGTAAATATGTTTGAAGACCCGAAACCGGGCTAGTTAATTTGATAATGGGTTTGCTACTTAGGCTAAAGTGGCTAATACAACTCATCTGACGTGTGCCGTTACCATTCCCACCCGTCTTCCCGTCAGTCCCGCCTACAGCTTTGTCCAATCAGCGATCTGAACACAGGGGTGGGGCACGCACAACCAATCACCGTGTTCTGTCGGAATACGAGTGGGAGAAATAATGCAGTGTTTGCAGGTCCTGTAATGTTGTTGTTGTTATGGTATGTTAATGCTGCCAATATAGCTAGTAAGATAGCTAGCTTTGTTTGTTTACATTCCTCTGGTCCAGCGCCATAGCTCGCCAAACACCAAAGTAAGTTTTATCCCCAGCTCGTCGACTTATATTATATTTCGGTTAGTTGCATGACTAAAAATAGTTACTCGACACGGTGAAGTTTTAACTTGGAAACTTGGCTGCGTTGCTGCTCTTTTCAGGGGAAAGTAGCTAACGCTTGCTCAAAAAGGTTGCTATACTCCAAAGGATAGCAACCTTTTTGAGCAAGCGTTAGCTAAAAAAAAAGAAGGTTGCTAGAAGTCGCCGACTGTTGTCACAAGCTAATTTGCATATAGGGCTAATTTGCGCATAGGACTCATTTGCATATAGGTCTAATAGAGGGTATGCATGTGACGTCACGGTAACTCGCCGCGGTCACGCCCACTGAGTAGCAAAAAGAAAACCGATTTCTGGCCACATGCCCGTGTCCATGGACCACAGGTTGTAAGGGTCACTGTCGAGTCTAACTGCCTTTAATTTAAGATGATCATCGTTAGTTATACTGGCGTTTTCGCAGCTTCCCCTATTAAAACCAGCCATTTTGCTGGATGTTTTGCCATTCAGTCCGGCCAAGGGGGCGTGTTCTGGCAGGAATACCTTCTATTTGCAATCGTGTTGGTTGAAGGAATATTTTCTGTCATTAACCCTCCTGTTATGTTTGGGGGGGCTGGAAGTTACATCCATTATGTTATGGGTCAAAATGTTTTCCACAGTTTGAATACACACAAAAAGCAGCAAAAACTGCTTAAAACAGTAAACCTTTTATTATGGCTTTATTATGACAAACCATAACAGGAAATATTTGCATCGAAGTTCATGACCCTAAATATGGAAAGTCAAAACATTTCAAAGAGAATAAGAGAGATTAACCAGTATTTCAGACATCTCAAACATGGAAATGGGTCAGAAATTTAAAATAATAGGAGGTTTAAAATAGAAAACAGCAGATTATAACTTAGTTCTTATAGAAAGAAGGAAGAGGTCATCTCACCACAAACTAACTACGTATTTGTTCAGTGAAATTAAAATGGACGTTATGTGACCTTTAGTTTGCATATTTTAACTTTTAGCTTATCCCTAAGCTAGTGTGCTCCAAAACAAAGTCCGCATTTAGAAGATATATGCATTCAAAATTTACAGTCTCTCTACCACCAATACGGATCAACGATTTCGATGACATCATTCTGCACTTAAGCTTCTCATCAGATTTTCTGGCCAATCTTAATGGCCTCTACAGTGTCCCGCCCACCGACATTATACTGATCACTGTGACGATGTTGCTGTTGTTGAACTATAGAAATCACGTCAGCATCTCAGTGTGTCTGGCTGATTGTACGAGGTCCGCTGGAACAGGTGAAAGGAGGTGGAGAAGAATCCAACGCTTAGATGGTGTAACGTCTCTGTGAACAAACAGTGGAGGAAATAGCTGGATGGATAGATGTCAAGCAATACGGCATTTCCACCACAATTTCCCATACACATATATGTAGTCAGTCAAGCAGAGAAAACTTCAACAAGCACAGTGTTCATTCTCGATAAGTTAATCAATGAGCTGCCCTGCTCTGCCCTGATTCATGCTGAATCATTATTGCATTTTAATCATTATTCTTTTTCATGTCCTGTTGCTCTTTATATTTACACATTTATAGTTATAATACTTATAATGCATACATTTAATCTGCTTCCATGTTCAAGATCAGCAAATGAGCGTTCTTTGTAAGGTCTGTGTTTTATTATATTACTGGCCTTTTTAGAGTAGCATAACTGTTTGCTATACTGTGGAAGATGAAAGTGCTCAAAATGTAATAAATAAATAATATAATAAATGCATCAGTTGAGGAAATAATGAAGTTAATTAATAGTTTTATTTTGAAATGCTTACATAAAATATTTATATTTAATTTAATTTATATTTCCATGTGTGATTTATAATAAAATACAATTTATTTATTTTATTTTCGCTTTTAAGTGGAGCTATGCTTTTTATTTCAGAACGATACCTCTTCGAATGAGGAGTTTTTGTCAATCAAATCCAGTGGGATGGTACTGAACTGGTGAATTATTTCTTGATGTATTTGTTTGTTTGTTTATTATGTTGTGACCACTCTTGTCTTCCATATTATAGACCTTAAAAGACCAAGGGACGGATCTCTAATGTGTATAAATACTGTCAAGATATAATGTCTATAATGCATGTAATGTCTCTGAGCTAGTTCCTCCTGAGAAATCTGAGATTCGGAGCTCCGTCAAGGTTTAAGTCGCTGCCAAAGCTAGTTATTTGCAGTAAATTAGTATTTGTACAGCTGCATCTTAAAGGAGAAGCACGTTACACACAGATCAAGCCTTTAGCATGTCTTATTTCTAATATGATTGTGTCATCCATAAACAGGATGAAAGCAACCAAAATGCCGATGTTGGTTCTGTCGAAGAGGGGGAAGATGAAAATTCCGAAGACTCGAATCTGCAGGTCAGTGAACGCACATCAGTGGTTTCCTTAGGAACCAGACTTAAGCGAGAACATGAACTAACTTGACTCTCGGACATTCCAGAACGCTAAACGGTGAAAAGACATGATAATGAAATTTCGTCAATAATCTTCCCGCTGCTTTTGTTTCAGCTGGAGCTTAGTGCTTTTAGGGCTCAGTGGATGTCAGAGCTGCGTCCCGGCTCGGGTTATAAGACTGGACTGTCCAAAGCTGCTGATCTGAAGAAGACACAGGAGCTAGCCAGAGAGGAAAAAGTAGGTGGCATTGTTATATTATGGCGCAACAACTCCTCAATAATGAAATATTAAATGGTTACTATGACTGTATAGTTGATATCCAAATCTGAGCGAGATATACTGTTAAGGCTGTGCCATAGTGATGTAGACAATACAGTCACTTTATTTCCGCTGAGGAGTCTTTTTTATAATGACTTTAAATGTTAGGGCTTGTTTATCATACTGTATACGAATTAATTAATGTGCATATTGTTTGTAAGAGTGGCATTCATGAAAATGTATGAATTTGGACTAATGTTCCACGGCTCCTGTTCCAGTACGTGTAGGAAAACTAACTCGCGGAAACCTCAACTTAATCGAACTTCAAGTCATGTATTTTGCATGGATTACTGCGCTTTTATATACATTTTTAGTATATTTTTTTAGTACATTTACAGCATTTAGAAGTTGTGTGCTTATCCAGAGAGCCTTATAGAAGAGCTTTGGAGTCTCTATCAAAAACACGTTCTCATGGACTGAGACTACCAGTGAGAACATTTTGTCATTTTATATTATTGGCATTAATTAAAGAACGGGGGAAAAGAGAAAAAAGAGTCAAAACAAATTCATAAACTAAGAAAAATAAAACAAATCATTTCTTTGTGACAGAAAATGTAAACAAATACCTCAGCTGATGGGAGATTTTATAGATAACTTTTTATTAATATTATGTTATTAAGCATTTTTACTGGCATAGAAGTGAGTCAAAATAACTTTCGATTCTGAGCTTCACCCTTTATCTCGACTGTTCAGTTTGTCCTCAGCTGTCTGTGCACATGAGATTTTTGGGCGTCACTACAGTACATGCAGATGAGCTGTGTTCGAGAACTTTACATGTTATCTACATACACATGCGAGTATGTTTTGTACACTTTTGTAAATCCAGTGGAAAATCTGTGTTCGGTTTGGCTGACGCAAACATTTACACACATCTTGACTAAAAGTCGGATAAACGAGGCCTGTTGTTCATGCAATCTGTTATCCCCTCAAGTCTTACCACCCTATGTTCACTTCTAATACGATGTCCCGAAAACCATGACCTTGCGGTTTATGGTTATCACACAGTGAAATTGTCATGCTGTCCCATCCCTGTTTTGAAGAAAATCTCTCAGAACCGTTAATAATATATTTATTGACTGGGACTGAATTCTGCCACAGGCTCGAGAGCTGTTCCTGAAGGCTGTTGAAGAGGAGCAAAATGGAGCTGTTTACGAAGGTACTTATGTATTATGTGAATTATAATATATATTTTTTGGGGGGGGGTAATCCTGCAGTTTAAATTATGAGCACATTAAACTCCAAACTCAGGCGGCTGTGATGCAGTTGGTAGAGTGTGTTGTCCACTAATCGTAGAGTTGGCGGTTCAATTCCTGGCCTGGGTGACTCCACATGCCGAAGTGTCCTTGGGCAAGACACTGAACCCCAAGTTGCTCCCGATGGCAAGCTAGCACCTTGCATGGCAGCTCTGCTACCATTGGTGTGAATGGGTGAATGAGACACAGTGTAAAGCGCTTTGGATAAAAGTGCTATATAAGTGCACATTTACCATTTAAAGTGTTTTTTGACCTCGGATGCATGTAAATCTTCTGAAAACGTCCAGCTGGGGGCGCTTTAGAGCTCTTTGGAGGCGCAGCATTTTGTCAGATTTAAAAAAATAAAAAAAATTTGTATGTGACAGGTGGTCATGTGGTATTTGTCCAGCCCCTCCTCGACTGTGATTGGACAGCTGGGTAAAAAGTGACAGTGACGAGCGTGGCGTTTTACCCAAAGTTGGAAGTGTTTTAATTTTTGAAGGCTTTTGCTTTTAAAATACACTGCAATCCCATTGCAAAAGAATGGGGGGAAAAACACACTGGCCTCAGGGAAAAACGCTTTGGTGGACACACGGCTGAATTTCATTTAATTGATCGATTTCTCCACTCAGATTTTGATTCTTATTTCTGTCTTCTAACTGCATGCCCTGTTGTGTTTTATTCCTTACTTTGTCCTGCATGTGTAACTGTTTCTTTTTCCATTGCAGCCATCAAGTACTACAAGAGTGCAATGCAGCTCGTCCCTGACATCGAGTTTAAGATCAACTACAGCAGATCTCCCGATCCAGACCGTGTGGGTGGGAACTAGTAAGGGTTAAATGTTTGTTCTTATGTATAATGTAGTTGAGTATATCGACGTCCAATTCAATTCAATTCAATTTTATTTGTATAGCGCTTTTTACAATAGTCATTGTCTCAAAGCAGCTTTACAGAAATAAAAAACAGCTATAAACAGTCAGAAACAGATAAAGAGAGACAAACAGGAACAGATAAACAGAGACAAACAGGTATAAAACAAATGGAATTTATCCCAACTGAGCAAGCCACTGAGTGGCGACGGTGGCAAGGAAAAACTCCCTAAGATGTTTTTTGAGGAAGAAACCTTGAGAGGAACCCGACTCAGAAGGGAAACCCATCCTCATCTGGGTAACACAGAGTGTGAAGGTAACACAGATAATGTGAAAAATGAGAAGTATGGCCTTAGGAGCAGCCGTAGTCCCAGCAGAAGATTTGGGCTCATCCAGAGGCAGAGGGGATCTGGATCTCCAATATCTCCATAAATTTGTGTGGGGCTTGGCAAAAAGAGAGAGAGAGGGAGAAAAACGATTAGGATTGTGAAGTAGTGCGATATAATTTAGTCAGGGTAAGCTTGAGTAAACAAATACGTTTTAAGCCTAGACTTAAACACTGAGACTGTGTCTGAATCCCGAACACTAATAGGAAGACTGTTCCATAACTGTGGGGCTCTATAAGCGAAGGCTCTTCCCCCTGCTGTGGACTTCACTATTCTAGGTAATATCAAATAGCCTGCATCTTTTGATCTGAGTAGGCGTGGTGGATCAAATAAAACCAGAAGGTCGCTTAGATATTGTGGTGCAAGACCGTGTAGTGCTTTATAGGTTAATAAAAGTATTTTAAACTTAATGCGAAATTTTACAGGGAGCCAATGCGGTGTGGATAAGATCGGGGTGATGTGGTCGTATCTTCTAGTTCTAGTAAGGACTCTAGCAGCTGCATTCTGGACTAACTGGAGTTTATTTATATTCCTACTGGAACATCCAGACAGTAAGGCATTACAGTAATCTAATCTAGAGGTGACGAATGCATGAACCAGTTGCTTATCTTAGAGATATTTCTGAGATGAAAGAACGCTATCCTAGTAATATTATCTACATGAGCATCAAATGATAGACTGGAGTCAATAATCACTCCGAGGTCTTTAACTGCTGTACATGATGAAACAGAAAGACCATCCAGAGTTACTGTGTAGTCAGAAAGATTACTTCTAGCTACACGTGGGCCTAATAAAATTATTTCTGTTTTATCAGAATTAAGTAAAAGGAAGTTAGTTAACATCCAACGTCTAATGTCATTTACACAATCCTCAACTTTACTAAGCTTCTGTCTGTCCTCTGGCTTCGCTGACACATACAGCTGTGTATCATCAGCATAACAGTGGAAGCTAATTCCATGTTTACGAATAATTTGTCCTAGGGGTAACATATATAAAGTAAAAAGCAGTGGGCGTAAAACAGAACCCTGTGGAACTCCAAAAGTAACCTCAGTACGCATGGAGAAATCACCATTTATATCTACGAACTGATAACGATCGGTCAGATAAGACCTGAGCCAGGAGAGGACTGTTCCCTTAATGCCAACAACATTTTCTAATCTATCAAGGAGAATAGTGTGATCTATGGTATCAAAAGCTGCACTAAGGTCGAGTAACACAAGCAGCGAGACACAGAGGTCAGAAGAAGGTCATTTACTACTTTAACTAGTGCTGTCTCTGTGCTGTGATGAGGTCTAAATCCTGACTGATACATTTCATGAATGTTGTTCCTTTCTAAGTATGAGCATAACTGCTTTGCTACTACCTTTTCTAGAATCTTAGAGATGAAGGGGAGATTCGATATTGGTCTATAACTGGATAATTGAGACGGGTCAAGGTCAGGTTTTTTTATCAATGGTTTAATAACTGCTAATTTTAGAGATTTAGGTACATAGCCAATGGTTAGGGAAGAATTTACTATATTCAAAAGTGACTTAACTACTCCTGGACAAATCTGTTTAAACAAACATGTAGGTATGGGATCTAGTATGCAGGTTGATGAATTGGCTGATGAGATTAGTGTAGCTAGGTCGGTCTCTATAAGCGGAGCAAAACACTCTAAACATTGATCCGATATTGCCACATTGTCATCTAATGGGTTTGTTATATTACTGACCGGTTGTAATTTAATGGCCTGTATTTCATCTCTAATATTTTCAATTTTATAAATGAAAAATTTCATGAAATCGTCACTGCTATGAAATGATTGAGTGTTTTCTTCTGAAGTGGTTTTATTCCTAGTTAGTTTTGCTACCGTGTTGAAGAGGAATCTGGAATTGTTTTGGTTGTCTCCTATTAAGGTGGAGAAATAGATCTTTTTAGCATCTGCAAGAGATTTCCTATATTGCAGTAGGCTCTCCTTCCATACTGTCTGAAATATCTCCAGCTTGGTTTGGCGCCATTAACGTTCTAATTGTCTAGATTTCTGTTTTAAGGATCGCGTTAGATCATTATACCAGGGTGCTAATTTTTTTTGTCTAATTATTTTTCTTTTGAGTGGAGCCACTCTATCTAGTGTGCAGCGGAGTGTTGACTCCAAACTTTCAGTTGCCTGATCGAGTTCTACTGGATCAGGCGCTGATCCAAATCTAATTGATGTCTCTGGTAGGTTATTTATGAAGCTCGGTGCAGTAGCTGATGTGAATGTGCGTTTTACGCGGTAGCGAGGCGAGGTGGAGATATTATAATGCATACGGATTATGAATGAGATAAGATGGTGGTCTGAGATAACTTCAGACTGCGGAATAATTTCAATATTTTCTATACTTAGTCCATATGTTAGTATGAGGTCAAGAGTGTGACCACCACTATGAGTAGGCCCGATTACGTTCTGATTAATCCCTACTGAATCTAAGATGGACACGACCGCTGTTCTCAGAGGGTCCTCCAGGCTATCAAAATGAATATTAAAATCTCCGACGATTAATGCTTTATTTACAGACACAACCAGGTTTGATACACGTCGACTCCATCTTCTCTTTCCTTCTCTTTCAATCCAGCCTGGAGGAGAACGAAAACGATGGCGAGATTGATGATCTTCTTGCATACCTCCAACAGCAGCTGACCGTAGAGCATTCCTCCCAGAAGATTTGTCAGCCTGAGGTGGAGACATCACAGGTGCATATTTCAGGTAATAATTCAAACTTCCACTCAGACATATGACATGTACTTTTTTTTGCACATGTCGTTGATAATGATATTGATATTCCTGCTGATGGTTGTTTTTAAAACTTTTTTTCTTTTAATTTTCTGGTGTGTGTGGCCATAGCATTGCCACTAGAGGTGCTGATGTACATTTTTCGCTGGGTGGTGAGCTCGGATTTGGATATGCGGGCGTTAGAACAGCTTTCCCTCGTCTGCAGGGGTTTCTACATCTGTGCAAGGTAAGGTGAAGGCCTGTTCTCTTTGCTGTGCTAACGTGGACCAGGTCTGAGTGAAATTCTTTGAGCCTATGGTTCTTTTTTGCAATAAAGGTGGCAGCTTGACTACCCTCTGTGGGAGCCCATCAAAACTGAATGGAGCAAAAAAAATGGATTCATTTGATATTGTGCACCAATGCATGCTTGGGCTACTCTGGTGACTATTAAACTGGCAACTGTGTGTATGTATGTACACTGGAGGTACTGTGGATATTTCTAATTGCACTGTATGGCCAAAAATATGTGGACACCTTAGAATCACACTCACATGTGCATGTTAAACATCCCAGTCTAAAACCACGGGCGATAATATGGCATCAGTCCCCCCTTTGCAGCTATAATAACCTCCACTCGTCTGGGAAGGCTTTCCACTAGATTTTGGAGCATGGCTGTGGGGATTTGCTCATTAGGCCACAAGAGCGTTAGTGATGTCAAGCACTGATGTCCATCGAGGAGGTCTGAACGGTGTTCAGTGGGGGTGAGGTCAAGACTCTGAGGTGCAGACCACTCGGGTTCTACACTCCAGCCGTGGCAAACCATGTCTTCATGGACCTCACTTTATGCGCAGGGGCAGTGACCTGCTGGAACATTTTAATTCCAGTGAAGGCTTTCATAATTTTACAGCATGCAAAGACATAGTGTTGTAAAAATTTATCCACATCAGATTACTAATTGCTTCTTTCAATTTGTAATTTGATTATATTACTGATTACTGCATTTAAAAAGTAATCACTTTTTACTAATGACTTTATTTTCAAAACCTACAAAAATACACTACAAAGTGAAACTTGTAGTTCTTTCAGTAATTGTAGCACGCATTAATGTATCAAATGATCCGAAAATGTTGAATTTATCATAAAACCTGCCTTGGATGTTAAATATACTGGTAAAATATCAAATTTTTCTAACTAGGCTAGTTTGTCGTTGCTAGCTAAGGGGAAGCACAGCTAAGCTTTGCGTTTAGCTGCTGCAGTGCCATGCGGAGTACATTATCTTTCCTCATACTCTGCTCATATGTTCATGTAAATTGGAAGTCATGTAGACATTTACCCAACTTGTTTTCCTGCTCAGCATCAGAGGATATTACTGTTTCAGTTTCAACTCCTTTATTGGTTTAAATTTTCCTCATACTGACTCTGTGAGCTAGTGTTTGGCAGAATTGAGAGACTGTCAGCCAATAAGACACGAATGTTTCCATGTATTTTCCTGTAAACCCTGTCTGATTGGTCTCACCTCCAAACTCTGAAGATGTAAAATTACAACACTGCCGTCTTTACTGATGTTCAGTTACGTAGCGACAAACCGCTCCAAGTGGAGAATTATTCAGGACTAAAGAGAAAATCTTCCCCCAGTGCCCAGGCCCAGTTACAGCCCTGGCAGCCTTGCAAAACGTGATCAATTTTAAAAATGCATTTTTACTTAATATTGTTTTCTTAACAATAAATTTGTAACGTAATTTTATTGATGTCAGTAGCTGTAATCAAATTGCATAAATGTAAAATGTAATGCGTTATATTACTGCGTTATCAGAGAAAGTAATTAGAATACAGCAATGTGTTACAAAGCATTACGAATACAAATGGGGAAAGACTTGCATATGGGTCCACAAGCATTTGCTCCTATAGTGTGTGTTTATCTTTTAAAGTAAAAGGTTTGGAAGACATATAGACCTGGGCAAAAGATTTCATTCCATGTTTGACCAAGTTAATTCCTGGTTTGATCTCAGAACTTATCATGCTTCGTCTAATCTTGACACGTCCATACAGGGACCCTGAGATCTGGCGCTCTGCCTGTTTGAGGGTGTGGGGCCGGAGCTGCACCAAATCTCTGCCGTTCACCTCGTGGAGGGAAATGTTCTTAGAGCGGCCACGTGTCCGCTATGACGGTAAACATTGTGTGTGTCTGTCTTTGTACACCTTTGAACAGTTTGGCTTCCGTAGATGCAGACACTTCAGGGAAACTGCATGCTCGTGTTAGATTAATTATGGGGTGTTGTTTTTTGTAAAAACTATTATTATTCTTAATTTGGTAGCACTGTAAGTAAAGTGTCAGTGAGTGCTGTTTTCTAAGATTTAAATGAAGGTATTGATTGGGTTGTCTTGCATTTATTTGTAGGTGTTTATATCAGTAAGACATCCTACATCCGTCAGGGAGAGGAGTCTCTGGATGGCTTTTACAGAGCGTGGCACCAGGTGGACTATTACAGGTAGAGATGAACTTTAGTGAAAGCTGAAGTGTTTTCCATGGTTTAACATACACAGTTGAAACACATGCAGATTATTACATGACGAAGTAAGTCAGGCAGAGAGAAAAAAAAATGGTTAAACCATCCCATCATTTATACCCATTTAAAACAACGTTGTGCCATGTGTTCCAGGTACCTACGCTTCTTCCCCGATGGTCACGTGATGATGTTGACCACGCCTGAGGAGCCTCTGGTCACACTTCCACGTCTGCGCAGCAAGAGCATAAGGTATTTTAGCTCTGAATACTTGAACAGTTGATACCCTGTATGAGCGAATTCGGTTTAAATCCAGTTGATTCTTTTTAAAAGCTTTTCCTGCCACATCGACAGGTTCCAATGGTAAATATTAAACAGATCCAGTGTAAAACGGGCTAAAGTCCAGCAGGTTCAAGGACTTGGCCGTTGCGTGTCCTGCTGTAAAAGTGTGGGCAAAAGACTACTGTACTGAATAAAATAGCTGACCAAGTAGGTTTTAAAAAAAGTACCAAGTTGTGTAAATATGAATGAGAAAGCAGAATGAGAAATAATTATAGTCGACCCTATTGAATTTTCTCCTCTTTCTCCCCATTTATAGCTAATACGTGAAGTCGTATTTTTATACGACTGATATATAGTGCTGATGCAAGACGTGTACAAAATTCACACAAGTTGATGCGTTTATGAACACCCACACCAAAAAAAACCCAAAGAGTACCGCATGGACGAGAGAGGAAAAATTAACTTCGTCTGTGCAATCCTTGAACACTGATTTAAGCAAGTCTGCAGATGTTGTGTCAGCTGGCAATCTAGCTTTGAGATAATGTAATCATACCCAAACTCATTTTGTTTGTGCAACGTAATCACAGCGTGCTGATATCCATCTCCTGTGAGATTGCATAAATCGTGTTGCAATCACACAAAACAACTCTATACAGGTTCAATAATAGGTTAATTACTGAAAATCAATTACCTTGTTGATCAGATTTCAGGCCTTTCGTGTAGTTTAGTGCCGTCGTTTTAGCACCATCAAGTTTATTTATCGCTTTTCCACACTATTAAATGACCCACGTGGACCCTGTTCAGTCTGACCTGCACACCTGAATAGCTAGAAGGGAGAGTTTTGGTCCGATGCAGTTTAAATGCACGTTTTCTGAACAAAACTTGTACTGAATGAAAACCTGCACCCACACCGGCCCTTTCCGGATAAGATTGGACACCCTTGAACTAAATGCTCCATCTTGACTAGATTTGATTATATAATGAATATTCAGGACCAGAATATCTGAGATTCTCATCTGTGCCAAAGTTTGAGATAAACAATAGGCCGCACCATTGTAAAGACTTTTAATGAAAGCGTTGTGTGTCGAGTTTGTAATTCTTGGCTTACGTGTACATCTCTGTTTTGCCCAGGATGGAGTCCATCATGATTGGCCACTACCGGCTGTCCCAGGACACGGACAATCAAACCAAAGTTTATGTTGTCGTATCCAAGAGAAAAGAAGAGGTGAGTATCTGCAGACCTGCCAACCCTCCCGCGAATTGGATATTAGCGCCGTGTTGAAAAGTATTCCAAAAGAGCAGTGTTCTTATTCCCTTCAATTAAATGATGAGCCGGTCGACAGATGAATTTGGAATGATTGACAATCGCTCGGAGTTTTGAACGCTTCGATTTTAAAGAAGTCACTTCTTTAAATTATATAAGCTTATGTTCAAGACTATGAAGATCTCATCTATACTGCTTGTATAACTTTACAGCATGAAACCTGATCTCTGACATCGTAAACACTCACCTTTATGGCTAAGTCACTGCAGAATGCTGTAGGCCGTTCCACATACCACACTCACAAATCGTAATTGTTAAGCCTTATGATGCTTCTCTTTTTATGTTTTTGTATTTAATACGTAATCTTGTTTATATCGTATAGCTGTTTGATTTTCATTCCGCATGTAATTTGGGTTGTGATCGTAGAAGGTGCCCGAGTACCAAAGGAGTCGGTTCTGCAGGCGGTACCCAGCTCCTGAGTCTGAACGCTCCTTCCATGTGGGGCTGCAGCTTTCCTCTGGGGGGCGCCAGCGCTTCAACAAGCTGGTGTGGATCCATCACTCCTGCCACATCACATACAGGTACGTCTATACTGTCGCCTAAAACCTGTTGGCTAAGGTCAGTCCTGTTTTTGCTTTTAGCCTATATTATTGCTGTTCATTTATACAGGCTGAAATGACCCGAACATAATTGCTGTCAATGTGAAATAATGTGAAACCGGGCCATGTTTATTAATAACATTAGCTAAAAATCCTATTGGAAAAATGTCAGAGGGTAATAACGTTAAATCTAAATCTGGCTCTATTAATCAAGACTATTTGTGATTTAAACAACGCTGGCAATCAGGTGTGGAATTTTAAAAATGTCAGTTAAAGGCTGCATACAAAGGGGAAGCGTTATCTCCCCTGGCGAGCAGGAAATTCCTCATTAAACCCTCCATGGCCTAGAAAATTAAGAAGAATTGAGACCTTTGGAGTATTAAAAAATGTATAAAGAATGTGGAAAAAAACATTTTGTTTCAATTAATAATAACTACAAAACATAATGCATTTTCTTTCTTTTCTTTTTTTTGTGTGCGCCATGATTAGGCTATAGAAAATGTTAGAATTATTTAAGAAAGCATTGCCTAGTAAGTGTTTGTCCATTTTCCCTCCATTAATATAATGGATTTAAAGCAGCATGGCACACACTGGCAACAGCTCAAAGTTAAATGTAAACATGTGTTTCAGACCGGAAAGCACAAACGTATATCAGTACTTTTATGTACAGGAATTTGTTTTAAAAATGCAGAATTGCATATTTAGCAAGTAACAGAAAACCAACCAACTTTTTTGCATGCAGGAAAAGCAATAACTATTTCTAATTTTACAGTATAATGTTGCTGTGTAGTATTCTTCATCACCAATGCTGTTAAAAAAAAGAGAAGAAAAAAGATGCTATTATGAAGTAGCACAGCATTCTACACTTTGATGCCATTCTTTATTTGCCGTGTTAAGTAATGATCCTGGAGCTGGTCTCCTAAAGGTCTTCTATGCACTATACAGTACATAAAATCCCTGTGGATGAGAGAGTGTAACACGAATTTAGGCTAATTTGGATCGTCGGTATGCAAGTTTCAGGATTAGTCTTATTAATAGACGTTCTTGAACTCAAAATTCAAATCCGGCTCATGCACCTATAGTTTACAGTCTACTTTTATATTATATCCCTAATGTTAAAGTACACGGTTGTCCCAATACATGCCTCCATACACAGGGGACTGTACGATGTTCGTTGACGTCCACGTCTCGCTTGTTCTGCAACACTTCCTGTTATTTAAAAAAAAATAATTTTTGCAACAGTGTTGTGTGTGTTGTGTTTGCCATGTTTCCTGTTAAATTCCACTGCAACCTTGTGACCGCTTCCTGATCCGGCCATGAGAATGATTGATTGTAATACGTCCTAATTTTGTCAGAGGTGTTCTTATAAAAAAATATATAAACTAAGTATGAACAATTTTGTGGAGACTTTTGGGACACGCTGTATAATGGACTACACAATGCATATGGTGATAATAGAGGTGAATTTATATGCTTCCATTGTATATAACTATTCGAATAACCTTGGTTGATTGAGTTAGACTGCAGACTCTACTTGTATTTAATGTTTTTTGTTGTTATTAAGTAATAGCTCACGCCCAGAAGAATGATGCAACATGGCTGTTGCGCAATTCTTTGTGTTGTACAAATATAGCTCGTTGTACTTCACAAAGATTTGTTTTGACTGGAATTTTTTTTTATTCTTTTCTTTCCTTTTAATCTTTGTTCTACTAGATCAACAGGAGAAACGGTCATCACAGCGTTCGACCTTGACAAAATGTATACACCATTGTTTTTCGCCCGAGTGAAGAGCTACACCGCGTACTCAGAGCGCCCCCTGTAGGGCCACAGCATGTAGAACATCAAGAATAACATGGTTTTACGCACTTCTGTCCCCAACAAACATATCACCCTGTAATCCTCCTCGCTTTGAGCATGAGGCTAATGAATGTAAAAAAATACAAAAGTTGCATGAGGATTTCTAAAACTTCCTTATAGCAGCATAGAAGCATTACCTTCTAGGTTTACTGTTTGTCTGTTTGAATTGATCACTGGCTTACTGTAGTAACTGCAGATGTACAGTAGATTTAAAGCCTAAAAGCAGCTGTTTTCTCCTTAATTTTCACCAATGCTGAACCTTTTCACGTAGATATTTTTTGTGGATTTTAGTGTGTGTGTGTCTGTGTCTACTGACGACTGGAACAACCAAATAAACATGTTGCTTAATTTCTTGTGGGTTTCTTTCCCCCTCTTGTTTTTGGTAAACTGTTTTGATCTGTAAAAGTAAATCGATTTACCTGCTTGTTTGTTTGTTTACTTGGTTTATTTACCTTTTTACATTCTTACGCCACCCATTCCTCCTTCCCTTTCTCCCATCCATCCGTCCATCCATCCCTCATTCCATTCATGCATTTAAATTAATCTCTATCTCTTAGGATAGAACTTCTCTCTCTCACACACACACTGAGGTAAGGTTTTTAAAAAATACACATACATCACATCTTTTTTCCTTTGAATCACAATGACACAACTTGTGTAGTTTATGCTAATGGGGTGACGTCACCGCATTCAATGCAACGTTAATAAAAAAGACGATCAAATGTTTACTCATAAGCAATATTGGTTAGTTTAACAGTATGAAAATGTATAGATTTAAGTTGTATAAACCGAATAAACGTGTGTATTAAAAATAATAAATGTAAGTGTGTGAATACATTACAGTATGAGATGTCCGTGTTTTTGCACACAAAAAAAGGCAGGGTCTAAATACTGATCTGCAAGCAGTTCTAATAAAAACAGCCATAAATGGGGAAAAAAGAGGTTTTTATAAACACATTTGCATATACTCATAACTTGTTTGCGAGTAAATGTTCATAAGCAGTTGATGCAGTGACACCGTTTAACGCGATGCTTAAAAAGCTGATTTAAAGTTCCTCTGAGTCAGACAGTGTAGAGAGGACACATACCGAGACTCAGCTCCCTCAGGATACGCAGTTAACACACACAAACACACCCACATGCTTGCTCTCACACGTCTGAACACGGCCTATCTGTATTTCGAGGCTTAGAAGTGGTTTACATTTTATGGTAAACCTTTTGTATTTCCTTTGGTGAAGTCTTCTCTTGATTATTGACTTTGACACGGATACACCAACCTCCTGGAGGGTGTTCTTGATCTGGCAAACTGTGAATGGGTTTCTCTTTAGCAGGGGGAAAAAAAGTTAATCCCTTCACCGTTCACCTGAATTTGGATGCGAATATAAGCTCTGCACTTTGAGCTCGTATTCAGTAGTTAATTTCAACTCCAATATTCTGTAGTAGACAGCTAAAATATCAGGCAAGTATTTATGGGCGTGACTGTATGTGAAACAGCCTTATATTATGTATATATCACAACATTCAAATTGCCAGAGAGATTGGCATCACATTGTTTAATATGGCAATTCTACAGGTTTTATCTCCAACCAAAATCTAACACACATGCTTTAGTTGATCAAGAGCTTCTTAAAGTGCACCTATTATGCCTTTTCAAATATTACCTTTCATGTAGTGTGTTCTAGAGCTGTTTGTGAATGTAAACATTCTGCAAAGTTTCAAAAATCAAAGCGCACCGTGTTATTGACTCCCAAAAGAAGGAAGCGATTCTGGATAGCTGAAACGAGTCGTTAGTAATTCCAGACTTTACTTCCTGTACTAACCTACGTAGGTTTGTAACAAACAAACAAAAAAAACCCCACCACTGGTCTTCATTGGCTTCTCATGAACAGACTCAAGAAACTGGTTATGGTGGTGAGTGTTTCCTTTTTGAAACACACTGACAGCAGTAGACCAATCAGAGCAGATTATGCTCTGAAAGGAGGAGTTTAGAATGAATCCTTTAGAACGGATCATTTAATGAGTCATTTTTGATAGTGGGGGGAAAAAAAGTAATGCTGCAGTTTACATTATGAGCACATTAGTGTTTTTTGACATTGGATGCATGTAAATCAATAGTAAAAACCTTTAAAGCAAAATTAGGCACATTTTAAAACCATAAGTTGCGCTTTAAGTCAATGATTAGATGGTCAGATTGGAGCGAAAGTCTTCAGGAAGGTAGATCTCCAGGAACAGGGTTGGTGTCCACTGGTCTAACCATGCCATTGAAAAAAGCCGTTTTATTATATTGCATTAGATTTAATCATCCATCCATCCATCTATCCATCTTCTACTGCTTACTCCTTTTCAGGGTCACGAGGAACCTGGAGCTTATCCCAGGGAGCATCGGGCACAAGGCGGGTACACCCTGGACGGTGCCAGTCCATCACATTCACACACTATAGACACGTTAGACACGCCAATCAGTCTACCATGCATGTCTTTGGACTGGGGGAGGAAACCGGCGTACCTGGACGAAACTCCCACAGCAAACTCCGCACACACATGGCCCCGGTGGGAATTGAACCCCAGACCCTGGAGGTGTGAGGCTAATGTGCTAACCACTAAGCGCCCAGGTTTAATCAATTCCTGCTATATATAATTATACCTGCGTTTACATATGTAACTCTTTCTGTAGAAGTCAAATCCGTATATACAGCTCAAGTTCAAACGTCAGGATAAACACTAAAGCGTTTTATTTATTTCAATCACAATAATGACAAAGTTTTGTACTATAGCATCTATGCGTTTTCCTGCATGTCACATGAATTTAAAAACCGTCACAACACAACTTCACTGCCGTGCAACAGTTAAGAGCTTAGATCGTCCCAAGGAATGTCTTTACTGTACATAGTGTTACAAGAATGGACCCTGTGTCATGTAAAACATCACATAAGAATACAAACAGAGAAGATGCTAGTTGAAAATGCTAGCAAGGTTGCTTTATGTTTTTTAAGGCAGTGTTCAGAGAAACAGGATAGCTACAGGTAGTGGTACATATAAAAGTGTTTTAAAGTGTACAATTACGCTCGCTGAAATACAAAACACTCATCACTTTATTATGAACGTCGGTGCACCAGTACGTTCATGCAGTTCGCCAATCAGCCAATCGTATGGCAGCAGCCCAATGAGTGAAATTGTGCACAGGCAGGTCAAGAGCTTCGGGTAGCATTCATATCAAACTCGGAGCATCCAATGAGCGGCAAGGCAGAAATGGCTCCTCAATGATCCGAGGTCAGAGCAAAATGGCAAGGCAGGTTTGACTTGATAAGAAGGCTACGGTAACTCAACCACTCTTTACAACCGTGGTGAGAGGAAAAGCATCTCAGAACACATAACACACCAAACCTTGAGGATACAAGAGCAGAAAGTGACATCGGATTTCCAAGAACAGGAATCAACTGAAGCTCTTGTGCTGCTGCCACACGATTGGCCAATTTGATAACTGCACGAATCATGAATAAGCCAGATCTACAGATGTTCCTAATAAGCCAGATCTACAGATGTTCCTAATAAAGTGCTCGTTTAGTGTAAAGCCTAGACTGCTAAACAGGCTAGTTTAAATTGATTTGATTAGAGTTTTGCACATAAATGGAATAGTTTTCTATTTTATGGCACAAATGACAGTATAGTGGCACACTACATACTATGTCGAAGCTTGTAAACAACGCTTACGTTCGAGGTTTATGACAGTGTTTCGCTTTCTTTATTATTACTACTTTTCTAGAAGCTGTACTGATCGATGCCCATGTTCAGACAGTGTTAGGACAAAATCATTGTGTCAACAAAATATTATTACTTTATTCAAATAAACTGTTCTATTAGAAATTTTTGTGGATGGAATTTGTTAGTGTGACGGACATCTCGTTTCTATCGGTCTCTAACAGACTGTATAGCCGATTCAGTGATTCGTGTCGACTGCACGGTGACTCTGAAATCGCCGCACGTCCAACTAAAATATCGACTCACAATCTTGTGGATCGAACGGATGCCGGCGAGATTTCGTTGGTCGAGTGGCATTCAAGATCAGTGCACCTTGCTTTGGTCGGTTTTGTCTCAGGTGTTTGTGTGGAATGATATTAGATAGCTGAGCATCATTATACAAATGAATGCAAGGTCATGTATCTTGTAAGCCACTGATGGAAACATGAAGTACTAGCTCGGTTTTAGGTGTATTTAGACCTGATGATTTTTGTATTTGACAGGGGCTGTAATATTCATACAGCATATTTTATGTGCTTAAACATCACAATATCCTTACAAATTAATGCGTATACGCTGGGGTCCAAAAGTTTGAGACCGCACTAAAGTAAACAGAAAAAAATAAATTGAAGAAAATTTGTGATATTGGACTTGTCGGGTTTTCCTCGAGTCTTATTCATTCTGCTGAACGTGTTCAGGTGACACTGGAATGGATCTGATATAACATCAATCAAGTGGCATCCAATGGCAAAAAGGGGTAATACCAATATCCTAATATACTAATACCAATACCAACTCAAGTTACTGCTGTTAATTAAATTAAATTAAATTATCAAATTATAATATTTTCTAGATTAAATAAAGAATGTAAATTAGAATTTATAACTAACAGAACTAGTAAGGAAAAAGTTTTTTACCCCACTGCAGAATACTCAATTATCGCTTCTGTATTTGATCGTTTTCCAAAATTGTAGCTTTTTTTTTTTGTACAAGCATATAAACAGATTTTGTGTCGAAAACAGTCTTGAAACAATTATAAAAAATATGTGTGGCAGCCGTGGAAAGCCCTTCAGCTGGTGAAATTTTGAAATGTGGTACTACATGTTGTTCTGAAACATGCATCTCTTTTGCATGCATCTCAACCACAAGTCTGGGGGGAGGGGTGTACACGCTGGTTGTGTAAAAGCAACTGCTATTATCTGATTTAATTCACACTTATATATAAGTAAAACGTCTTCATTCATAGCCCACCGACTGGCAGATTATTCAGAAGACTCGTCCGTCTGGTTGTCGTGCCGTGTTTAATATCTTATAATTTATTAACTAAAAAAAAGTAACTGTTGTAAATGATTAGAATTCATTATAATTATGGTGCGCACTAGACGTACAGTCCTCGGGTTACTCTGACATCTTCTCTAGATCATCTCGTTTGTAATGACCTTTAACCCGATTGAATATTATCCTGAACTGACAGGCATAAACACACACTATGCTTAGATCTACACATGCAACTTATGTTGTTTATGGAGGGGAGATTTCTGAAGTAAATAGAATCTGTTTGGATTACGTCTGGTTCACTGTGGCACATAAGCTTGATCGAAGCATGATGTTCACTTTGCGAAGAAAGCAGGGTTAGCGAGCGTTCTTTAGGCAGACTGACTGATTTTACAGCTGGCTCCTCGTCAACTGAACACGATCTTTGCAGAAAGCCATGGCAAGGTAATAAAGTAAAGAAATTTTGATGAAAAAGATCTATGGTTTCGAAAGTAGCTGGTCTTGATTTCCGAAAGGTTTTCCCAGGCCGTCACACACACAAGACATTAATATACTCTACATGTAGATATTCTACAGACCCTGTTATGACTTATTTAAACTACAGTGCATTTCTCCTCGTACTGTCTTTGAATTCAATATGAACAGGACACTAAAGTGTGCAAAATGTTAGGACTCTCTTCAACTTTAATATGGATTTACTTTTAATTTGCTTCACTCTCTGCGGTGTGTAGACTGGGGAAATCTTTCAACACATTCACAGAAGTGTTCCACAGATATGGAGGAACTGGCTGAGTGGACAGGTGCTCAATCTGCCCTCGGCTTCCTGTGCTTTACCGCGTCTGTATGAGTTGCGCCGTTCGAGTGGCCGTTCGCAGATTTAATGCCGTTGTGTCGGTGATCCTTTTTCAGTCCAGCCCCGGGCCTCTTATAAGTCTGATGAACAGAGAATAAAGAATAAAACAACATGATCTCGGGACACAGTTTGAGGACTGTACACTAATACGCTGGTTCCTGATGGGAACTCCTTCAAGATGCCTCCTTTGCTGTTGCTAATATTTTACATCATTGATACGGTAAAGAGATGTTCGTTTAGCATTTTAGGATGCAATCTCCAGCGGTAAAACTAACTGTACTGTTTCTGATATGGGAAAATATTCAGGATGGAGGGATTCTTGCAGATTCTTGTTAACATTAAAAATTTGTATTATTATTAAAAAAAAATTGCCTTTTTAAACATCATTAGATGAAATCAAAAGAGAAGCTGATGAAGGAATGGCTTTTTATAGTTATAAAAAACAATATAATATACAATATACACTATATGCCCAAACGTTTGTAGAAACCTGACCGTCACACCCATATGTAATCCTTCCCCAAACTGTTGCCACAAAGTTGGAAGCACACAGTTGTCTAGACTGTATTTGTATGCTGTATAGCTTTACAGTTTCCCATCACTGGAACTAAAGAGCTCAAACCTGTTCCAGCACGATAATGTCCCAGTACAAAGGCACAAAGCGAGCTCCATGAAGAGTGGCCTGCACAGAGCCATGACCTCAACTCCACTGAACACCTTTGGCATGAACTGGAAAAACCTCAGGCCTTGTCTTGTGGCTGAATGAGCGCAAATCATTCATACAGCCACGCTCCCAAAATCTAGTGGAAAGCCTTCCCAGAAGAGTGGAGGTTATTAGAACAGAAAAGGGGGAATAAATCTAGAATGGGATGTTCAATAAGGACATATATGGGGTGATGATCAGGTGTCAAACCTTTGGCCACATAAGGGATCACAATAACTAATTTGATTGGATTCGGTTCCTGAACATATGTTCTGTAGCATAACACTAATAAAACCCTTCAGGACATGCTTATATAGGACAATAAATAGGTGCTTTTCCTATATCAGTACACCCTGTTTTCTTTTACTCCTTAATTATTTAATTCAGTGTTTACGATGGCTATAAACGTTACATGCCTCAGCCTGCTAATCAAACTGCAATAAAGCTTCCTTCAGTGATTTAGAAAACGTTCCAGGGATACTGCTTTGTATCCCTTGTATCCCAGTATTGCTTTGTGGCAATATCACATATACAGTAAAATTGTAACGAATTGCTGTCTGAACATCGTTTTGCGGTGTCAGTTGTTTTGTTCCCTAACGTGTTTCGATTCCCAGCTGATTTGATCGATTTCAGTGCAAAGAACGCGTTAACAGGAAAACAGGGAAAAAAAAAAAAAAAACACAGCAACAAACGTACATTCTTACCTGTATGTAGAAGTTTAAGAACAACATAATAAGGGTGATCATATAACTGATCTGGAAATACAGCCAACCCATTGGGAAACCGCAGGGCCACACCACAGCACAGGATGTCTGGATCATGGTCAGGACGAACTGGATCTGTTCAAGCAAGAACAAGGTTTGAGATGTATTTTCAACAAATGGTGCTGTGACACACTGTGCTCAATATCCAGATATAATAATGATAATGAGTCTTTATTCACATAATCACATACATTACAGCACAGTGAAATGCTTTCATTCGCATACCCCAGCATGTTGGGGTCTGAGCGCAGGGTCAGACATGATACAGCGCCCCTGGAGCAGAGAGGGGTAAGGGCCTTGCTCAAGGGCCCAACAGTGGCAGCGCCAAGGCTTGAACCCCCGACCTTCCGATCAGTAACCCAGAGCCTTAACCGCTAAGCCTCCACTGCTTCCCAATATTATATTATATTATATTAGATAGATAGATAGATAGATAGATAGATAGATAGATAGATAGATAGATAATAGATAGATAGATAGATAGATAGATAGATAGATAGCACATCATATATAGCATAATAGATATAGCATCTATATATATTAACGCGATTGACAATGATGATATAATCGGCGCTGGTGGCTCAGCGGTTAATGATTCGGTCTACTGAACATACAGGTGAATATTAAAAGTTGTGAATTCAAATCCCAAAGGGTCAGCCTATACAGTAAATGTAAACATCAGCGTGGTCCAAGTGTTAAAACAGTTTTCCATTACTTTAACTCCAATTGTAAAATGTATTAAAATACCTAATCCATCCTATTTTCAATAGTTCCCACAAAAAGACAGCCAAGACAACAACCCATATTTACATGCTTGTAGATGGAGGTCAGGTGATCGGGACTAAAATGACCATTTGCTTTGTTGCTTTACTGTACATTTCATCTTCATTTAGATTACATGATGAACCACGTGAGCAGAATTGCTGTAAAACAAATACAAGTGACTGAATGAAAGGCAGCTCACCAGCTGTCCTTGTGTTATATACTTCTTCCACCACAGGTACGGCCGCATGGCAGGAACGGCTGAGAGCCCGTAATAAGAGTACATCAGCACGTGGATGAAGCTGTTAAAGCTGGCCCCGAAATAGGCTGGCGAAAGCAAAAAGAGAGAGGATATGTTATGGCTGATGTATCTAGGAAAATTCTGTTTGCTTTTGCAAACATTTTATACCACACAGACCTAGAGCAACTGCTTGTACCTCAAAAGACACCATAAAGTCAAATATTTCAATGTCAATATCTGCATCTGTAAGCGTATTCGGGTTTTAAATTCAAAGTGGGTGTGGCCTAAAAAAATTTTTTAACCATACATAAGTTTTTTGGTTTTTTTTACATATTTACTGTGACCCTGACCAGGTGCTTACTAAGGATGAATGCATGCACCTTAAACATTCACATTTTGATGCTTATGAAATGTGTTCCTTCTTTGTTTCACAAGCTTTATATAAAAGTGCCCCTAGTCCCTTGCTGCACATGTCTAATCTCAACCAGATACCCTTTGAACCTTTCTGGCAAGCTTTCTAAAAAAATTTAATAATAATAATAATAAAAAATTCAAATCAGTAATTGTGTTCATTAGGAACACATTATCTGTTCATTGCAAATAACGTATTCATATTTGGTCACATCACTAATTTGAGAGCCTCAGAACTCTGGACTTAATCCAAAACAACTTATTGCACATCAATATGCTGACTTCATTTGATCTCTCCTGGCAGGTTGTGTTAAAGTTAGCGGGTATAAAGCCCAACTGATTAGATACTGTAGTGTGACCTAGAGTTTATGAGACAGAGGGATCAATATCAGACCATGGTAAAAAGATTACCTACTCCAGCTCCAGAACACACACACACACACACAATTAATTGTGGGTTAGAATGATAAACACTGCTTATTTCAGGAGTGTCTGGAAGTGGTGCATTATTGTCTTGTTGACTATTGATTTAGGAATAGCACTTAAAATCGGAACATATTTCTTGGTTTTCTTTTTAATGAGCGACACTCACAGTGTCCACATGGCACCCAGTTCATGACGAACCACCAGATGTTCGGCATGGTGGCATGGTGGTAGATGTGCAGGAAGGTGATCTGGTGGTTGTTTTTACGCAGGATGAAGAAGAAGGTATCCATAAACTCGATGAGCTTGGAGAAGTAATACCACCACAGCACGCGAATAATCTGCAGAGATGTAAATCAGTAAATAACGAACACATCATTCCGCATCACAATCAAAAACTTTATTCTGTTCTTTCTGCATGTTTATACCTACAGATTTTATAGGTACATATTAATTATGTGAAATCAACCAACAACATCTTTTTCAAACTGCTGGGTCACAGGGCAGAGTAACAAACACTGAAGAAAAGCGCTATCCATCCTCTTCCACATACATGAGCAATGCCATCTCTCCCACCCAGACAGCACGGCTATAGATGGCTGACGATTAGGTTAGTATCGCAGTATACTGTGATGAATAAAACCATATGAAGTTTTATTGTTATCTAAACGGCATAGACAAATAATAGGTGCAGCACATGCTCTGAAATAGACGACTGCTTGAAGCCATGGGCTGCATCCGAAACCGTGAACTTACCCACTATATAGTATAGAAATACATTCATGTCTCCTGCTATATAGTAGGTAAGTGCGCGGTTTCGGACGCAGCCGTGCTCTCTCGTTTGCCATAAAACGGTTGAGCACTGCCGTGTGTGTACGTGTCGTGTCGCAAAATGCGGTGAAAACTCCCACACGCCGTTAATAGTACGATTAAGATGTTTACATGTCTGTAACTCACGTCGATAATGCGACTAAAACAGGAATACTCCACGTCTTAATTCGATTTGTGCTTACTTCGAGTATGACTTTAGTCAGATTAAGGTCATCAGAAAACGCTGTTTACCTGCAAGTTTCTTAATCAGAGTATCGTCTTAGTCGGGTTAATATTGAATTATTGTTGTCCATGTAAACTTACTGATTGAGACAATACTGCGAGTGGAACAAAGACACATGAGGATTTAAATACAAAACCTAAACATGACTGAACACAGAACAGGTGAGACTTGCTAGGGACACAACTAATAACAATACAGGGGCTGAGACATGACATAAACCATAACAAAACACGCATGTACAAAGTAAACAAAAAAAATTGCTTGACATGTATGTTCCCTATGAAACTAAAGTTGTAGGCAAATACTGTACAATACCAAAAACTTCTATATTATTCTGTAGTCGCAGCCTCGGGTTACATAAACCTTTAATCTATGGATCATTGGCTTTGTAAACACAGCAGAAATTTTTATGATGCTCAAGGGGACATTATTACCTTGTTGTTGCTGCCAATTAGATGACACCTGTGTTTGTGTGTGCATGTGATCCCAGGTTGGCTTGTCTGATGATTCAGACCAAAGTTCACTGCGTGCTTTTCTGAGACTAGCCAATGATGTAATTAATCTGGCAACCACATAAACACCACAGAAAGCATTGCTCAACGAGACTGCCTCAGGAGGAAGTGAGTAATAACGACTCGGTTGGATCTGTAAAGCGCAGGATGTGACCCATTATGCAACAGACAAGTCACGTTTGAAGGTGTGGTGTACATGTTTTACCCTGTCGTCGGCCTCTCCTCCGCTGTGAATATCTTGGCAGAAGAAATTATAGCCGCCTTGCCACACAGCAGTCACAAGCTGCATAGAAAACAGGGGGCATGAACATTTGAACAATCCAAAACAGGCTCATGATAATCCCTTTAAATATGCACCTTAGTCAGTGAGATGGCTGTCTATAGAACACGTAAGGCTTGTATTGGCAGTGAATGAGGAAAGTTTAAATCAGCAGGAAACATAAATCCACAAAATGTTTCACATCACATGCTTAAATCTGTAGATGCCCAGATCAGTCAGATCCATTGAAAATTTCTCACTGCCGTGCCACCATTCCTACTTGAATATTTGAATATTAGCGTTCAATACTGACATTAACATATTGTTCAGCTGAGAATCTTTGTAATTTAATCATATCAAGCTGTGTATAAACAGGTTTATTCGTAAATCGTTTGATAGGAACATTTACACGAGTAATCTGGCATTCATGAACATCCGGTAAGTTCCAAAAAAACAAACAAACAAAAAAAAGCTCATATCCTACCCGTGCTAATCGGCGTGTAAATTTATGCAAAAGACGACCAACTAACAAACTTCCATTGGTCAGCTTCAAATCAAATAATTTGCGATGAGTTACTGCACCTACGGTGGAGCTTGAAAGTTTGCGAACCCTTTGTAACCTTCTATATAGCTGCATAAATATGACCGAAAAATCATCAGATTTACATGTCCCAAAAGTGAAAAAAACAAAAACAATTTAAAAAATCTGCCAAAAATATTATACTTGATCATTTATTTATTGAGGAAAAGCATCTAATAGTACATATTTGTGAGTGGCAAAAGTGTGTGAACCTCTAGGATTAGGAGTTAATTTGCCCTGTTTTATTTAAAGAACAGGGATCAATACACTGATCTTCACGAGTGAACAAAGGAGATTTCTGAGAATTTCAGAGAGAGAGAGAGAGAGAGAGAGAGAGAGAGAGAGTTGTTGATGTTCATCAGGCTGGATAAGGTTACAAAAGAAAACATCTCTAAAGAGTGGACTCCACCAATAAACAGTCAGACAGATTGTGTACAAATGGAGGAAATTCAAGACCATTGTTAGCCTCCCCAGGAGTGCTCGAGCAAAAAAGATCACTCTAAGAGCAAGACGTGTACAAATCTGCGAGATTATCTAGTATGTCTCATGCTGTAATGTGCTTTGTACTCCCTATTGTGCTGTGTGTTAACATTGGCTTCCTCACTTCTGACCATTATTTTAAGATAATAACAACCCCCCCTCCCTCCATCCACAGACTACAATCGTTATTACTAAACTGCAGTAAACATGACTGGACAGAAATATCTAGTTGCACTAGGACTACACAGATAACTTTGGTTCATGATGAATACCTGGTACCATAATTTGATTATTACATCACAATATATTTTATTATTAGGTGTTCTTATATGTACTGTGTACTGTGAAACCTTTCCTAAACTATTTACTTGCTTCCTTTAGCCCTTTAGACTCATGTGTTTGACCTCTTCATAAGGACATTCAAATCACACTTAAAATCGCCATAAAATTTGATTGCATGTGTTGTGTTGGACGGTTGGCTTGATCTTACGGAGGACTTTAGTCCAAGTGGTGATCAAACGTCATAATGCACCACACATGCCGATCCACCGGGCCTGATCTCTGCATATCCACTTCTATGTGACACGGTGTTGAGAAAACAATGAACAATGGTCTGATTACAATGTAGACACAGACGAGTGACAGACTGAAGGATAAAACAGTGGCTCTGTTATACTGGGGGGCATTATACTACGAGAGATTTTGGAGCGACGTTACACAGCGCTCTCCACCTCCATCCACTAAACACTCATTAAAAAGGCATATAGTTTGGAAGAACAGCATTCGTCAATGCAGTAAAGCAGTAGAGAAGTGCAGAATCTGTGCCAAGCTGCAATGACTGTTGTCGGGCCTTGTCGTGGCTAAACAACTTACTAAGTTACTTTTTTTTTCTCCTTTATTTCCTTATCTGTATATAACAACAGTTTCCTAGTTTATAGTTTCCATATAAAAGCATATGGTGCGCAACACTTTGCTGGAGAATCACTTCGGAACGATTCTATGATTTGCAGCAAACAGAAGGATAAAACGGCAAATATAGATAAGAAGTACTTCAGAAATCTAATGCAATTAGCTGAAGGGCAAGAGTGATTTTCACAGTCACAATCTGCAGAGAGGTGAATGACCTAAGCCTGCAGAATTCATGTCCGTTGTCGTACGGCTGAGAGTAATCATCAGGTTAATTAAAACATAACTTGCATAATATGTAGGATGTGAGATTTTATGGTCATAACCTAGGAGTTTTGCTGTTCTTTTTAAGCCGGAGTAAGTTTAAACTTGCATTTTTATCTCGGATATTTATTGAAAGTCTAACTGCCTGGCCAAGTTAAAAAGAAACTTAATAAACACACTCATGTGCTTTCACCTTGTTGATCCGAGAGTGAAACGTCCTGGACATTAGTGAAATAATTACGGACATTGCAGACATATTCATTGACCTGATCTGTCAAATAAATCCTTTCACCCACCTCATAAAACATGTAAAACGAGAGAAAGGTGAGCACCAGATTATACACCACTAAGATCCCCCGGCAGGAGAAAGGCTGCCTGTTCCTCATGTACTTCGGCCCCATCCACACAATCAGGAGGTACATGATGGTGAAGGCCAGAGTGGGTGGGTAGTTGTCCAGCAGTAGCCAGCCTCTCACCCGAGGATCTGAAAAGATCAAGGGCAAAAAACAAACAAAAAACAGCTGAATCAGTTTCCCCTCCATCATTTCAATTGCTCACACTGCTCAGTTAAATCAGGCCAAAACAAACACAAAGAAACTCACTGCAAGTGCTACTGGAGGCAATAGTACAGAAATTGAAGAGTGTTTGAGATCCAATAATAATAATAATAATAATTATAATAATAATAATAATAATAATACATGATATAATACAAGTTGTTTAAGACTCATTTTTAAAATAAAAACGGTCTGTCAAGAAGTGGCTCTAAATTATAGTAGAACAGTATTTCCCACAGCCCATATTTGGACAACCACTATATAACACAAAGTAATGATGAACAGCACAGACTTTATTATAACCTAATCAGGAACTAAAACCAATCAAAAGATCCAGTAATTCCTTTTTCATTTGCTGAGGACACAATTACATTAAAGTTCTTTAAACGAACATTATTTACTGTTACGTCCCAGGGATTTTATTCCTTTATTATACGTCTACAGTCATGGACTTTATTAATGATCATGTGTATGTGCTTGGTATTGTGGCAGTCTTTCTTTCTTTCCATCTTTCGTTCTGTCGGTCTGTCTCTCTCTACAATCTGAAGCTTAATGAACACCATCTGACTCTAGTTACCATCAACTGCTCCGAATGGCTGCTGGATGGACAGCTTGTGAATATAGCTGGAGAGGAAACTCACTTTCCTTCTGCCCCAGACTTTAGCAAGTATGCTATAGTTGCCCTTAGTGTTTGTTACCTCTGATGATTGAACAACAATTTCTACACTAACAAAGTAGATTAAGTAAGCCTGTGTCTTTTCCCTGTTTTACTCGTTAGGCGTATATCGATACTCCTAAGCGAGAGCTTTAAGTTATAGTTGTTTTTGGAAGCCGTAGAGAGGTGGATGCTGTTTTTGTTTCTCCTGTTTTTGGTTATAAAGGGTGTGAGGTGAAAGTCTTGTTTATTGTAATGACATTTTTGGAAAGCTGAAGGAGTACTCCTCCTAAAAAAATCAGAAGAACTTTTTGTCATTTTATACTGGTCCCTTCCTGAAGGCCGTTTGAAGCTTCCCTTTTGTATGTTGAACTTACAAAGAAGCCTTCCTTCTGTATTTCTGAAAAGGAGAACGTCTTGTCATCAGGCTGTGATCTGAAGCTCAAGTGCAATTTGGTTATACAGCAAGACATAATGATCCAAAACACAAGAGCAAGTCCACCTCTGAATGGCTCAAATGAAACTATCAAAATAAAGTTTTGGAGTGGTCTAGTCCAAACTTTAAACTTATTGAGAGGCTGTGGCAGTACAGTACAATGTAATAAAGTATTGTGTAACACACACACACACACACACACACACACACACACACACACAAACAAACATGGGCAAGATCTTTCCTCTCTTGTCCCAGATGTAAATATTAAAACTTCTTTAAAATTTGCCAGGTAACAACAGCAAACAGGTTTCTGGGAGTTTGGTCATTGTGGACTTACTCACTTATTTTGTTTGTTTGTTTCTGCTACTTATTATGCGTTATTGCTGACATACATGGTTTGCTCATGTTAATGTCAGTTAAGGGAATCTACCAAGTGCCAATCTACCCAGTTCACACCTTACCAATTCGCTTTCACTGAACCTTTAACACAAGATTGAGTGAAGCAACAAGATAAAACAATTACTTGAGTGTTTCCATTCAATGGATCGATTTAGATTTGGAAATACTGACTGCACATGTTTCATCAGTTGATCTTGTGTTTCAATGGACTATCTGGTATGGCTCCTGCACCCACTCCCTCACCCTGCTCTACAAGCTTATTGGCGCAAGTTACTAGCATGTTCTTAGGCGAGATCGGTCATGTCAGACAACAGCCTGTGCATTCACAGTATGTTCTGATCATTTTAAATCTGATCTCGTACAGTGTTTCAGGCGAGTACTGACTCTAATCTTATTACAGAATCAGTTCCAGTACTGTTTTTAACATTTCCTAATCGACTTCCCCTCAATAGACAGAAGTGTGTCTCGGCAACATCACATGCAGCACATGCAGAGGGATTACAGACGGTGGCAATCACAAAAGCAATGCTGTTGAAGTGCTTTCCACATATATTTTTATGTACAGTGAGACTTGGTCACTTTGCACCTAATGTGAGTAAAATATGGTTTCCTGTGTACACCAGAAATGTCTTTCGTTCTACTTTCTAGTACACAATGTACCTAATAAATCACGTCAGATCTTTTTCCACCTCTAATGTGATATAGCAACAAGCAAGTGAAAAACAAACACAGCACTTAAGAAAAAAACAAAAAACAATAATCTGGTTGTACAAATGTACATGCCCTAATATAATAGGGCATGTGACTGTGCTCAGAATGAACCAATCGCATTCAAATTCATGTTCGGAAGTAATTATCATACGTCCGTCATCAATGAAGTGATTCTGATGAACCCCAAATGTAGGATTTTATTGACACATTCTTGGCTTCATCCAACTGTTTCAAGCCAAGGTCTGCAAAGAGCTTAGCATCCAAAGATAATCCACCTTCTGAAGCATGGTGGCGGAAGCATCATGCCATGGGGATGTTTATCTTCAGCTGGGACTGGGGGTCTAGTCAAGATAGAGGGAATCGTTCTACCAGTCTATTTAGGCACAAAACCTGCAGCCCACTGTTAAAGAAACAAAAACCATCTTCCGGAAGATAACAATAACAACCCCTAGCACAACAACGGAAGATAACACTATAACAAATCCAAGTGAAACAAAGGAATGGCTTCAGAAGAAGGTCAAAAATCTTGGAATGGCCCAGTCAGAGCCCAGATCTAAATCCTATCTAAAACTTGTGGAAGGACTTGAAGAAGGTTGTGCACATTAAATCTCCTCACAATTTGATAGATCTGGAGCATTTTTGTAAGGAGAGGGTGGAATAGCCAAATTGCCTTATGAAGATGTACTAAATTAGTAGATTATTACCCAAAAAGACTGAGTGTTGCATTACAAGAACGAGGTGTGTTAATATAGTTAAACTAAGTTATTCTCCCCCCAAAACCTTTCTATTTGATTGGTCACTTGACTTTTGCTGCTTTCTATAATCACATTAAAGGTGAAAAAATAGCTGATATTATTTATCTCGGTTTTATTAAAAAAAAATTTTTTACATCACAGGGCACTGGGGGCTCAGTTGTTAAGTTGTTGGGATACTGTTTGGAAGGTCGTGTGTTCAAACCCCAGCACTACCACTACCAGCTGCCACTGTTGTACCCTTGAGCAAGGCCCTTAACCCTCAACTGCTCAAATGTATAAATGAGACAAATGTAAGTCGCTCCGGATAAGGGTGTCTGCAAAATCTCGTAAATGTACAAAAAAAGACAATGAAAACTAGTGAAGAAAGGTCAGCAAATGCATGTTTTGAAGTAGAAAAAACACAGACACGGAGCAATCACTCAAACATGGAGTGTGGTTATGCACTACACTGGATTAGTGAGAAGGTATGAGCTCAACACGCTCTATTGAATGGTGCCGGTCGCGCACTGCTTTGCTTGCATACAAGGCACGACATGTAAGTTATGGCAGGAATGGGAGATAACTTACCCCTGGGACCCATCCATGAGTCAATATGTTTGTTCAGCATGTGGTTAAAGCTTTCCATTTCTAGCCTGTGGAAAAGAGTAGAGAGATTCATTTGAATTGTTGAAGGGTCATGTTTCATTTCTATCTCTAGTAGATTTAGCAATTTGACACAGGACAGGGGAAAGCTGATTTCTCCACTGAACGGATACAAGGTGACTAATCCAATAGTTCAAATATAGTCACAACAGGTGATTCATATGTTGTTTAAATCATTTTTACAAAATATTTTGAGTATGACACAACCACACACTGATATGCAAACTGCAACTGAAAGCTGAATTAATGGTCAGCCAGCTTTACATATAAAGACTATTGCTATTCTGACTTGTTAGCTAAATAAACACTTAGGAATAGTTTTGTGCAGGAATTTAAGAGACACACGTGCACAGCCAACTGAGGCTGAGAACTAAACTAATTAAACTAACCCTAGTTCTATGCCTGAATAAACAAGTAATGTATAATGTGACATACATTATTATTAAAATACTATTTTTGTTACTTGTGCTTTTGTTCATGTAAGTAAACTGGAGCTGAAAACTGTTACATCCAATAGGAGTAGCAACACACTCATGGAGATAAAGTGTGAAATGTGTCTTGTCAAGTGCTACATATCACAGCACTACTGCGCGCACGCACACACACACACACACACACACACACACACTACATCCAAGCAGCTATGGAGTACACTTTAGGATTGTCCAAAGTCTTAAATGTCTATTACGTTTGGCTCTCATGAATAACCAGAATTAAACTTCTTCAATGCACATAATAATAATAATAATAATAATAATAATAATAATAATAATAATAAAATATACGCTAACTGAAATAGCTATGAGCTAAATGTGAGTATAGGTGAGTTTGAGTGCTCGTAACATTGCTAGCCAAATTGGTTTGGTAGCTGCGGTAACAGCTAATCAGGTTAGGCAAGTGGTTTTCAAAGTGGGGGCCGCCAGGGGCCTCAACAATTTGGAGTGAAAAATAAATAAATACATGATTCTTACTCTCAGACAACCACACACAATCAATTCTTAATGTAATGTAACGTAAAGATGAAAGAGGTAATTATTAATAAAAAAAAGGGGGGGATATTCAGAAGTCTGTATTTTTAATGTGTTTTAAAGACATCTTGCAAAAGGGGAGCCTCGGTCAAATGTTAATGCCATTTGGGGGGCCTTGCCCTGGAAATGTTTGGGAACCCCTGGGTTAGGCTATAAGCCTAGAAAGTTTGGATTCTGAACACTGTTTGCACACAGATAAAACAGACAATTTATTAACGGTCAGATTTCTACTCTACAATTTTGAAAATTACACAAGAAATTATGCTCTGTAAGAAATAGTGATATGACTGCAAATTATCCATCTTTTAATATTAAATCAATAGTGTGTGATTTATTTTAAAGCAATATGAGTGCGAACGTCAACAAAACAACAACAAAAAAGCACTAAGATATTGTGAAACTTCCTATTTTCTATACAGAGGCTGAAATCAACAGGTCATATAATCAAATAAAGTCAGAGCAGTTTATGGAAGAATATAAGGATAACATGACGGACATGACGCGTTAGGCATTGCGTGATAGAACACATTTCTGCAGTGTAGACCTTGCTGCTTTTTGTGTACGTGTACATGGTGCCCTGTGATGTCCCCACCTGGGGTGAATGCTCCTTTGGATAAGCTCCAGGTCCACCACAATCCCGACCAGGAAAGAACAGTTACCGAATACTCTATTATTTTTATTATTATTATTATTATTCTCCATGCATTTTCCATAACGCTTATCCAACACAGTGTTGTGGAGGAGCCTGGAGCCTATCCCAGGGACACCCTAGATGGGTTGCCAACCCATCACAGAGCACAATCGCATACACACTACTGACAATTTGGAAATGCAGATTAGCCTGCAACACATGTCTTTGGACTGAGGGAGGACACCGGAGTACCTGGAGGAAACCCCCAATGCAGGGTTAGAACGTACAAGCGCCACACACACAGGGTAGGGGCGAGATTTGAACCCTCAACCCCGGAGGTATTATCATCATTACAAATAATAATAATAATAATAATAATAGTAATAATAATAACTGAAATAGCTCTTAGCTTATGAAGAAGGCACTGATCTAAGAATTGTGTAGTTTGGGCTACTAATATGACCATATAAGGAGATTTCAGTGCGTTGTAACAGCAGCAGGTCACGTGACGCTGTAACTCCCTGTAACTGTGTAACTTTTGACTTCATCATTACACACTTTATATAACCACGGAAACCATTGCAAACCACGTGACACGAAAACCTTTCGGGAGTTCTCCTAAGGAAACGACAAGACCCAAAACACACACACCCAACCGCCCCCCCCCCAACATACGATTGCTCACAAGCCTTGCGCTTCTTTACTTCATGTAAACGCCTTAAAAACAGCTTTGTACACACACAAAACAAAGAAAATAAAATAAAAAGCGTAACTAAAACGGTTGTTTTCTGAAACAAACGCCATTTATGAGAGCGCTCAATGAAACACGCAGCATCACGTGAACGCGTTAAACTGCGTGTGTTTCATTTCACCGCATGAACAGCGAACAGAGCAACAACTACATGGTTTGGATTTGTGCGTCCGAAATTGTGAACGTACCTCCTTCTGGATGGACGTCCTCTGGGGTCCCCGCTCCCGCTGTTCCAGTCTGAGAGAGAGAGAGAGAGAGAGTGTGTGTGTGTGTGTGTGTGTGTGTGAGAGAGAGAGAGGGAAGAGTGGAGGAAGCGAGACGCGTGTGATAACAGTTCAGTTTTAACGCCTCACAAAAGCCTGATGGGACAAAGTCTACTACTGTAGGATTTGTACTGGATGTAAAACCTAACACTTTTTTTTTTTAACTAGTCACTTAGACGCAATTTCCGACTACACCAAGATGGAAGATAAAGAGGCAATATCACAGAATGCTTTCTGTAAACATGCGCATCCTGTACTAAAACACCTAGAACCACTTCTGTAGATAGCGGATTAAACTAGTCATTTAGTCATAGCTCTTTATTTCTTATAAACATGTCACTGGAGTGAACTTTCACGAGAGCAATGTAGGAGAAAATCTACTTTTCTTTCTTATTTTTTATATAACTACTTTAACGAGCACTAGTTTCACTCACTGTTCACTAGGGCACTGGGTTTAGGACACAACCCGCGCTCACTAGGCGTTTCACCCGTCTCTTGTAGCCGAAGTCACCCCATTCGTCTGGAGTCTTAACTGACCAATCACAGCGCTGCTGTCATAGTGCGCTGAATAACAGCCGGCGCGTACTGCGCATGCGCAAAGCTCTACAAGAACACTGCCGTTATGTGAACGACTATTGTAATAGTATTATAATGCACGGGATCCTAACCCTACTCCACACTAACATGTACAGGACAGGGGTTACTCCAGGATTTATTGACACTTGTAAGAACAACAGGTTTAATGTGTCGCGTGAAACTCCGGCAAAAAGGAATAACAATAAATAAATAAAAAACAGTGTTGGATATTGATCAATACTCCACAGGATTCTGGACAGCATTTTTCAAGTGTTTTTAATACAACAATGGTACGCAATATTAAAACGTGTTAGAGATAAGATGAGCAAAGTTTAAATTTATATATATATATATATATATATATATATATATATATATATATATATATAAATAAAAATTGTTTTATAATTAATTAATTAATTATGTATATGAATCACTTTATTTGAAGCCATGTACTCAAATGAGGCATAGACTTTTCTCATTTTGGCCTTTGCACAAAAAAAAATCCATTGTACAGTGTTTGTCAAGTGCATCCTCTAGTGGATGACTCCAAAATATAACCACTACTTAAAAGCACTAATGGTTAAACGTAAATCCAATTTAATGCGACTTAACTGTAAATAATCTGAACAGAGTCGATTTAACCTGACACTTTTTGCCTTAAAGATCAACCAATAATGGTCTCTTAAACTGAACACCACACACTTAACATCATTACTAAGCCACATGTGGTGTTTTGCATTTTGCACGAACAAGCACAAGCCACAACTTTTATCCAAAGTAATTTTGTATTAAAAGAAAAAGAAGAAGAAGAAAAAAAAAAAAAAAAAGGCGGGGGGATGGGAGCCTGCATATGGAGAAAACATTATGTCATGGAAACTTGTTAACTGATTGGAAGTATATTTACAGTATGCTTTAACAGTGGAAAGTGAACTTACTAATGTGCAAATGTTACATTATATAAACACAACCTCAGAGCAGGATTTTTAGTCAGAAACCAGAAGAAAATATACACACCTGATCCCAATAACATTGATCTTAAAGTTATTAAAATAATTTAGATTTTGAGAAGAATAAAACAAAAAAATCCTCATATATACAAAAAAAAGCAAAAAAAAAAAAAAACCTGGCAGAGCGCTGTAATACATACTCTAAAACTTTTATTTGTCTTGAATAATCTCTTGAATCTTGCGAACATTTTGGTCATCAGTTTTCATGCAAAAAAAGGGGGGGGGACTTGTATGACATGGAGTTCTTCTGCTTCAGTTTCCTCTTTTCACAGGGTCACCAATCAGCTCAGGGCACTTCTCTTCCCCCTTGGCAATTCGGTCGCACTTACAAAGCAGGTCATAGTTTATTTTGTCAGTTATCACGCTGTCTTTCTTGTACTGTGGATGCTTGGCAACGAATTCCCTCATCCACTTCGCCGTGGTCATCAGTTCTCCTGTGGTTAATTAGAAGCATGCATAAGACATTAATTAAAAAGCCCTATGGCAACACTTGAACATCAACAATGAATAGTACGCAATCGTTATGTAATAGTAATGAGGTTAGTTGGGAAATTAGCTATTCTTTAAAAGACACTGCCATTCATAAATCTAGTTTTGCTACTCAATTAAGACTGCTCAACTTCAGTGAGACGGGGTTGCTTTAAGGACTGCAATATAAAATCTGGTAGATGTTAATCACGCTGGCCTTTAGGAAACTGACATTCTGACACTGAAGATGATGTCAATACACCAATGAGCCCTGTAACAAATCATAAACTCTGAGGTGAACTTTATTAAATGTTGCATCATTCAGTACACACACACACACACACACACCAGAAAAAGTAACGTCCCTTTGTCAGGAGAATGTATTTTAAAGATAATTTTGTAAAATCCACAATTATCCCTTTTCAGTCCCTCGTTCACGTTTTAAAACCAAAGGTGATCAGTTTTCTCGGTAGCTGCCCTCAGGCTCTTTAATAGTCTCCCTTTTCATATTAGATCTTCCCCCTCTATTGACATGTAGAAATCTTCTCTGAAGACCCACTTTTGTTCGTTATCTTTTAATTCGGTCTGAGGGTTTCATTTGTCCATTAGTATTTGATACTTTTAAATGTTTATTTTAAATCTGTTTTATACTACTTGCACAGTACTTTGATTTCAACTTGTTTTTAAATAATAAATAATGAAATGAAACTGAACCTGACGGGTTTTACATTGTTAGGATTGATTTTATTATATTTATACCTGATCTTATATTTACAATGCAAGATGTTTAATTTGTTATGTACTGAAGTAAAATAAATTTTTTAAAATACATATATACTCACACACACACACACATATATATATATATATATATATATATACACATACATACAGTGCCTTGTGAAAGTATTCGGCCCCCTTGAACTTTTCAACCTTTTGCCACATTTCAGGCTCCAAACATAAAGATATAAAATTGTATTTTTTTGTGAAGAATCAACAACAAGTGGGACACAATTGTGAAGTGGAATGAAATCTATTGGATATTTTAAACTTTTTTAGCAAATAAAAAACTGAAAAGTGGTGAGTGCAAAATTATTCGGCCCCTTTACTTTCAGTGCAGCAAACTCACTCCAGAAGTTCAGCGAGGATCTCTGAATGATCCAATGTTGTCCTAAATGACTGATGGTGATAAATAGAATCCACCTGTGTGTAATCAAGTCTCTGTATAAATGCACCTGCTCTGTGATAGTCTCAGGGTTCTGCTGAAAGCGCAGAGAGCATCATGAAGACCAAGGAACACACCAGGCAGGTCCGTAATACTGTTGTGGAGAAGTTTAAAGAAGGATTTGGATACAAAAAGATTTCCCAAGCTTTAAACATCCCAAGGAGCACTGTGCAAGCGATCATTTTGAAATGGAAGGAGTATCAGACCACTGCAAATCTACCAAGAACTGGCCGTCCCTCTAAACTTTCAGCTCAGACAAGGAGAAGACTGATCAGGAGATGCAGCCAAGAGGCCCATGATCAATCTGGATGAACTGCAGAGAACTACAGCTGAGGTGGGAGAGTCTGTCCATAGGACAACAATCAGTCGTACACTGCACAAATCTGGCCTTTATGGAAGAGTGGCAAGAAGAAAGCCATTTCTCAAAGATATCCATAGAAAAAAATCTCGTCTAAATTTTGCCACAAGCCACCTGGGAGACACACCAAACGTTGAGAAATGGCTTTCTTCTTGCCACTCCTGAGATCTTTTTTTAGTCTTTACTTACTCATATATTCTTACTGCCATTATGTCAACATAGCTTGTTATGGCATCTCACATGCGCAAAAAGTGATGTCAGGATTTGAATACCAGTGTTTCATACAGTTTAACCAGGTATTCAAATACATCTCCATTGAGCATCCCCTAACGTCCTAGCATCCTTTCGGACATTCCAGGTGCTTCTTTGAGTGATATGTTTCTTAGATAATGTGAATGCTGTGATCCAACATATGACATTTTGGTTGTGCTGAATCGTCTTTAAGTCACATTTAGGGCTCATGTGCGTTTAGTATATAGCAGGACATGCAGTATGAACTGTAATATGCAGGAATATAATTGTAGTATTTGGCATTTCAAATGTAACCCTGTGCATACCTGATGCTCGCTTCTTAATGAGTTTCAGGTAGTTCAAGATGGTGCAGCGCGTGTCGACGTCAACCTCCATATTCTCCAGGTAGCAGTTCAGAATTGGTACGAGTCCCTGGAACACTCCCTCCTGAAGACATGTTACAGTTAACAATTACTTCACAGGCAAAAACAAGATAACATAACACAAGCATCACTTTGCCAAACTGATCTTTTAAAAGGTAAAATACACTTTAAGTATCTTTACCTTGCCGTTAATGATCGTGTCAATGCTCATCAGAGTGTACTCCTCATGACCCTCAGTAGTCTCTACGCCATTTTGGGTGGCTGTGGAGGCGGAGTCAAGGAGCGGGTTGCAGCCTTGAAGGAAATGAATTCAGATAAACGGTATGTCAGTCCGGATGAGCAGGTATATTGATTCTCAATTGATTCAGTTCAGTGAATACGTTAACAACCCGTTCTTTACCTTTAAAGATGTCCTTCTTGAAATAAAACAGGCCTTCCTGCACCGCGTTTCGTTTCTGGGCAACTTTCATGTTGTCATCAACCTAAAACATATATTCTCGTATTTAAATTAAAATGACCAAAAATGTTACGGCTTTTGTAACAAAATAAAAAAATGATTAAAAACAAACAAACAAACCTTTGACAAGGGAATGAGGAAATCTAACTTGTAGGAAAGGATCACTCGTGTAAGGAGAACAATGAACACAACATATGCAGCGTTCTCAAAGTCGGTTAACTGAACCTGTGTGAGAGAGAAAGGTTTCCGTTATACACATATAAGGGTTGTCTGGGGGCTCAAGCCCCTGCCCTTTTCTAAATTATTTAAAAATGCCCCTCAACATTAATTAATAAACAATTATATTATGCAAAAATCGTTTGAATTCACTTGAACATGAGAGAATTAGATGAACAGCAGCAAATTAAATCACTAGAAAATCAGAGAACATTCCTATTTAACTCGAGTCCGACTGGAGTCTTGCTTCAACGGGTGGACAGGTACGCAGAAACCACTAGCTTTTCTACTAACATTTTCGTAATAGTAGCAGCATTTTATATGCTCATCACAGGTAGTTTTCAAATTAACTTCACTGAGAGGGAACTAATTATTCAAGTTCGTTACATTTCCCAACATGAAAGTAACCTTGTTATATTATATGTATGTTATAGAGTCAGTCTATGCCAAACAGACAGAGACGGGAGAAATTAAAACTGTAAGTAAAACTGAAGGAGGAAGCAGAGAAAGGAACAGCTTAAAGCTTTGAGACTAAAAAGCCAGTTCAGCAAAAAGTGCTGCAGTTTCAAGGAAATCACAGTGTTGCTGCCAAATGTAAATTTAATTATGAAATTTATAGTTTTTCTGACTTTACAGTAAGTGACATACAGTGGGTGTCACTACATTTGTGGATTAGTATTGCATTTCATAATGTTTACATTTTCTTTTAATGATTCGTTGGATTTATCTCTCCACTAGAAGTTGCCGTTTTGTTGTAATGATTTCTATAAATGTAAACATAAATTGCCATCAGGTTATATTAGTAGTGTCATTCTCATAGTCATTATTGTGACCACACGCAGTCCGCTTACAGTGGCAACATGGGTGATAAGAATATGTAGTTAAATTAAGTCCTGTAGTTAAAGGATAGTGAAGTAGTAAAATGAGATCTTTGGTGATATAGCCCCTGCCCCTGAGGAATTCTCTACATTTCCCTGGTTTATTACTATTCTTTATGAAAAAAACACAACAAAACTGTACAACAAACTCGCTTATATTAAACCAAATCTTCCGTCATCGTCTTGTCAGTCAGCTTGCCTCGCCCTCGTCACGTGTTAAAAACCAATGTGATGTCTGCTGATCTGTGCTGCGACTCCGACTTGTTCTGCTCATGGTGAATCGAGTATACACGTTCAGTTTTTAATTGTAGCGTCCGTTCTAACTGAACTAAATGATTTTTATTACTATAAAAAAGCCAAATGACAGTGGGGACAGTGCCGCAGTAGGCATGTGATCTAATCAGTGTGCGGCCGAACGCTCTGTATCGCAGAAAGCTTAGTGACAATCATCCATCACTTTATAGTCAAATATAACACCTTTTTTCAGTGTGTATCAGTACTTTTTGTACATTTTAACAATACCGTAATAATACTTATATCCGTAATAGTTTTGGTCACGATACTTTTCATACCGTTACATCTCTACCAAATTTGCACAACAACAACAACAAACAACGAAAGACCCCACTGACTGCAATGCCGAGTCTGTAAATGTAAAAAATACTTTAAAAAATGAAAACAATGATCAAATTAATATTTTTGGAGCCTTTCAATGAGCCGCACACCTCCATGGGCCGGAACTCGACTCTCCATCCTATGTCAGAATTCGGAGGAGGTGGTTTGAATCTCATGGTCTGCCAGTTAGTTGACTGAAGATTCTGTAGAACAAGAGGCGGAAGGGGGGTGGGTAATTACTACACAGACGTCTTTATTTATTTATTTATATAAAATTTTTAATTTTTGCTTTGAAAAGGAAATACTGAAAAAAAATTTATATTTCTTTAATAATTGACAATTCATACACAGTATAATTGCTCATTTATACACCAAGTACCTCAAAGTGGTCTGATTCGTTCTCATCATCCAAATGAATCTTCTCCTCAAACAGCGACAATGGGTCACGAATAAAGAGGTGGGCAATGTGCTGGGCCATTAATTTGTCAATGCCTGCAAAATAGCTCAGTATTAACATATAGCATTTATTACAAAGGCGTAATGTAAAATCCTGCTCTAATTTTACCTGCATCAAGGAGCTGATTGTAGACATCATCATCTTTCGTCAATTCGATATCGTTGTATTTTTCCCCACAAAAAGAAAGGTAGCTGTCAATGGAATCATATCTTGACTTGTGGATCCTGAACTTGTTGTGTTTCAAAGGCTAAAAGGCAAGATCAAACATGCTTCAGTGGAATTTCACAAATGGAAAGAAGAGTCTTGGCATACAATTTACTGCACTGACTTGTACAGTACAAGTATACAATTCTACATCATTTGCAACTGCTGCTCTCACCTCCAGCCCTCGTTCTTCCCGAGTCCGGTCATCCACAGAGGCTGAGATAACACCCCAGCGGCAGTCGATATCCGACACGTGGCCACGATAGAATGGAGAAGCAGCACTGAGGGCCATCTGCACATATTGTAACACATTGTAAAGCTATAGTTCAGTCTATAAATGCTTACAGAGCTTAGACTAAATGAGTATCAGACTTTTCATTCACACGTTCCATTAAAACAGGGTATACATTATTAATTCCTTCATTTAACACAGATTTGCTTTAATGTGAAATGAACTGCTCTTAGTTCAATTTGTAGGATTACCGCATTTATTTTATATATATATATATATATATATATATATATATATATATATATATATATATATATATATATATATTATACACACACACAAAAAAAATCTATATTTACACTACCAGTCCAAAGTCAGGACACAGCAGATTCTGATAAAGGCTTATGACTGAATTTTGCTTGCAAGACAAATGTATCAAATAATAATGTATCAAAAAGTGTGCTTTTTTAATAAGTATAGATCAGTCACAAATTAACAGAACAAGTAGAAGTAGACACCAATGGCATTAAAAGGGATGCCCGCACAGGAATCAAATCTAGTCCGTATGCCCGAAATACCCGTTAAAGTAAAACTATTTCAGACATTTGACATTGCTTTGACCTGGTATGGTTCAACGCCAATATCTCCAATAAAATCAGTTCATCTGCTCATTGCAATGATAATTCCATACAATTCCTACAAAAACATTCAGTCACTCGTGCTTGAGACGTCTCACTGACGGGAATCTTGGACAGACAGACCAAACAAAAGCATAATGCCTCTACCACTTGGTCACAGAGGCATAAAAACTGGAAGCTCTTATGCTATGGGAGCATTTGGCTTGTATTATTTAGGTCCACTTGATCCCTTAGAAAGAAGAATAACTGCAAGTCAAGAGATTATTCCGACTGATCGCCTTAAATCGTGTTATGGAACATTTCTATCCTGATGGGAGTGGTTGCTTCCAGGATGATTCCGCCGCCCCAAACACACAGTGGTTAGATGAGTATGAAAATTATGTAAAAATCACATGGAGAACTGCTGCATAACACACATTCTCCTCTGGGTATTTGGTTAGGTTTAGATCTGGGGAGTGTGAAGGTCATAGCAATCTACACACAAACAGATGGAATATCTCCAATACAGTGCCAGAGATTGTAGAATCTGTGGGAAGTTGCTTTGAAGCTGTTCACGAACACATAACGGACACTTACACGAACACTTAAGCGTAGCTAAAACACATCATGTAGGTTATTCCTTTGTCACCCATCGGAGTTTTTACTTAAAATGTATTTAACTTAAATTACCCGTTTCCCCAACAAGTAATTTTCATGTAGAACTCAGGAGATGCAGCCAACAAATGATCGACGCTATTTGAGAAAAGCCTCAATAAGGTCGTTGAGATGATGCTTGAAGTGTGTAACAGGGTTGGGTGATATTTATGACTAGTTCTCAACTGTGATTTTTTATGTTGTTCTTACATATTGCAATTGAAAAATTACACAAATTATTTTAAAAGTTTTATATTCATTAGAGTTGACTGAAATATTCTTTACTTATAAGAACTACTGTTTCCTGTAGATGGCGCTGTTACTATTTTTGCACAACTCAGTGAACCCGTCTTTCTCGCCAGAGTAAATAGGGACCAGGTCTTTCGTGACATGAAATGCCACCGCATCTGACTTTTTAGTAATGCAGTAACTTTTCAAATATGTTCATATGACTTTTCAAATATTACTTCAGACATTTACTACAAATCTAATATGAGATATACATGAGTGATATCTGAACCCTTTGCTATGAGCTCACTCCTCAGTGAAGTGCTACCTGTTTATCTTACACAGTTAATTTTTATTTTCCATCCAAACGCGCAGCACTGACTTAGTAAACGATGAAGAAAACCCTTGATCAGGTGAGTTTAAGCGTTTAAATGTTACACGTCTACATTTTAAAGCAACAGGTTTACATTATTTCTAGTTTGTCACACAGCAAAAGCCTCCATTAAAAGTTCACATTTAGGTGTTTTAAATAATGTAATATTACTCACCACTATGGGGCAGAAGGTAGCCAGCTGGTCATAGAGGTATCGAGCCTCCCTGATGCTGCAAGCTTGAAATGTGACCTAAATAACAGCAGGACAGTTTACAATTATTCACACAACAGAGGAGTCAACATTTGACTGGTTAGCCTCTCTAACCTGTTTACATTTTCTACAGCCGTGTTAGCAGAAACTAATAATAATAAATACAATTTATTTATAGAGCACTTTTCAAGATACTCAAAGACACTTTACATAAATAGTCCTAGGACAACACAATAAAAATCATACAGCATTAACTACACAAGTCTCATAAAAAGGTGAGATCTACTCTAATGTACTGCATGAATATCTTCACCTGCAGATAGAGCTGCAACAACTAATCGATAAAATGGATAATCATTGATTATGAAAATCGATTCTCATTACTGATTAGTCGGTCTGTGCGTGGCACGGGGTGCGTTTAGTCACTGTGTTACAATACACTTACAGTATGCACTCCACCGTCTAGTGTATGAATTTTAGAAAGGTAAAATGGAACACGAGCGGTTTTTGATTAACAGGAAGTATACGCCGTTTCCCAGACGAGGACACATGACGTAAAACGCATGTAATGCAACGGCGCTAGCTTTAGCAGAATACCCAGAGTCAATATTACCTTTTAAGCACAACATGAGCTCAGTCACCATTACACAGAGGCGCAATCGGAAAGTGACAGTGTGAAGAAAAAGTGTGTGACCCATTTTTGATGCGCATTGAGCTGCAAGCCGTGATCATGATTTAAAACAAGCAAAAAAAAAAAAAGGCTTGAAATATTTCACTTTATGTGTAAATATTCATTTTACTATGCAATCGATTATGCAAATAATTGTTGGTTGCAGCCCTACCTGCAGACAGCAGTTTCCCATTCCGAAGCCCATGGCATCCATGTAGATGTGGTCAGGGAGAGCTGCACTAGTCGCCTCTCCATCGTCCTCTGGAAACTTCTCCACAAAAGGAGTTGGTGTGTTTTGATCTTTGAAGACTACGAAAATAAAGATGCAATTGCTGATAAAGTTCCTGGTTCACAAAATTACATTTCACAATACACCACATATTGCTTTCTGTGTGGAAATGGAATTTCCCTTTTATACAGCAAGATGATCTTGGATAACGTTACACCTGCACAGCAATGAGTCAAAGGGTAATTCGAGTCACCTCGCTTCTGAACAACGCAGATCAGGTTCTCAGGTGAACTTCACAAAATTGGCATTGTATCCAACTCGCTATACATCGTATATCAATTCTGCCAATTCTGCTTAACATGACATGGTTAATCATTATGACCAGAGAGGTACAATCCATTTACTCCTTGCTTGCTCTAATTCTCAATAAAGAACAACGCAATTTCAACAAAACTGCATCAAAAACAAGCGGGTCTCTGTATGGTACTTAAAGAGGTGATATTGACTCACTGGGTACGTTGATCGCCACCTTCTCCCCCCTTCTGTGACGAATGTTCCTGGTCAAAGTGCTGAAAAAGATGTACAGTTAAACTCTGTTATTCTGTGCATCTGTAGAAAATTGCACTACTTCACCTCTACAGCACTGCAGTATGAATAATAATAATAATAATAATAATAATAATAATAATAATAATAATAAAACGACTATTAGACTATAATTATAGTTTCACATACTCTTTTAAGTATAAAGTGTTTTAGTTTTATAAACTATGGCATTTTCCCGTTTTAAAAAACACCCTTAAGGCAAATAAGATAAAACTATCAGGGTCCACACCCTTGGAGCTTTGTAAAATAAAGCTGTTCCTATAGAGCAGGAATGCAAAAAACCTGCTGGAGTTGATACACCTAAAACAAAACAAAAAAGAAGAAATCAAGAACCCTGACCTGAACCGGGGATGTCTGTTGATTGCCTCATCAGGGAAGAACAGGGACTTGCTCACTCCTTTCTCAATCGGTGTTGGCCTGTATTCTGGCTTTGTGAAACCCGGGCAACCTAACCTGAAACACAAGATTCAGCTGTCAAATGCCGTCAAAGTGTCTACACATGTAAACACATTTTGATGTCTAAATCATCTGAAACATTTTAATATAACGTATGCTTATTATAAACAATGCTCTCTGGGTTCAAGGGTGATTATGATGCAGATACATTTTGCAGGATTCAGATGGCTACAGAAATCTCCAGTTCACTTTTGAAAGAGTAATTCAAATCAATAGTGTAATTAGCTGGCGCATCAAAAACTATGAGCATACTAAAGATAATTTTGTATATGCAAGGGGGGGGGCATTCAAATAGAAAATAGATAGAGAGGCTCATTCAGGAATTACTGGAACTCTCTGGAATGAATGTTATGCATAAACCACCATGAAGGTTGAATAATCAACCGGTTTCGTGTCCTATTTTACATGTCTTAGCTAATAAAGATCTTCCAAACTGTTCAGCTTCTCAACACACTCTAAATGGCCGAAGGTTTGTGGACACCAGACCATCACACCCATATGGCAGTCCATACAGATTTTTAGTGTGTGATCATCGCAGCTTGATTTTGCAGCAGCTTTTTTTTTTTTCCAAAATTTGTGATGCAACCTCACTAATGCTCTTGAGGCTGAATGGGCACATCCCCATGGCCATGTTCCACAATCTAGTGGAAAGCCTTCCCAGAATATTGGAGGCTATTATAACAACAAAAAGAGGGAATAAACCCAAAATGGGATGTTCAACAAGCACATTTAGGTGTGAAGGTCAGGTGTCCACAAATATTTGGCCGTATAGTGTACCCCCCCAATCCTCATCCTTTTGTACCTAGCACTTGACACTGGATTTAGAGTTCTCAGTCACTGTTCCTGTAATACAGAATAAACTGAACACCCTGAAGAATACATGCATCACTGCTGGTCAATGCAAATGATTAGGAGTTGCTGTTGCATTGTGCATTCCATGTTATCGGCTCCACGATACCTGGGGAATGACGTGATCGTGCAGAGTGTCTCGTCCTTGTTGAGCACGGACGAGGCTTCCCTTCTCCGCTTGTCCATGTTGTCTTCGACGGTGTTGAACTCAGACATTGTCCCGCCGTAAGGCTGTCCTGGAGTGCCCTCGATCATGTAGCTGCCATACTCTGGCCTCCACAGGGTTGGATGGCTGCAAATCATTGTAGGAAAGAGAGAGAGGGGGGAAAAAAGCACCAAACAGACATATCAACTCTGTGATAATTTTGCCGGTTGTCACATATTTGCATCTAGGTGCTAGCCATTACGCCTCTCCGCTGTAGATTAACACAAAACATACACAAATATGAATGGCACCAGATACCTCCCTCACATTTGCATGTGCAGGAAATGCGGAGTTAGATTAGCCTGGCAAGATAAACATGTATGCAAAGTGATGCAGGGTCTGTTTGTAGTATCGAGGGAATAGTTAGTAGTTGTTTGGTGTGTGTGCAGCAGACAGTCTAAGCCTTTCCAGCTGTCCTACTATAAACTAGTGGTTTCCTAGTGTTGGGTTTGGCCAAACACCTCCCTCACATTCACAAGTCTCAAGAGTTCATGAAAGCTTGTACAAGCACAAGTCACTTGACACAGTCACATGACAGAATGCTTATAAAAAGACATGCACAGCACTTTGACGAGTGTTCAATGATTTGTAAAGCAATGATTTATAAAAAAAAATAAATAAAAAAAAAAACACCACAGGTGATTATTATTACAGTATAGGCATTTGAAAAGCTGGATATGCCACACAATGAAATACATACAGCATTGATACTCTTGGAACAATGAATTACGCTGCAGGTAATGAATATTATATTATATGAGCTCGGGTGAACAGAGTACATGACAAAGGGCAGTAGTGACTCACTTGGGGTTGACCTTCTCCCCCTTATCTTGCAGCATATCCAACACTTTGTTTCCATTCAGAACCAGAAAAGCTTTTTCATTTTTCTCATCCAGTTCCACCAACATGTACTCCACCTAAGAGAGAAAAGCAAAATGAAATAAAAACTCAAGAACTGTGAAAAATAAAAGTGCAATGTGGAATTCTCCAAGTATTCATCTGTGGATTATCGGTGTTAATATTACACCAACAACATTATAAACAACAACTTTTAGCTTGATGGAACATCTTGCGTAAAAAATAATTGAAATAAATCACAAACTGATCAAACGTGTAATGTTTGCACAGGGTTGTTCCTCTCTCCCAAACCAACAAAGCTTTTAAATATTGCCCCCCCAACCAAAGGTTATATAACCAGCACATCTTATACTGACTGGTGATTCTTAAATAATCCAGATAATCTTTTATAAATCTACTACACTGGCAGTCTGATGTAAAAAGTTTTTACAAGAATTTATAGGACACCACCGTGGTTTCTTTCACACATTGTTATCTCTGATCTGGCCTCAACGCTGAGTCCACTGTCTGCCCAGGGGATTCATCTAAAACCAACAACATTCCAGCGTGCACTCAACAACACACTCTTATGTTTCTTGTCGTTCAACTTTTATGTCCCGCGTTTTATGAACCGGCCTTGTTGACCTTACAATTCAGTTAAAACTACTTCCTGTGTACATCGCTCTTCCACTTTGCTGTGTTAGGCTACTGTCAAAATGCAATCTATAAAGTAGTCTCTCTCTCTCTCTCTCTCTCTCCAAAAAGTCTGAATCCAACCAAACTACTACTGTAACATTTTCAAAACAAAATTGCAAGTATTTTGCTTATATTTCCTCATTCGTAAGTCGCTTTGGATAAAAGCGTCTGCTAAATGAATCAATGTAAATGCAAGTATTTATGCACATGGAGCTTTGTATAACTGAATTTGCATACATCATAAACTCAAAACCCATCTTCTGACGTCGTCAAAATATGCATTTTAAAATGTGAAGATGCTGGGGGGGGTTAAAAAGAAACGATATTTGAACAAAACTTTCTGCATCGTTTCTGTAAGAAAGTACGCCGCGCTCTTATTAATGTCGTAAGGAACATTTTAAGTGCAGGAACTTTCTTCAGGAAATTCCTCTGTAATGCTCGAGGAACATGAGCAAAATGCAGGAAATCTAGATTTTGACTATCACAATGACAAAGTGTGACACACACACTCTCTCAGTCATATATAACAGGAGGTGATTTGGAGAATTGGGTGGAGCTTATAGCTTTCTTCAAAAGTTGCTGTTTCATAATGTTTACATGAGTGGGGGGGAATCCTGGCGTCTTTTGGTTGAGTTTTTAACATTTTACACAGCTATAACACATTAAAGACATGTTGGCAAACATGCATTGTTATATAAAGAAGGGGGGGGTTAAAAACATGATTCACGTGACCAACCCGGTGTCCACATGCGGCTGAGTTCAAAGCAACAAAATCATAAAGAGACTTCGCAATTATCAAAAGGACTTTTAAAATATATATAAATATATTACGGTAAGGAAATGTAACAACGTGTTTATACACGTGTTGTACGCCGCTGTAATCCAAGTGACACATACAGCAACACCAAACTACATAACACACCCGTCTTGTATCGGAACTAGTTCCAGAGGTTTGTGGTGAAGTGCATGAACTTTGCACCTGCTGCACGCGCTTAGTCCTCACAAGGTTCCCCCTGGACCGCAGGACACTAGGTAGGGAGCAGGGGCCATCGTTCCGGCTCGTATCAATGTAGGGCACTGGTGCAGGGAGGACGGGGACGTTTGGGTTTCAGCCGCTCACTCGGCAAAGCTAAACGTTGCTCCTTTTTTTTTTTTTTTTTAGAAAGGATATCTTTTCCGAGTAACATCACTACACGTCAAACACCCCCCCGCTCTCTCAAAATAAATAAATAAATAATAACGTAAGCTTTGAAATGCAATCACGAGGTTGTTGTTGGTTTGTGTGTGTGTGCCTTTGAGAGAACGAACCACTCACCTCATCTCCCCATTTTAGCACATCCTTCTGCCGGTCCTTCACCTTGTGGTAGATGTTCAGGAACTGCAGAATGCCGTGTTTTCTGACGTGGTCGGCATATTTCTTGGTTTCGGTCCAGTTAAGCGGGGAGCCTTGAGACAGCAAGCCCATTAGCACGAACTGCGGAAAACTTTCCCTCACGGACAGGAGTCTCAACAACACCAGCTAACTGGATGTAGGGTCGCCGAAGGACGAAACGAATGCCTCACTCGAGCAATAAATAAACCGCGAACACGCGAGAGGAAAAAGCGACAGCTAATTGTATCTACTAGCTTGCTAGCCGAGAGGGAGAGGGGGGGGGGCTAACGGTTTTTTTCCCTCATATATATATGTCGCGTGCGATACGCTAGTATCCTCGCGCGAGCTCACGGTATGTTAACTACCAGCGATGGAAAAAAATAAAATAAAAAATCTCGCAATGGTTGCAGGGTTTAAATATATATATATATATCTTTTTTTTCTAAGCAGCGACTATGCCGGGTGATTCACGCACGGTTTACGCTAAAACACGGTGCACACACCGAACCGACTGACTGCCGCACGATGGGAAGCCGTGTGCAGTTTGAGGATGGTTTCGCACAAGACGCGACTAATAGAGTCCACGTGACTGCGTTATGTGCGTCATCTTATGACTCAGCAAATATCCGCGCTTTTTTTTTTCTAAGAGGCGGGCCAATGTAAATTGGCTGTTGCCAAGTCAACGGCGATGGTACTGGAGTGTCGTGCTCATCATGACATTGCAAAAAATAAAATAAATAAAATTGAAATAAAAAGTTATCTTTTTATAGTGAAATAGTGGATACAGATATACATCAGCCCCGTCTAACTGGCAGAGGAGGCTGTGTCACACTCATTTATAATGACAATCTATAACGTCACACAAAAACCTAGTCATAAATTCAACTCCGTTGCAGTTCTTCATACCAGTATAACGAGTCGATTCCACTATTATTATTTACAAACACCCAGGGCCATATTCTGAATTCCTTGGTGAATTTGCAGATTTTTATCTCGAATGTGGTAGCTTCTCTAGACAAAGCGTTCATTGTTTGCGACTTTAATACTGGTTTTGATAACGTGGAAGACTCTGAGAACAGCGGATGTGTCTATTCTAGATTCAATAGGGGTCAATCAGAAAGTAATAGGACCTACTCATAATGGTGGTCACACTCTTGATCCGATACTATCAGGTCACACAGGTCACACTCTTGACCTGAAGCTATCTCAGATCATTATCTCATCTGGTATACATTGAGTATTGATCATAATATATGCACCTCGCCACGCTACCGCATCAAACGTACATTCATGTCAGCTACTGCTCAGAGTTTTATCAATAACCTTTCTTGAGTTATCAACTATGAATAGATCACTATCTGATCCCAAAGAACTTGATCGGGCGACTGAATGCTTAGAGTCAACGTACTGCTACAAGCTAGATAAGGTAAAAGAACTTAAAAGAAAAATAATTTGAGGAAAAAAGCTAACACCCTGGTTTAACGATCAAACAAGTAGCTTAAAATAGACCACTCGACAATTAGAATGTAAATGGCGTCAAACCAAATTGGTAATATTTCAAACAGCATTGAAGGAGAGCCTCCTGAACTTTAGATAATCTCTTAGTGCTGCTAGATCAGTAAATAATCCTAGATTCTTATACAATACTGTAGCAAAATTAACTAGGATTGTAACCAAAAGAGAAACTTGCACCCTATCACTATTATTATATAGCATCAATGATTTCATGGATTATTTCACTTGCAAAATTAAAAATATTAGACAAAAAATTTAGATAGGCTCCAGGTTCCCTGCGACCCCGAGGAAGGAATAAGTGGTTGAAGATGGATGGATGGATGGATTGATTTCATGGATTATTTCACTTGCAAAATTAAAAATATTAGACAAAAAATTCAGACTCAGGGCACACGGTAGCTTAGTGGTTAGCATGTTTGCCTCACACCTCCAGGGTCCGGGGTTCGATCCCTGCCGGGGCCATGTGTGTGCGGAGTTTGCCTGGATGACAATCCAGTGTATGACTGGATGTGTGTATGTGATTGTGCCCTGCGATGGACTGGCACCCTGTACCCTGCCTTGTGCCTGATGCTTCCTAGGATAGGCTCCAGGTTCCCTGCGATGTGTGTATGTGATTGTGCCCTGCGATGGACTGGCACCCTGTACCCTGCCTTGTGCCTGATGCTTCCTAGGATAGGCTCCAGGTTCCCTGCGACCCCGAGGAAGGAATAAGTGGTTGAAGATGGATGGATGGATGGATTTCATGGATTATTTCACTTGCAAAATTAAAAATATTAGACAAAAAATTCAGACTCAGGGCACACGGTAGCTTAGTGGTTGGCACGTTTGCCTCACACCTCCAGGGTCCGGGGTTCGATTCCTGCCGGGGCCATGTGTGTGCGGAGTTTGCATGTTCTCCCCGTGCTGCGGGGGTTTCCTCTGGGTACTCCGGTTTGCTCCCCCAGTCCAAAGACATGCATGGTAGGTTGATTGGTGTGTCTAATTGTCTGTAGTGTATGACTGGATGTGTGTATGTGATTGTGCCCTGCGATGGACTGGCACCCCGTACCCCACCTTGTGCCCGATGCCCCCTGGGCTATCCTGTGCTTGGCACAGGTTCCCCGTGACCCTGAAGAAGGAATAAGTGGTAGAAGATGGATGGATGGAAAAATTCAGACTCTTAATTTAAAACCAGACAGTCTTATAACTAACCCTGTATAATAATATAGCAATATCAGATCAACAATTAGAATGTTTTACTCCCCTTGCAGGGATGGGCAATCTTATCCGGAAAGGGTAGGCGTGGGTGCAGGTTTTCATTCCAACCAAGCAAAAGCCACACCTGAATCTGTTGAAAGCCAAGATTAACTGATTAAACAGGTGGAATCAGGTATGCTTCCTGCTGGTTGGAATGAAAACCTGCACCCACGCCTACCCTTTCCGGATAAGATTGCCCACCCCTGCCTTAGAGAGACTGAACTAATTTGATTAATTTCTTCATCAAAATCATCAACTTGTATACTAGATCCCTTACCTACATGTTTCTTATTAACAGATTATTCCCCAAACCCTTTCTAAAAAATAATAAATTCCTCCCTTAGCACTAGCTATGACAAATCATTTAAACTAGCAGTTATCAAACCCCTGATTAAAAAACCTGACCTCGACCCCTGTCAATAGTCCAGCTATAGGCCAATATCAAATCTCCCCTTTATATCCAAGATTTTTTGTATATGTTTGTGTTGTATATAAAATATACATGAGATAAACATGAGGGAGACCTAGCATGATTAATATGTGATCATATTGAGAATTCACTGGGCTGGTGGACTGTATGAACGGATGTTCACCTAAGACACAACACACAGATAAGCAAGGCGCAGGGGGATAACAATACATGTATTTGATTAAGTGCGGCAGGCCTCAGAGCATAGGTGGAGTACGTCTGCACACAGGCAAAAGGTCAACTAAGAGACACACACACACACAGAGGCCTGGTGTGTATGCAGAAAACAGAAAATTAATCTGTTTCATATTCTGATTCATATTCTGTTTCATGAAAAACTATTATAGGGTAATGTACATGCAAGCACTATAAAAAGAAAAGAAATGTAGAACAAACATAAAATTTAATCATAATATAGAGATGGTGTGTTTGAAAGTGTCCATTCAAAAATCCAGTCAGGAAGTGACACAGACAAGGTCAAGTTATTTTTAAAGAGTGAAACAAGACAAAATATATTTTGGAGCCGGAACTGCACCTGCGTGATAAGGGTCGCTCAACAGTGCCAATTGATGCATGTATTGGTGTTCCGGGGACACCTAACTCTAAACATATTGATGTCTGGGTCATCCTGGCCCTAAGAAAACTGTATACATAGAAGAGCTTCATTTTTTTTGATCACCCTTAAGAAGTCTCAAATGTGTGATCTCATGCAACAATAAATTTGGACCCTTGCCTCCCCTCACTCACGGGCCCGGTGTCTTTCTTTTGTCCTTCAACTGGTTAATGTATGTGAGTATCTGTTTCTATGTTAAATATTAATTGTCTTCGGGTAATAGGCAAATTTTGATACAACATTAGAAAAGCTTGTAGCACAGCAACTACATTTACATTTACATTTATTCACTTAGCAGACGCTTTTATCCAAAGCGACTTACAAATAAGCAAAGCGATATATCAAGCAGGGAATAATACAAGTAGTGCTACTATACAAGATCCATTAATTGAATACCAGAGGAAGCAAAGTGTACAGAGTAGATGTGTAAGTGCATTGTCTGTGTTTTTTTTTTTTTTTTTTTTTTAGGAGTTGGTTAGGTGTTCACGGAAAAGGTGGGTCTTTAGCTGTTTTTTGAAGATAGTGAAAGATTCTGCAGTCCGGATTTAGATCGGAAGAGCATTCCACCACTGGGGAACGGTATGCGTGAAGGTTCTGGAAAGGGACCTTACGCCTCACTGAGTGGGAACTACTAAACAACTATGCTTGTACCTATATAGGAATAACATTCATGAGACTCAGAAGCACAGAGACAGCGCTGGTTAAAGAAGTGGTAAATGACCTACTACTGGCCTCTGATCAGGGTTATGTCTCCTTGCTTGTGTTGCTTGACCTTAGTGCAGCTTTTGATATCACTGATCATACAATCCTCCTTGATAGACTAGAAAATGTTGTTGGCATTATGGGAACGGCCCTGGCTCAGGTCTTACTTGACTGATCGCTATCAGTTCATAGATTTAAATGGTGACTTCTTTATGTATGCTGAGGTAAAGTTTGGTGTTTTACAAGGTTCTGTTTTAGACCCACTGCTTATTCCTTTATACAGTGCCTTGCGAAAGTATTCGGCCCCCTTGAACTTTTCAACCTTTTGCCACATTTCAGGCTTCAAACATAAAGATATAAAATTTAAATTTTTTGTGAAGAATCACCAACAAGTGGGACACAATTGTGAAGTGGAACGAAATCTATTGGATATTTTAAACTTTTTTAGCAAATAAAAAACTGAAAAGTGGTGAGTGCAAAATTATTCAGCCCCTTTCAGTGCAGCAAACTCACTCCAGAAGTTCAGCGAGGATCTCTGAATGATCCAATGTTGTCCTAAATGACTGATGGTGATAAATAGAATCCACCTGTGTGTAATCAAGTCTCTGTATAAATGCACCTGCTCTGTGATAGTCTCAGGGTTCTGTTGAAAGCGCAGAGAGCATCATGAAGACCAAGGAACACACCAGGCAGGTCCGTAATACTGTTGTGGAGAAGTTTAAAGCCGGATTTGGATACAAAAAGATTTCCCAAGCTTTAAACATCCCAAGGAGCACTGTGCAAGCGATCATTTTGAAATGGAAGGAGTATCAGACCACCACAAGTCTACCAAGACCTGGCCATCCCTCTAAACTTTCAGCTCAGACAAGGAGAAGACTGATCAGAGATGCAGCCAAGAGGCCCATGATCACTCTGGATGAACTGCAGAGAACTACAGCTGAGGTGGGAGAGTCTGTCCATAGGACAACAATCAGTCGTATACTGCACAAATCTGGCCTTTATGGAAGAGTGGCAAGAAGAAAGCCATTTCTCAAAGATATCCATAAAAAGTCTCGGGAGACACACCAAACATGTGAAAGAAGGTGCTCTGGTCAGATGAAACCAAAATCAAACTTTTTGCCCACAATGCAAAGCGATATGTTTGGCGTAAAAGCAAGCAAAGCTGGTAGACCATCTTGAGCATCTGGTTTAACCTTTGCAATTGGGTACACTCTTGAGTGGTAGATTCACTATTTTCAACATATGTAGTTTCCCCCAAAAACGAATAATTCTAACAGGAAATCAAGACTACTAAAAAAGACATCAGCTACATTTTATAGGAACCTTTAATAAATATGCAGAACTTGGACATGTACAATGAATCGGCATAAATACAAACGTTTCTCTTCTCAAATCAGTCACAGTTTCAAAACATAATACTGGTGTTGTGCAGTTGTCCCATTGTGCAGTTTCCAAGACCCTACGAATATTGTAAATCATGAGCTGCAGAAATAATCGGAAATCATTGCTGCCTACGTAGCTCAGGTGCATAGCTTTGATTCCATAAACTGCTGTCATTTTACAAAAACATCCCATCCCTGTCAAACCTTTCAACTTTCACCTTGACTCTTCTAAAGCTTCTTTTGAAGGTATTTTTTGTTTAAATATTTTACTGTCGTCTATTGAAGTGCGAGACAATAAATGAAACTGCTTCTATTATACCTACACCTGGCAGGTAGGACTACCTAAAGTGAAATGCTAAATTTTCACCACCATTGCCTGTTTAACACAAACTATTATTAGCTTATGGCATCACAAAGAGCAGTATTTAATAGTGAGTCATCAACTGATTCTTTTGTTTATTATTGGCTTCATTGGAACTCAGTACATAAATATCATACCTTTGTGACTTCAGATCATGTTCTGCATACTTCATGATGTACCGCCAACTGCATAAGTGTCTCAAAAGCTATTGAGAAGGGCTGATGAAATACTTATAAGCCTTGGCCCCATTTTAAAAACAACTATTAATTGAATTATGCCTAAATATTTTTATTTAGAAAATTCTTTCCACTGTTTGTAAAACACAAAAAAGGTCAATCCCCAAACCTAATTGCATTCTTACAACCTATGAGCCATTTTAATACTTGCAAATTCATCAGAAAAAATCAACACACTGAACAATAATTCCAGGTTTTATCCAACTTTAAAAGAACATATTGTTATATATTAAATTGAACTGTTTTAATATCTACCTTTAACTCATCTACCGTTACTAAAATGAAAAGAGAATATGGATCTGAAATTATAATATGTTTTAGAAAATGTTATTTTTGCTTTATTTTTGTTTTCTATCATAAATGTGTATGGTTAGCCTGAATGTGAAAAGTATTTCACAGTTGAGAGGAAAAGCTTAAATTATATGATGCATTATCAAGCTAGCTATATTCCCCTATCCTATCCTGTCACCTATATACTGACGGGAGCAGATGATACTGAGCTGGACCTGGACTCTCGTGTTTTACGGGTAGGGATGGTGATAACACAGCATGAGATGCCCACTGTAGCTTCGGGTAGCTCATCATCCTCAGTCCATTCATTAAGGTTGGGGTTGTATACCTGAATGCATTTCTTGTACTTCTTTTCCACCTCGTTCCATCCACCTAGGAGGTAAATCTTATTATTCAGTGTGGCCACACCTGCTGTGCTCACTCCTGTGAGCAAGGGGGCAACGTAGCTCCATTGGCCTGAATGAGGGTTAAAACATTCAACTGGCAAGACATCGACCCTCTCCCCACGCCCTCCAAGCTGGCTACCACCAAGAACATAAGCCCGATCGCCAACTGTGGTGGAACAATGCCAGCCTCTCGGAGTGCTCAGGCTGTTTTTATCCTGCCAACTATCTGTTGATGGGTCATAAGAACACACAGCCCTGGAGTAGGCATTGTTGATGTAACCTCCAGTTACCAAGATCTTGCCATCAATGATTGTGCTGGCATGACAGCACCTTGGTACCTCCATGGGAGCTTTCAACTGCCACTGGTTAGAGGAAGGAACATAACACTCGACGGAAGCCTGGCAGCCATCTGAGTTACGTCCACCAACAGCAAACAGGAGACCATTAAAGGTGTTGATGCTGAAATGTGTACGCTTTTGAATCATGCTGGCAAGATGGAGCCATGCATTGAATCGGGGGTCATATCTGTGTGGAAAAATAACATACATTTCTCAGTCATCTTGAGCAAAACAGCAACATTGCAAGGCATTTCTGAAAAGCAGGCAACACAACAAGGAAAAAATTTCACACAACAAGGAAAAAATTTACCTGCAGAAATTGCTGACAGCATGCTTTGCTTGGTTCCTAGCATCGTTCTGGTCTTCACCACCAGCAACGTATAGGAAGCCATCCAGGACAGCCACACACTGATTGAAGCTCTTTGCAGGCATCTCAGTCAGCCTGTTCCAAATGTTGTCCTCATCTCTATAGAGAATGTCCCTGCTGAGGGACTTTTCAGTCAAGGCAGGTCGTCCACCCACAGTAAGCAGTACTTTTTGGCCACCACGAACCTTGGTTCTTCTGGACTGCAGGATGTTTTGTTGGTATGGTAGCAGATGGTAATTCATGGCATCCACCAGAAGACGGTGACACTCTGGGTCTTGCATCATCTTGGGAACAGTCTGCACATGGCTGACCAGATCCTGAGGTGTGATGGTGCCAAAACGAATGTGCGTCAACAGGTCTGGTGCGTACTTCAGCCTCTTCTCGTCAAAGTCCAACCACTTGATGGCAATCTGAAAGGCTGTGAGCTCAGACGGCAGCTGCAAGGAGTCATCTGTTAAGAAGTCGCTGATCTGCTCATAGGTGAGTTTCAAGAATTGTTCCATCTCTGAGAACTCAATGAAATTCTCACGCATGAACTTCTGCGCAGCCTCCTTTGTTTCTTTCAGGTTGTATGTATCTGCAATGTTGACAACATACATACAGTTTTCAACGCTTATCTCCTGCATTAGGAAATCACTGCACATCTTAACCAGGGTTTGAATCTGCAAAAGCATAGCTGCTGAAATCGTGCTGCCAATGGTGTAGAGTGACAAGGTCAGTTTTCCAGAGTAGGCATATGTGATGGCCGTGGCCAGACCAACCGGGGACAGCTCATTGAGGTCAATTTTTTGAAGGTTTGGATCCTTCTTGAGAATGTTATGGATGTGCTCACTACAAGATGCCATCACAACTTTGTGCACATCAAAGAACTTGGCCTTGGTTGCTATTGTCAGATCACACAGGAAGCTGACTTGTCTCATGTTGCTAAGGCCTTCCAGGAGATTAGGAGCATAGGCAGAGTCGTTGACCTCTGTTGAGATGCAGCTAAAGCCATTGCCACCTTCCAGAAGAGTGTTAAGCCCATTTATTTTATTGACTGGGCTGTCTTCCACCAAGATTGTCATCTCATTGATGTCTGCTTTATTCTTCTTAGCGGCCTTGTTCTTTTTTGGTGCCATGACTGTAGCAGCGGGTCACAGCCCAGACCTAAAATGAGTGGTTATATTCACAAAACTCTTTAGCATTTATTTAAAAAAAACAACAGTTTTTAAAATATGGTTTATTTAAATAATACATATGACATAATTGCACTCTAAGAAATAAAAGTACTTTTTATTACTGCCAATGTAGCATCAAGGATAGATCTTTTGTACATTTTGTGTTTTTTTTTTAACCTGGAAACACTGATGTACCTTTAAAATCGAAGTTTTGTGGCTTTTAGTATGGATATCTTAGTCTTAATATGTTATCTGAGCTAGTATGCTCCAAAACAATGACAAAATTTGTATTTAGAAGATATATGCATTCAAAATTTACAGTTACCACCAATATGGAGCAACAATTCTGATGACATCATTCTGCACTCATCAGATTTTCTGGCCAATAAAATGCTCTTTAGAATCTGTGTCCCACCCCCAGCAATATAAAAATCCATGGAACTAAGTGTCAAGTATGGCTTAGACAGGGCTGTGAGGTAAGCTAAACGCTTACTGGCTATTTAAAAAAGAGGGAGGAGCCACTCAATATGTCCCGCCCTGACTTCTTGTTTCAGTGGAAATTACATCAACACGCAGAATTACACGGCACATAATTTCAAGGCACGTTACAAGGACTTTACTTCAGTAAAGACTAGAGGTACAAAACATGTACTCAGAGACAAAGAAAAGTCTTTATGGGATCCCATGATTTCCCATACATCTTTCACTGTGTACTGCTACATAATGCAACAATGCCAACTGTTTTATAGATGACACTGGCCTTTTATAAAGAACTACAGAAAACATAAAGTAGGCTTTCAAAACCAAAAGCTGGCTTTCAAAACCATCCCTGCTGAAAAAAACCACCCAGAAATAGAAACCATCACAGAAATTCCTTTGGTTTCCACTACGGATACTATTACAAACCATCAGCTAACCATTAAAACCAATTCCCTTATTGGTCTTTAATTACATCCACATAACATTCCACCAATAGAAGGCAACCAATTACAAGTAGAGATCCACACTGACCATTTGAGTTTCCATTAAAACCAATACAATTCCCATTATAACCATTAAATCCATTACAAAGTCTATGAGGGGTTTTATTTCACACATTTTTAATTATTTATTTATTTTTTTAACGTAGGATCACTTCACATTCTTACACTGCCACTTTACATATAACTACTGTTCATTTTTATACACACGTTACCAAAACTGCTCATCACACATGCTGAATGTACAGTTTTAAACCTGCATATATTTGTATATTTGTATTCCCTCTTATTTGTGGTGTAAATTGTGAGTTTAGTGTGCAATTTTAAAGTCTTGTGAACTGTTAAGTCTTAGTCCTCCCTGTTGCTCTTGTGCTGTGCCTGTTTTTCCCTTGGTGATCAATAAAGTACTCTCTAGCTATTGGTTTTTTTTTCCAGCAGGGTTATCTTTATAACCATGATAAAATAATATATCTAAGAATACTGTTCATTCCACATTTGAGCAAAACAAAAAGGAAAGTAGGATGTTCTCTTTAAAGAGTTGCTATTGCAAGATATTGTGCATCAACATGCCTCTGCATCTGTCACAGTTTATCACTAGCAGGTCCAGGAATAGCAGCAGCACTGGATCCTTTACACCAACAGTCCTTTTATAGGCTTTGTGACATGGCTTACAACCACGTGCACACATGCACCAAACTTGTTTTTTACTAAACTATTTTTTTAATGTATGATTATATATATATATTCAAATATAGCAAACTTCACACGCAACATTTGTTTTAGCTTCAAATACTCTACAATCCCGTAGAATGTGTCCTAGCATGTTCAATATAAAAGTGATCACAGGTGACAGTTGCTCTAAGATCTAGAGAAGTGCCATTAGGGTATTCTAACAAAAAGAATAACCTCAGTCTGTTTCATTGACTGAGGCACGAGTAAAGATAAAACAAAAATGTTCCAATTCAGTGTTTATCAGTCACCTAGATACACGTTTAACTATAATGAAAGAAGAAAACAACAGTGATGAGTATAGGAATATCTGTTTTTGAGAATTTTGTGCAGGTATAAATAAAGGAGACGTTTTAGCTTACCTATGCTGAGATAAAGTGGGTGCCGGTGAGGGAAAGACTAGCACCTCCACGTTAGTGTGCAGGAAAGGAGAGGAGAGAGAGAGAGAAAGAAAGAGACAGAGACAGACCCCTCCCTCCACTGAGAAAAAAGATTGTGCAATAAGACCCCTGTCTTTTCCCCTTTATGTGCCTTTAATCATGAAAAGTAAACAAATCTTCATAAAACTTCACTATAAAGTCCACAAGTGTGTGTGTGTGTGTGTGTGTGTGTGTGTGTGTGTGTGTGTGTGTGTGTGTATATATATATATATATATATATATATATATATATATATATATATATATATATATATATAAATATATATATATACTTGTGGACTTTATTGTAAAGTATGAAGATTTGTTTACAATAATGAAGCATATACAATACATTAACAAGCCAACTGAGTCATATATGAAAAGCTACTAACTAATAATTATAAAAGTTAAGGAGCCTATTAACATCATGTTAATACTTTCAGTATTAATAAACACGATTTATATTAGGCTATCAATATTAACGATCCACCTTTTCATGATTCAAAATGCTAACAAATTGCTGTGAGACAGCATGAGCAAAATAAAATGTTCACAAATATCGTTGGCATATGCTAATATGAGTACAACACTGTAATATCAACGTATGTTTCATACCACAAATGTTAACAATGTATATACTTAATTTGTATGTAGACTATGCTATTGTGGGCGCACGGTGGCTTAGTGGTTAGCCTCACACCTCCAGGGTCCGGGGTTCAATTCCCGCCGGGGACATGTGTGTGCAGACTTTGCATGTTCTCCCCGTGCTGCGGTGGTTTCCTCTGGGTACTCCGGTTTCCTCCCCCAGTTCAAAGACATGCATGGTAGGCTGATTGGCGTGTCTAAAGTGTCCGTAGTGTATGAATGGGTGTGTATGTGATTGTGCCCTGCTATGGACTGGCACCCTGTCCAGGGTGTACCCCGCCTTGTGCCCCATGCTCCCTGGGATAGGCTCCAGGTTCCCCGCGACCCTGAACAAGGAGTAAGCAGTAGAAGATGGATGGATGGACTATACTATTGTTATGATGAATCGTATTAATAAAGCTGGCCCAGATTACCTGACCTTACAAATAAACAGTACATGTTTACTTAAACTTACTGTAGCCTATACAGTATATTCTATGAATATATATATATATTCATATATATATATATATATATATATATATATATATGTATACATGTTATATAATGTTTTGTCAAAATGTGCCTATTAAATAAAAGGTTTTTATTTACCTGATTTGTACCTGTTCTGTAACCAAAGGTTTCTGCGCATGCGCGTTTCACTTTTGCGCGCATTAACTACTGTACATTGTTCTTCATCTGTACAGCGTTACTGCTCATTTTCTGACTAGCATATCGACATATGCCACCTATAGTATGTCGGAAGTATTTCATGACAATAGAATTTAACTCTATCAAAAATACACTACCCATGTTTTTATGTTGGACGCATTTGCCGATAAGGACACACTAATAAACTTAACAAAACAGCACAAACGAGTTTGCAGTATTGTTTTATGAAGAACGTGGCAGTTTTGTAGGACGAGCCGGTCTCCGCCTGTATAAAAATGCCGGCTGTAGGCAGCTGCTTTTCCGCTTGCTGTGAGTGTGTCGCCCGTCATGGCGTCGGCAGACATTAAAAAAGTGCTGGAGCTGAAACTTCAGCTGAAAGAAAGCACCGAAGGACACGCGGTATTGTTTTGCTCACCACAAACAGGAGAAATGAAACGTTTCTAGCACCGTGCCGCTCAAAACACGACTGGGAATAGGTTTTTGGCCAGCTTCTGTTTGGAGTATGCAAACACCGCGTGTTGGGGTTTCGTGTGTGGCTGAAGGAAGATGTGCAAATAGAGACAGATATTTAATATACAGGCAGATATAGAACATGCTGCCATACGACACAGAGGAATACAGGGTTGCTGAGTTTGTACAGTTGTGCAGAGAGCTGTGCTCAAGGTTCCACATGTGTATAAAGCATGGGTTATTGCTCCAGATTTGCTGTAATTCTTGTGCTTGAGGTGTTTGTTTAGTATTGAGGCACTTTCATGGCTGCTGGTTTGGGTTTGAGGCATGTCCTCATGCAGGTAGATGGACAGCCTTTTTGCTCCTACTGAGTGGGAACATGGTAGAGGGGGTTGGGGTGCTAGTGTCCTGGCCTAAAAATACTACAGCAGTTGTCCTTCTGCCTGTCTAGCTGTCAATCAAAAGGAAAGCAGGAAAGTGATTTTGTTGTTCTGTATGACTTTGCTATGATCGTGTGGTCAAATTTATTTTTTAATTTTTTGGGCTGCTTTAGGAGTCGTAACCCCTGAAAGTCCACGTCCTTTGAACAATTTGCTTTGTTTGCACATGTATGGTGGCTGTTCTTGTTCAACCTCTTTAATGACGCGTCTTGGCATTGCCCAATTATAGCACTTTGCCAGTGGAGTAGTTGCATGTGTGGTTTTTGCCATACATAGTGACTGCTTGTTCAGCACAATCTGGCTTTCTGTTGAAGTGTCAAGATGGACCTGGCAGCTCTCTGTAAATGGAGTGTGTTGGATTCCTGTGTCTAAAAAAAACAAACTGTTAATTAACTATACCGAATAGATTCTAAATAAGTTAATGTCTAATTCAGCTATTGACAGCATGAACATGAATGCTATAACTTTTTCATAATTTCTTGATTTGTATACGTGCTGATTTTCTTTTAACTGCAGCTTGTGAAGACCTTGAAGAAGCTTCAAGAACTAGACATAACCCTTGAAATTCTTGCTGTAAGAAATGATCTGTTTTTTCCAAGATGTCTAATGAATGCAGTGCTAATTTGAGGTTGGTGTAAACTTTGGATTGGTTGGAGACTTTCTTATGCGATTAGGAGACTGGAATTGGAAAAGTGGTGAACTCCTTTCGCAAACATGACGATGCAGGGGAAGTGGCCAAGACATTAGTGCATCGATGGAAAAAATTGGTTCAGAATCCAAGGTGAGGTATTTAAAAACACTTCTTAATCGTTAAATATGAAGAATGCCATATTCACAGTATCATTTGGTGTAATTAATCATTTTCTCCTTGATATTTAAGTATTACACAGCAACATCCTCCCTCACCAAAGGACCCATCGACGACCGAAATTCAACAAACGGATCAAGAAGAAAAGAGTCGGGCTTCACAGAATACAGTTTGTTCTGAAAGGAAGAATGAAAACTCAGGCTCTGAACACAAACCTTCAAAGAATGTTGATGGTAAAAATAAAGTGAAGCCAATTGCAAACAAATTGAAAGATTGCATAAACAACAAGAAAGATGGTGCAAAGAAGGAGTTGGATGTGGGCCTCATATCACAGATTTCAATCACAGATGGAAAATTATTCCAGCCAAAGGAGAAATCAACCAGCAATGCGCATACAGAGCGAAAGGATGAAGGCAAGCATAAAGTTTCTGATGTAACAAATAAACACCGGCCTAAAATGTCCTCCAAAGGCAAACATAACACTTTGAAGGAACGTGGCTTGAGTGAGGAAAAAAGGGGAAAAAAAGATGAGAAAACTAAAGAAAAAGCAGTTGTGATGGACAAGAAGCTTGAGAGCGAAGACTTCGAAACGCCATCCATGTCTTTTGAGGAATACTTGAGATATGATCTTGAGGCTCCGAAACGGAAGAAGAGATTACGTGAAAGTAAGACCCTGAAACGTGTTAAGGTTGACCAAAAACAGGATGTCAAAATGTGTGACTCCAGCATAAAGTCAGGAAAATCCATAACAGAAGCCCCAGCTACAGTGGTACATGTACATAGTAATTATTTATGATTCGTTAAACTATTGCTGTTTTAATTTTTGATTGGATGCATTTTGTTTCTTAGGCCTCAAAAAGAAGTGTGATGGACTTGCTTAATGTGCCGTTACCCATAATTTCTCCTGAGTGTGAGGATCCTTCTCAATATCAGTACTTTACAGAAAAGAAAGGTTTGTCATTGTTACCGTTCATCTTATTTAGGGAGTGGTGGGTGGGTAGTTTAGTGAGGTGTTGCTCAAAGGTTTAATGCACTTCATATATGATCAATTAATCAAAACATTGGTAACCACTTTTTGGTGCTTTTGCCAGGAACAAACAGGAAATGGATGCTACGGTGGGCACAGACTCACTGTTGAGATTAAAGATCGTAAAACATCACCTGGTCTCTTTCCTATCTTCAGCTGTTCTGTTTTGGTGAGTCTGTACCCACTGTAGCCTCAGATTTCTGTTCTTGGCTGACAGGAGTGGAACCAAATGTGGTCTTCTGCTGTTGTAGGTTATCCGCCTCGTGTTGTCAAGCACTGTTGTGCATTCTGAGATGCTTTTCTGCTCACCATGGTTGTAAAGAGTGATTGAGTTCCTGTCAACTCACTGAATGTTTGTTGCACCATTCTGTATAAAGTTCTGAAATGCTCAAACCAGACTGTCTGGCTCCTTCAACCATTCCACCAAGAACACACTGATTTATTTCCCCCTATGCTGACATTTGATGTGATTATTAACTGAAACTCTTGATCTATTTTATGCATTGCTGCCACATGATTTCCAAATGCCCTAAAATGTAATCCAATCAGTCAAATGCTCTCATCCAGAGCGACTTACATTGATCACATCTATATATCTGAGCACTTGAGGGTTTAGGGCCTTGCTCGAGGGCTTGATCTTCTGGTCATTAGTCCAACATCTTAACCACAGAGTTATCATATCATATTGGATGATCGCATGAATGTGCAGGTTTGTAGGTGTTCCCATTAAAGTGGGTGGTGATTGTATTTTCATATTGCATCTTGCAGTTGAAGAAAAGGCAGCCGAGGTTTGTGAAGAAGCCCCAGTCTTTACTGGTCAGCGGCTTAATAAGAAGATGCAGGTATACTCCGGGGCTAAGGTTGTGTATCTTCCCTCCATGATGACCTTGTACCAGCAATGCATCCGAACACTGCAGAACAACATCGATTGTGAGTGATCCGGTTCAGCATCTTGGGTTCTTATGATTTGAGAGTTGAATGGCTGAGGTTTTCTTCTCTCTTTGTAGCGCTTTATGAAATTGGAGGCGTCCCATTTGAGATTTTGGAGCCGGTGCTGGAACGGTGTACGCCGGAGCAGCTGCTGCGGATTGAAGAATGCAATCCTGTAGGGGTTTAAAATGAGGGATACACCATCATTTAGTGTATTTACCAGCCACTCATTTCTTTGCCATGTCTTACATTTCACATGCTTCTAGGCATGGTGACCCTGTTCAGTTGAAGTTATTTAGATTTTAGAGGCTAAAAGATTATAGAAGATTATATATTTAATATTTGGAAATAATATAATTAGGCAGTGACTGAATTTCTTTATATTTAAGTATAATGGTCAGCTACCGTTTTAAGGTTGGGTGTATATTGCTTATATTTTTTGGGGGTAAAAAATGTTCAGAATATAATTTGTAAGAAACTGCCTTCAAAACAGTAGCCAATGTGGAACATTGGACTTGGGTTCAATCATCCAGCAATCTTTCACCAATTTACATATGCAATAGCTTTCTATTAAGAATTTTTTATTTTTTTGAACAGAAATAATGACCATTTCAAAGCATATGACCTGGACATTGGTTAATAAGTACCACATGTTGGTTATTTATAAAATAATGTAAACTTCTCACAATCCCAACTAGCATTAGATTTTTAACTTATAGGTTCTTTTTCTCTCTGTGATTATTTTTTTTTTTAATAATTTATTTATTTTCCCCCTCCCCTTCCTTCAAACCTTTTGCCCTGCAGGTGTACATGGGTGTGACTGATCACCTGTGGGAGAGACACTGCCTCAGGGACTTTAGGAATGTCCAGCTGGAGGAGTATGAGTCCTGGAGGGAGATGTACCTCAGACTGTTTGAACAAAGAGAACGCAAATTACAAGAGCTCACCAAGAGTATCGTCTCTGCTCAATCTGGGAAACCCAAAGGTAACGAGTGATTTGGGGCCTTGCAATTGTTTCCCTGTCTGACACACCGGTTTGGTCATGTTCATTTTTGTATAATGAAGCAGGGAACACAATGTCATGCCATGCATTAATTACAAAGAGCCTTCCCATTTGCTAAATAAATTGGGAAAGCTCATAAATGGGCAACTGCTGGCATTTTCCTAACTGTCAGCTTGGTCAATGAATAGTTTTAGTGAAGCTATGGTGAAATGAAATGATCAACTGTGTAGTAAGCCAGTGCTGGCATTATATTCCAGAGACCATTACATAGTTTTATCTAACCCTGAATGTGTGGTATGTGACACTTCAGCTGTCAGCCATGTGACTTTAGTAAAAGCTTCACTGCCAGATAACCTTTTGGTTATGGCCTGAGGTGTGACTTTATTAAAGTACCCTTGTTGGGACCTCAGCATTATTTGGTCACAGTGGTTAACAGCTGGTGGTGTTTGTCTTTAAATGATAAGGTTTTTTTTTGCATGTTGTGTGAACAGATTTATTGCTGAAGTGTAAATTCTAATAAGCTGCCTTGTTGTATTCAAAGAATTGTCACAGGGAGTTAATAGTTTTTAAAGTAAACTAGATGGGACTATTAAATCTTAAGTCCATTCTTAACAGCCCGTTGATTTGATAAATTGTATTTATTCTGGAACATTTGTTTTCTTGTGAAATATCATCTCTTGACTTTAGCTGGTTTTCCTAGCTGTGCTGTTTTTTGTTTAGTTTTTTGGTCTTTTCCCGGTTCCTCCTCAGGAAGGCAGGTGAAGATGGCATTTATTCATTCAGCTGCCAAGCCGCCTAGAAACGTGCGTATCCAGCAGGAACTCCATGGCACAGCAGGCCCTGTTGTCCCTCATGCTGCAGAAAAACTCAGGTCAGTTTTGACCAGGTCTGTCTGACATGGCGTTAATTAGCCATCAGGCTTGGTACCTTGAGGTTTTTTGAACCTTTTTTTGAATGTTTTAAAAGTAAGGGTTTTTTTTTTTTTTTTTTTTTTTTGAACTAACTTCTTTGGGCGGGGGGATACTGTCTGTATGCAATAAACCTAAAAGATTTTTTTTTTTCCTCCCTGTAAAGATTGAATGCAGTCATAGTTTTAGGTCAAGTGTGTGATTTCTATAGAGTAAATGCCTTAGCTGTGACTTACGATTTAATACCCTAGGACGAAGCCTACTTCCTGAACTGTGTAGTCTAGGATTATGGACTATTTGAACCCTATCGTTAATCTCTGTTGCTGTTTTATGTTACTGTATTTATTTATTTTTTATATAGGCCATGGTCTACAGTATGCACATTCTTCTAAACTACAGTATGTTAAGCCAATAATCACGGTTTGTGATTCTTTCTACTCAGTGGAAAAATTACCGAGAATAGAAGTAAACCAGGCTTCACTGAGCCTCCTAAGCCTTTTAACACTGGATCAGGAGCCAGCCAGCCTCAAGATCCACGACGGATCAAACGTGCGTAAGCGTGTCAGTGTCTTTTATATTTTAGAACAATGAAGTTCGAAGAACTTCCGTTGTAGGAGGCCTGATACGAGAATTGGACTGGAGCTGGAAGCCCTTATTTTAAGCTACACATAGCGGTATATGATTTCTATCTTGCAAGTGTCCCTCTTGATGCTACGTTCAGGGTTATTGTGTAAAAAAATATATATATTTAATAGCGGTAATATTTACAGTAATTTGCTTCCAGTAAAGTAAATAATTGAAAACATTTTACAGTAAATTTGTGTAATGTATTTAAAGGTCATTAATGTACTATTTACAATATACTTACTCATTTTGATCTAAACCATCTTTGAAACTGAGGCAAGATAGAGGCCTAATAGTTTACAGATGAATCCATTAAAAAATAATAAAATAATATTTTGCTGTAAAGTAAATATTATATTTACAACATTATTTTGTTATAGTGTGGTACAGTTTTGTTTTCATGTTTGAGGACTGGTTCATTAAATTTTCTGGCTTTTAAAAATATCTCTCATGTATACATAAACTGGTCTGTTCTGTTTACTCTTGAAAAAATACATTCCTTTGAGGGGGATGACTTCAGAATTCAAAAACCCTATTGTTTACTATAACATGCAAAGAATGTCTTTTTTTTTTTTCATATGGTTAAAAGAAACGGAACAGACCGCTGTAAGATGTAAAGGGCAGTCATGATGAAGGACTTTTTAAAGTAAATGATTCTTGTCCAGAGGGACTTCATATGATTTAGTTTGCTGGTTTTCAGAGGGACCTTTCTTTTCAGCCAGCTTGGTCTGTGTATTGTGTTGTGCAGTAAGCCAAGTTGTTACATTGTAACATTAAATATTTCTATACCATTTGTTTTTGATAGTGAAACGTTGACCTTCCCTTCACTCATTAATATCGTAAGGATTTAGATTAACTGAGCATCATTTTGCGATGCTTTTGTGTGTGGTGTTTTTTATTTTCTTTTTTTCTTTATTTTTATAAACCATAGGAGTGGCACCAATGATGGCCAAGTCTCTGAAAGCCTTTAAGAAGCAGCTTGGACGCAGATGAAGGAAGGTGGCGATGGGCTATATGGATTACGTATAAATACTTTACTTTGATGTTGTCATGTTGCTGCCCCCCCCCCTTTTTTTTTTTTTTTTAAACCTACTTCTGAGTATATGATTCTATATGGAAGGACAATTGTGCACTTTCAATCTGCATTAAAACACACTACTGACTGTGCTGTTATGAAATACAGTGACCGAATAAATGAAATAATTAAACTAAGGGTTTGTACATGTCTCAGAGTATATACATATAAAATCTCGTTGAACAGTGGACTATGACTATCTCCTACAGTGCTTGGTGCAAGATGCTTTGTCTCCATCTAGTGGTTCGTAAATAGCGATTGCGTTCCTAATTCTGTCAACCTAACTGTGAAGGAAATATGAAGATGGATAACTGAAAACCTGTAAGATTTGCTAAACCAACCAAAAAAAAAATTTTTTATTTTTTATTTTTTTTTTATTTTTTGTAATTACATTATAAAGCCAATACAATCTGAAACTTCCAAATCATCAAAAACAAACCAGTCATAAATGTGTCCTCTTGTTATATTCCCATCATACCTGTTTAACATTTATATAAACTTAAAACAAGATTTCAGTCTCTCCTTAAGAAATTGCACTATTTTCTGCCAAACTTGGATGTATAAGTACGGTTACAAATGAAATGTTCAAAAGTTTCCCATTCCTCATGACAAAAAAAAAGAATGACCGTTCTATGCTCTTTAAAACAACTTTGCATGTCTTTCTTGGGATGTATTCTGTGCATGATATTAAAATAAATTATTCATGATTATATACACAGTATATCCTTCCACACAAAGGAAGGTAAGAAGGACCGGCAATAAAATTTGACTGGAGGAAGTGAAACCTTTTTTGTTTCTATAAAACTATCGTCAATATTACTGCTACAAACAGCATCAAATGTTTCAATCAAGTCATTCCTTATGTAATGTTTTCCTTTTATTTATTTGATGCTAATAGAGAAAGAAGAGAAAATCTTGAATTTTTTTTGGAAGAAAGAAATTACAAAGCTAAAAACAAGCAAGTTTGGCCATTCAAAGTACTCTCAAAAGTCAAAACTTTCAACCCATTACCACAACTTTTTTTTTTAATGGTTGTCCACAGGAAGTAGCAAAGGCAGGTGCAAAACCACCATCAGGGAAACAGAATACAGAAACATGTACTGAACCAAACACTGGACCAAATCATCTAATGAAAAGATTGATACATTGTCCAATAATTTAATATCTGTAACTTTATGGCACCTATGTCTCTGCCTTATTATTTGCCATAATGTCTATTACGGTAATTAAATATATAAATACATTGTGGAGCCATGAAAATGTACAGGCCGTTAAGATCTACAAAATCCACAGGGAACAATATTGCAGATATAGGATTAAAATAGTAGAATTGTCCATTGAGCTCACAAACACCATAAATCAATATAGTTACTGCTATGTAACCTCTTGAAGACAAAGAAATACAAGAAGGAGTTTATTGATCAGTCTCTCCAGAATATTAGACTTTGTTTTGACAAGGATGCGTAGAACACATCCTCTGCTACCATGTAAATTCTCTGTGATCTGTGCAATAGGCCATGAACTATCATCTATGGCAAGAACTATATCTCCTGGCTTTAGATTCCTTCTCAGTTCATTAATGGCAGATGTTCTTTTATCAATCTCTTGCAAAAGAAAAATTGCAAATATACTGGTCTTGTCTTCATCTCTGTCTCGATGGTTTTTCATACAGTCCATGTGGCAGAATTGGTTTTCCTTTTAGCTATAAGAGATGAGTAGGTGTGAGAGGCTCAGGATCACTGGCATCGTCAGATATTGTAGTAATAGGACAATCATTCCGGTGACTATTGACAGTCCTGAACATCGGCTTGGAGGAATTTTAGCCCGTTCCTCAGTACAGAACAGCTTCAATTCTGGGCTGTTGGGTTTCTTCACATTAACTGCTTGCTTCAGATCCATACACAACATTTCTAGTGGATTAAGGTCAGGATTTTGAATTGGAACATGACATTCCAAAACGTTCACTTTATTCTTCTTTAACCATTCTTTGGTAGAACAACTTGTGTGCTTAGGGTTATTTATTTGCTGCATGACCCACTTTCTCTTGAATTTCAGTTCATGAACAGATGTCCTGACATTTTCCTTTAGCTGGAATACAGTGCACCCGGAAAATATTCACAGCGCTTCACTTTTTTCCACATTTTGTTATGTTACAGCCTTATTCCAAAATGGATTAAATTCATTATTTTCCTCAAAGTTCTACAAACAATTCCCCATAATGACAATGTGAAAGAAGTTTGTTTGAAATCTTTGTAAATTTATTAAAACAAAAAACAAAAAAAGCACATGTACATAAGTATTCACAGCCTTTGCTCAATACTTTGTTGAAGCACCTTTGGCACCAATTACAGCCTCAAGTCTTTTTGAGAGTGATGCTACAAGCTTGGCACACCTATTTCTGATCAGTTTCTGATCAGATCAAATTAACTCAACACAACACACAGCCATTAATGTCTAAACTAAACTGCTGTATATAACTAAATATTCCAAGCATACATTACCACTGTATATGATCACATAAAGTTCATTAATGGATTGAGATTTTCATTTTTATGCTGTGTGGCAGTTTAGACTTTCACAAAGTTTGGATTATATCTGACGGCACAGTGTGCAGTGCTGCGGAGACTACAGATTGAAATATCACTTGTGTGCTGTTTAGACTGTGGGCATGCACTGCAATAATATAGGATGGATATTATAGTTTGTAGTTGTTGGATTTCCATGTATCTCAGGAATCTCAGATTATGCCTGTCAGATCGTCCGTCATGCCTTCCAGCCTGTTTTACCATTAACTTCTATTAACTTTTAGTTCTGTGCTTAGAAAGTGTGGTTTACTGCAGAGTTCAGGTGCCTGGAGAGTCCGAATGAACACACACACTGACACATATGAATGTTCACAGAGACTTCTGGTTTATTCATTCGAAACACAAGTATTTATACACATTGTACACATTGATAACAACACTGCGTGGTTTCAGGTGTCAGACAGATTTAAACAAAACACACAGCACATAGTCCATCCATCCATCCATCCATCCATCTTCTACTGCTTACTCCTTCTTCAGGGTCACAGAGAACCTGGAGCCTATCCCAGGAATCATCGGGCACAAGGTACACCCTGGACAGGGTGCCAGTCCATCACAGGGCACAATCACATATACACTCACACACCCAATCATACACTACTGACAATTTAGACATGCCAATCAGCCTACCATGCATGTCTCTAGGGGAGGAAACCGGAGTACTTGGAGGAAACCCCCACAGCACTGGGAGAACATGCAAACTCCGTTTGGAGTGAGGCGTGAGGCGAAAGTGCTAACCACTAAGCCACTGTGTGCCCCACAGCACATAGTCATAATACAAAATATCTCCTGTGGACACGGAAATACATGTGTATTTCAAGTATATAGCTATAATCAAGGATAGAAGTTGATCAGCTTATTTGAAGAGGTAATTAAATGTTTACATTCATCATAGGTATTTGATAGCAGTTCATAATATAAGAGGGCACATGATATAAGATAATTTCTTTCAGTTGTGTTTAGTTAATAATAATAATAATAACTACACTTATTTTATTTTAAATCGCCACTCTGTGTGCTCAGTGTCCAGTGTAATGTCTGATTAAAATAACAGTAGCTTGGACTGTATTCTGGTGTATAATGAGTTTAAGAGGAACTCCAGTTTAAATGAGAGCTAATGAAATTTTTATAATAATAATAATAATAATAATAATAATAATAATAATAATTATTATTATTATTATCTGCTTTTGTTATTATTAAATATTCCACAGGTTTCTATTAAAAAAAACAACAACAATGGCAGCAATGTGCCTTTTGCTGTTTGTAATTACGGTACAGTCTACCCTATTTTCTACACGTCCCAACACCCTCATTAGCCAAAATGTCTGTCAAAAAGGAGAAAGGAGCATACAGAGTGTAGAGTTTTCCAAGAAAAATGGACCGCTTCATATTTATTCACAGAGATGAATGGGTAATAGTTAAAAACAACCAAAAAAAGTGCAATTTAATGTTAGTCAACAGCTTCACTACAAAAGAATAGTATTTTTTTCAGGTCCAAATACCTGTGAAGTTTTTTTTGCATTTGTATAAACACTGTGACCAGTTGTAATGCACATATGTAAATGATAATCAGAAGCAAATTGCACATGTTTGTCTTAAGAAATCCGAGATTGTTCATGATATATTTTATAAAAGGATATTTCATTAAATATGAAGATTTTCTTAATGTGCTTGTACTTCTTTGCATGAAACCAAAGGGAAAAACATGGACTTATTGCTATTAATGGGTAATTATGCTATGATTTTACTGGTCCGGCCCACTTGACCTCTAATTAGACTGTATGTGGCCCCGGAACTAAAATGAGTTTCACACCCCTGAATATAAAGAATATAAAGTTAAATCTTTTAATAATTCCACAGTATAATATTTATATAGATTTGGGTGATGGACAGGAGGTTTTAGAGAGTTTAATCATGTCACCTGTTTGGGGGGAAACTCTGGTCTAACATTAGCTACATCGCTAACAAACCTGTTTATTTAGCTTGGCAGCTAAGATTAAGATAAATATTATATTGAGCAGACTTAAACATTAAAATGAGTCACTGGTAAAATATTCTCCTTTCCTATTAATGCTTGGACATGAATGATACAATTTAATAGTTAGTTGAATGCTGGTGCACTGGAAAACATGGCTACCCATTTTAAGGGTTCAACACAATACAATATTTATCCTAATGTTACTAACGAATAAACTTGGTCAAATTGGTTTTAAATATACAAATGAATGTTTCATAAAACTAATTTATTTCACAGCCTGAGAATGTGCTGGGAGACACTGTAGATACTCCCTCTGTCCTGCAGGTACGTGTTGGTTATAAAGTTATATTTGAACTCCATTTGAAACATGTAGACTAATTATGTCTAAGTGTGTGTTTTTACTGTAAGGAAAGCGACCGAACGTAAGATGTGTTAGTATGAACCTGCTGTGATAAGAAGCACTTATAATCTTTGTGCTCTACTTTTCATAGCCTCTCAGTGCTGGTGACCCAAGCAGCGCCTGGTATAATATTCAGTTCCTCTCTTCAGACTTCATCTCACAGTCTGGGGTATTTTACAGTCCTGCATCTGAGATGCACACACACACCCACATACACTGTTCATTACAAGCTCTAATGATTGGTTTTGTTTTTTCTATTTCTAGTCAGTGGAAATTAGGAGATACTTCCTCGACATGATAAGGGGTCCAGAGCGTCGGCCACCCAAACCTGCTACTTGGATCAGGAGGTAATCACAGTCTTTTTTTTTTCTCTCTGATGAAGAGAATTGACATTACTGATGTTTATATGAACCCTTTTGTGAAATAGTTATTTGCAGGGATTCTCTTATCATGTCAACACCGAGGACTGTTTCTCTGGCATACAGGTAAGGGATTATCCGTTATTACGTCACAAAAATTTTGTTTGTTAATTGCAGTGACTAATTGTGTTCATTTTAAATTGTTCTCTTCATTGTGTATCTGGGAGGGTTACAGAATTCATGTCCTGTAACCGCATGGAGACTGTCACCGTGCCATTTGAGGACCATGTGGTAAATTTATTACGCTATCACAATGTATATATGGAGATAGTAACTCATGGAATTTTGTGAGTTGTACATTTATTTGTCGGCAGTGTCGATTTATGTCTTTTTTAATTAACAGCAACCCTTAAAAAAAGTGACCTGCACGTACCTGTTTGTGGGAGCAGATGGTCAGGTGAACAGCTCCACTTGGGTTCAGGATCATGATGATAACTCTCCCTGTAGTGATACAGCGAGTGAACCAAACGCTGAGGTAAGTCCGTGTTTCAGACCTGATGTGTATCTACATATGCCTCTATTCTCCTGAATGTGAGGCTGTTAAATTTACTGTGGGAGTTTTAATGTCTCATTGCTAATGTGGCTTGCAGGAGAAAGAGGAGAGATGTAACTTTTTTGGAGTTGGAGGTGCCCTTTATTAGGTATGAGCCTCTTCACTGTTTAATGTAGTCTTGTATGTTTAAGGCAAACTAAGTATTTACACCTCTTGTTTTTAGCTACCATCTTTTAGGGAGAGGGATTACAGACATCGGCCTGAAGCTGTGTGCTCTCCGTATGGCGTTCTCTGAGTAAAACTGTTGTTTAGCTGCTGTGATTGTGCAGGAAAATTACACGCTGCTTTAACTTATATTGTGTGCTGTTTTATGTTCAGACTCTGCTTGCCAGCATCCACAACCTGAACTTCCTTTTTGTGGTGGGAAAGATCGCGATGCATCTGGCAAGAACTAACAACCAGGTGACTTCAGAATGATGATAGACTGTTTTATTTTTGTGCCCAATTTACTTTCAGCTAATGTTTTAATAGATAAATATAAAAACAACAACTGGCAATTAGGCAGTGAAAACTACATTAGCATACATTTTAAAACACGAGTGCAATGCACATACAGTAACTACTGGAATAACTAGTGTTGATAGCCAATTTTCTGTTTTATAATAATAGTCTGTTAAGAATTAAGGACAAATATTAAAATAAAATGTATGTGATGAAGATGGCACTGGGATATACAATACTTGGAAATCTTGTCCCATTTACTACATCATCTGTGTATCTTTAGTGCTTACATACTGTTTCGCGTTAGGGTTTAGAACAAGGAGCCATGTTGAACACCATAGCCAAAGTGTGTTACAGAGATTTTTTGTTTGTTGTGACAGGATGTAATTCATGTGCAGCTGGCCTGTGCGTCATTTATTCAATTCCTGAAAAGTCCATCTAATCAGGACTCGATTTTGAAAGAGCTCTTTGAGGCCCAGGTAAGCTCACAGATGCCTGTGTAAAATGACAGATTTTTTTAATTATAAAAGATTTTGATTATACAGGAAACAAGACTTCAGTAGGTATAGCAAATTTGTCTTTGTAACTTTTCTCCTCTGTGCAGATCCACCATTACAACTTCGTGGACGTGTTTTATGAGCTGCTTCTCTTCGGCTACGTCATGAACGACTCAGCTCCTGAGGCAGTAAGTGTCTTATCAGGAGATTCAAAAGTGATACTTGAATGTAGTTTCAGAACATTTTATCTAATTTTGTTTTCCCATATTTTTAACCCGGATATTTTTAAAGTGTGAGGGAGGATTCTTGGAGAGCCTGTATGCGTTTATCAGCGTATGGAACCCAGATGTGTGGGAGCCTGCAGCAGAGCTGTACTTCACAATGCTTATTGTAAGTGTTCAATACCTTCAGATACCATGATACACAATTTCTCAGTATTGTATCGCTAACTCGGTGATGCTATATTGGATTTCTGTGAGTGTTTGTGTGTGTAATTTGTCAACAGGATGAGCTGACAGTGCTTTGTGAAGTACTGTTTTCTCAGCCCGTGGAGCTCAACAGCGACCCAGCAGCCCTAGCCAGTGCAGTTTCCCGGCTCCTCATGCAGCATGGCACACTGATGATAGACACGTTGGAGAAGCTCTGAGCAATGTCCTTCCCTCTACCCTCTACCTGATCACAACTTGAACACTTTCTTGTGATAATTAGACCCGCAAATTTATATTTTCTTCCTCTGTTGCATTTCATATTTGTTCTTTTGCATCACTGCTTTTCCCTACATTGCTCAAGCTCTCCACTAGTAAGTATAAATGAATTTTGTTCTTTTTGATTAACTTATTATTTAAAAAAATTCTCTTTTCTTCATTAACAGGTCTGCATGTCGAACCCAGGACTGAAGACCAGTGCAACATATCATCCCTCAACCCTCAATATTCATCCCTCAGCACTCTATCCCTCAATACTCATCCCTCAGCAATCTATCCCTCATTATACATCCCTCAGCAATCTATCCCTCAATACTCATCCTTCAGAACTCTATCCCTCAATACTCATCCCACAGCACTCTATCCCTCAATACTCATCCCTCAGAACTCTATCCCTCAATACTCATCCCACAGCACTCTATATCTCAATACTCATCCCTCAGCACTCTATCCCTTAATATTCATCCCACAGAACTCTATCCATCATTACACATCCCTCAGCAGTCTATCCCTCAATACTCATCCCACAGCACTCTATCCCTCAATACTCATCCCTCAGAACTCTATCCCTCAATACTCATCCCTCAGAACTCTATCCCTCAATACTCATCCCTCATTACACATCCCTCAGAACTCTATCCATCATTACACATCCCTCAGCACTCTATCCCTCATTACACATCCCTCAGCATTCTATCCCTCAATACTCATCCCTCAGCACTCTATCCCTCAATACTCATCCCTCAGCACTCTATCCCTCAATACTCATCCCTCATTACACATCCCTCAATACTCCTCCCTCATTACACATCCCTCAGCACTCTATCCCTCAATACTCATCCCTCAGCACTCTATCCCTCAATACTCATCCCTCATTACACATCCCTCAATACTCCTCCCTCATTACACATCCCTCAGCACTCTATCCCTCATTACACATCCCCCAGCACTCTATCCCTCAGCACTCTATCCCTCAATACTCATCCCCCAGCACTCTATCCCTCAATACTCATCCCTCATTACACATCCCTCAGCACTCTATCCCTCCATACTCATCCCTCAGCACTCTATCTCTCCATACTCATCCCTCAGCACTGTATCCCTCAATACTCATCCAACAGCACTCTATCCCTCATTACACATCCCTCAGCACTCTATCCCTCAATACTCATCCCTCCGCACTCTATCCCTCAATACTCATGCCTCAGCACTCTATCACTCAATACTCATCACCAGCACTCTATCCCTCAATACTCATCCCCCAGCACTCTATCCCTCAATACTCATCCCTCATTACACATCCCTCAGCACTCTATCCCTCATTACACATCCCTCAGCACTCTATCCCTCAATACTCATCCCCCAGCACTCTATCCCTCAATACTCATCCCTCATCACACCACCCTCAGCACTCTATCCCTCATCACACATCCCTCAGCACTCTATCCCTCATTACACATCCCTCAGCACTCTATCCCTCAATATTCATCCCCCCGCACTCTATCCCTCAATACTCATCCCTGCGCTCCTCCCTCAATACTCATCCCCCAGCACTCTATCCCTCAATACTCCTCCCTCATTACACATCCCTCAGCACTCTATCCCTCAATACTCATCCCTCAGCACTCTATCCCTCAATACTCATCCCTCATTACACATCCCTCAATACTCCTCCCTCATTACACATCCCTCAGCACTCTATCCCTCATTACACATCCCCCAGCACTCTATCCCTCAGCACTCTATCCCTTAATACTCATCCCCCAGCACTCTATCCCTCAATACTCATCCCTCATTACACATCCCTCAGCACTCTATCCCTCCATACTCATCCCTCAGCACTCTATCTCTCCATACTCATCCCTCAGCACTGTATCCCTCAATACTCATCCAACAGCACTCTATCCCTCATTACACATCCCTCAGCACTCTATCCCTCAATACTCATCCCTCCGCACTCTATCCCTCAATACTCATGCCTCAGCACTCTATCACTCAATACTCATCACCAGCACTCTATCCCTCAATACTCATCCCCCAGCACTCTATCCCTCAATACTCATCCCTCATTACACATCCCTCAGCACTCTATCCCTCATTACACATCCCTCAGCACTCTATCCCTCATTACACATCCCTCAGCACTCTATCCCTCAATACTCATCCCCCAGCACTCTATCCCTCAATACTCATCCCTCATCACACATCCCTCAGCACTCTATCCCTCATCACACATCCCTCAGCACTCTATCCCTCATTACACATCCCTCAGCACTCTATCCCTCAATATTCATCCCCCCGCACTCTATCCCTCAATACTCATCCCTGCACTCCTCCCTCAATACTCATCCCCCAGCACTCTATCCCTCAATACTCATCCCTCATTACACATCCCTCAGCACTCTATCCCTCAATACTCATCCCCAAGCACTCTATCCCTAATTACACATCCCTCAGCGCTCTATCCCTCAGCACTCTATCCCTCAATACTCATCCCCAGCACTCCTCCCTCAATACTTATCCCCCAGCACTCTATGACTCAATACTCATCCCTCATTACACATCCCTCAGCACTCTATCCCTCATTACACATCCCACAGCACTCTATCCCTCAATACTCATCCCCCAGCACTCTATCCCTAATTACACATCCCTCAGCACTCTATCCCTCATTACACATCCCACAGCACTCTATCCCTCATTACACATCCCTCAGCACTCTGTCCCTCATTACACATCCCTCAGCGCTCTATCCCTCAATACTCATCCCCCCGCACTCTATCTCTCATTACACATCCCTCAGCGCTCTATCCCTCAGCACTCTATCCCTCAATACTCATCCCTCAGCACTCTATCCCTCATTACACATCCCGCAGCACTCTATCCCTCATTACACATCCCTCAGCACTCTGTCCCTCATTACACATCCCTCAGCGCTCTATCCCTCAATACTCATCCCCCCGCACTCTATCCCTCATTACACATCCCTCAGCGCTCTATCCCTCAGCACTCTATCCCTCAATACTCATCCCTCATTACACATCCCTCAGCACTCTATTCCTCATTACACATCCCTCAGCACTCTATCCCTCATTACACATCCCTCAGCACTCTATCCCTCAATACTCATCCCCCAGCATTCTATCCCTAATTACACATCCCTCAGCACTCTATCCCTCAATACTCATCCCCCAGCACTCTATCCCTCAATACTCATCCCTCATTACACATCCCTCAATACTCATCCCCCAGCAATCTATCCCTCATTACACATCCCTCAGCACTCTATCCCTCATTACACATCCCTCAGTACTCTATCCCTCATTACACATCCCTCAGCACTCTATCCCTCAGCACTCTATCCCTTATTTCCTTTTAGTAGCCTAAGGATCCTGTGTAGATGATTGCTGTAAATAAAATTTCATGTAAATAGTTGCTACATTTTGTTTATGTAGTTTGCTTAAATAATACATGTTTTCATTTGCTCATATTTAAGACTATAATCACTATAAATAGTGATTATTTTTAATCATCAATGTATATAATAATCTTGTAAAAAGAAACACAACACAAAATTAATTTCTCACTCAAATACAAATCATTTTTTCAAGAATTTCTGAATCTTTGAATAGGTAAATAAAATGTGAAAAAAAAACAAATAACAAAATGAAGATATTTATAGCCCCTGAAAAATTTGTTGATGGCCCCAAACCGTAGAAAAGTCCACAACATTCTGGGAATTGTGATTATACATTTAAATATCCCTAAAAATGCTTCCAAATTATTTAGGAGGAACTTCATCAGACAGTGATCCAAAACACACTGCCAACTCAACAAAGGACTTTATCAGGGAGAAAACGAGGAAGATTTTAAACTGACCAAGTCAGTCACCAGACCTTAACCCAATTGAGCAGCATTTCACCTCTGGAAAAGGTTGTTTAAACAGTTTCAGAGGGGACAATCCTGTTGTTGAGCAAGATCCTCAGTGAGCACCGAGTGAAGATCCAGAATATGAAGAAATTAGAGAATTGCCTAACTTATAATAAACAGTTTGATCATACAACTGGGATCATTTCTTGAAGTGAAATAAGTTAATAATACTAAAATTATTAAGGTAACAATTTGCATGGACATGGAGTAGAATGGAACAAAATAAAGAAGTTAGAATACCTTAAATTAAGTAATTTGACCACTTAATATTACCAAAACTCTGTAATTAAAATTAAGTTGGTTCAACGTGATTAAGCTATTAGAAGTCAAATCAAATTGGTTTAGTCTAACTATAAACGTCGCATGGTATTTACTTAATAATGGCTTTGTAGGAATTACTTGAAAAGGTGCATGCAAATTGTTCTTATTTTATTTTTTAAAGTTGAGGCAGTGTATACTTTTTTTAGAATGAATGTGGTAAAAATGATTTTTTTTTACAATACCTTCTTACCTGAAAATTTATTTTCTTACTGTAGAATCTGCAGTTATGTTCACACAGCCATGTCACTGTGCATGCAGGAAGCAAATGAGTTTGTACATTAGTGATCATATCACTAGATCTGCTTGGGGGATCTGGTGCTGTTACAACTTACACAATGTTACAAATATTTCTGGTCTCCCCTTCATATTATCTTCTACAGTTATTAACATGTGATGTAATCACACTATTATTCTATGCGAAATAGCTGCAAAACACCCTTTTTTCTGCGCACAATTTGCTCACTCATATGAGCTTGTGTTATTTGGAATCTTAGTAAATCAGGGCCTTATTGTGTGCATGAAGTCTTGGGGATTTGCTGTTTTGGAAAATCTTTAGAATATACAGTGGTGTGAAAAAGTGTTTGCCCCCTTCCTCATTTCCTGTTCCTTTGCATGTTTGTCACACTTAAGTGTTTCGGAACATCAAACCAATTTAAACAATAGTCAAGGACAACACAAGTAAACACAAAATGCAATTTGTAAATGAAGGTGTTTATTATTAAAGGTGAAAAAAAATCCAAACCATCATAGCCCTGTGTGAAAAAGTGATTGCCCCCCTTGTTAAAACATACTATAACTGTGGTTGTCCACACCTGATTTCAATTTCTCTAGCCACACCCAGGCCTGATTATTGCCACACCTGTTCACAATCAAAGCATCACTTAAATAGGAGCTGCTTGACACAGTAAGGTCCACCAGAAGATCCTTAAAAGCTACACATAATGCCGAGACCCAAAGAAATTCAGGAACAATTGAGAAAGAAAGTAATTGAGATCTATCAGTCTGGAAAGGGTTATAAAGCCATTTCCAAAGCTTTGGGAATCCAGCGAACCACAGTGAGAGCCATTATCCACAAATGGCGAAGACATGGAACAGTGGTGAACCTTCCCAGGAGTGGCCGGCCACCCAAAAATTACCCCAAGAGCGCCAGCGACGACTCATCCAAGAGGTCACACAAAGACCCCACAACAACGTCCAAAGAACTGCAGGCCTCACTTGCCTCAGTTAAGGTCAGCGTTGATGCCTCCACCATCAGGAAAAGACTGGGCAAAAATGGCCTGCATGGCAGAGTTCCAAGGAGAAAACCACTGCTGAGCAAAAAGAACATCAAAGCTCATCTCAATTTCTCCACAACACATCTTGATGATCCCCAAGACTTTTGGGACAACATTCTGTGGACCGATGAGACAAAAGTGGAACTCTTTGGAAGGTGTGTGTCCAAGTATATCTGGCGTAGAAGGAACACTGCATTTCATAAAAAGAACATTATACCAACAGTGAAATATGGTGGTGGTAGTGTGATGGTCTGGGGCTGTTTTGCTGCTTCAGGACCTGGAAGACTTGCCGTGATAAAAGGAACTATGAATTCTGCTGTCTACCAAGAGATCCTGAAGGAGAATGTCCGACCATCTGTTCGTGTACTCAAGCTGAAACGAACTTGGGTTCTGCAGCAGGACAATGATCCTAAACACACCAGCAGTCCACCACCGAATGGCTGAAGAAAAACAAAATGAAGACTTTTGGAGTGGCCTAGCCAAAGTCCTGACCTGAATCCTATTGAGATGTTGTGGTATGACCTTAAAAAGGCCGTTCATGCACGAAAACCCTCTAATGTAACTGAATTAGGACAATTCTGCAAAGATGTGTGGGCCAAAATTCCTCCAGGACGCTGTAAAAGCCTCATTGCACGTTATCGCAAACGCTTGGTTGCAGTTGTTGCTGCTAAGGGTGGACCAACCAGTTATTAGGTTTAGGGGGCAATCACTTTTTCACACAGGGCCATGATGGTTAGGATTTTTTTTCACCTTTAATAAGAAACACCTTCATTTACAAATTGCATTTTGTGTTTACTTGTGTTGTCCTTGACTATTGTTTAAATTGGTTTGATGTTCCGAAACACTTAAGTGTGACAAACATGCAAAGGAACAGGAAATGAGGAAGGGGGCGAACACTTTTTCACACCACTGTAGTAAAAACACCTTGAGGGCCAAATGCCAAAAAAAATTTAGACGCCACATTCCTCCTTTTCACCTTTTATTGCCATTGTGAAACAGCAGCATCTGGCCAGTGATGTCTTTTACTTTTATAAGACCTAAGAGGTTATGAGCACACCATGCATCCTTGAAGATGTTATCCAAGAACTGTAGATTTTGAAATGTAATAATTTACTATAATGTATTAAGGAAGCCATTTCTAAGGACTAAAAATTCACAGCACAATGCATTTCCAGTATGTAGACATAGCTGACCACAAGTGCTTAGTTGTTCTTTCTCTGTCCCTTTTTTTAAGTGGTATAAAATAGGTCAGGGTAACTGGTATGGGGTAGAGGGGTAAATATGAGTGATTTCCAACAATGTATAACTCTGTGTGCAATTCACTGACCAAATGAAACACCTTAAAAATCACATGGCATGTCACTGAAGTCTGGAGCTGGTAAAATTTCCATTCAGCCAAGATCTTAGAATGATAATTTAGAATACATAGTGTCTACATTTATGTCTATTGTTAGGATAATATAAGATATTTAAATCAACTTCAAATCAGTTGAGACCACTGTAATTTAACATAAGCATTATTCTGATTTCTGGTGTTCTCTAGACTATTTGACATTTCACTAATGCATGTTTCTGTTATATCTTTCCAAACATTTTACACAGTACTCTAAAGTAAGGATTAAAACTAACAAACAAACAAGCAAAAAACAAATAAATAAATAAACCCCAACTAATGAATGCTGTAGCCGTTTAAAATTGATCTCTGAAATCAGCTGACTGACGTAACACGCCCAACCCGGTATATCAATTTTTCCAGATGTCTTTGATGTATTGTAGTCCTACATAGGGAAATCCCATTTTATCTTTATTTAATTGTTCATTTATTTATTAATTTATAATATTTTGAAAAGTCCAAATTTATCCATCCTTCCATCCATCCATTTTCTGTACAGCTGGATCACAGGGACCTCAAGGCACGAGGCGGGGGACCTATCCCAGGGACCTTAGGGCACAAGGCGGGGGGCACCCTAGACGGAGGGCCATGCCCATTGCAGAGTCCAAATTTATATTATATGCAATTTTGAGTAATACAAATCCGCATATGTTTTTTTAAAATTATTATTATGCATAAAAGGGTTAAGTGTATAACTTGCTTGACAGATGATCTCATCCAATCCTCAACTCCTCTTTCAAGCTTGACGTCATCCTTTAATTGAGTTTAAAACTGACTTTAAAGTTTCCTGAGTTTGAGCTGTTGAGAGCAAGGTAGATTGTATCAATTCTCTGTTTCTCAAATCAAGCAAAAGAAGGCAAAAAAAAGCAAGTTTTACCATCTTATTATTGGGATTAAGTTACTAATCAGTAGAATTGTAAATCTGTTTACCTAACAGAGACTTGTATGTGTTGAAGAGTCAAAAAATAGCTTTAGTGTTTACCACAGGAATAGGACATGTGTTATACAGTTGACATATGAACCACATACTATTGTTCCCTCATGATAAAAAAATAAGAACAACTGCGCTATTTAAAAACCTTGTTGACCACCAATGACCATGGTGAAACACCTGGTCATTTATTTTTGTGCCTGAGAGGCTTCACTAAAAATCTGGCTTGTAGAAAACCTAGTAACCCTGTACCAGTAACCTTTGAACTAGATATTATGGACTCTTACAAGCTTTTCAACATACACTGCTTCCTGTTAAGCTCATGATCAGTGCACAGATGTACACACAAGTGCAGACAGCCGGAAAGAGTCTGATAGGTTGTTGTGGCTTGAGTTTACAAGATTAAGAGTACTGCTTACACAATACGCCTACGCCACAGAATACACTCTTTAGTGTAACAAGAGCAATGCAACATAACTAGCGGAGGAAAAAGGAGAACATGCCACTGATATGATATGTATGATGATAATAATAATAAAGTTTTATTATTTACTGCATTTGCTGTACCAAGACGATGAAATAATCACAGCGTATGGATCCATAAAAGGATGAAGATGCTGATTGTCAGAAGAAACAGATCCACGCTGCATCTGTCATTAGTGTCTCCTTTGAAGATTGTCGTTGTTGTTGCATCCTGTCCTGATTAGATCATTATGAAAGGTACAAAGTTCAACAGATATATACATTGTAAAAAGTCATTAAGTAAACAAAGTACAACAATTAATGGAGCAACAACAGAATTTTTTTTTTTTTACGATATTATAGTATAGTGTTGTAACAGAAGTGAAAAGTTTACCATCTTTAGGTAGAAGGCAGAAATAAGTAATAGGTTAAAATCTATTGTCTTACTTTGAGAAAACCAAGTAATCATTTAAACATCTAAAAAGAAAAGCTCTTTTGTTATTTCATACAAATTGGACTTAACGGCATATCCCTTACTTTCATTTACTGTAAATTAAAGTCTATTTCAGCAACCAGTAGTCCTTGAGATGTTTTGGTTCATCAGGAACCATATTTCCTTGCTGTATTTTGACATTTTTTTAAATATACAGTTCTTTGGAATTAATATTTGGAGCATTGTATGTACTTAAATGTGGTGAAATTCTGAAACTGTTCATAAACTTTGATCTATTCGGTTTTTAGCTATTGATAAAGCTCATACCTGTTACATTGACACTGATGAGATGTCCCATAGCTGTGGATCTTGTGGTCTGACATACAGCATTACACTGATACAAGCCGATGTCTTTGAGACTCAGCTGTGTAAATGTAACAAAAGCATCACGGTGCCTGAACATGGGTTTCCCGCTCATTATAGTCTCATTGATACTGATCAAGTGTCTGTCTGGGTCAGTTAGTGGCTGACAGGTATTTTCTGGTAACGAAAGACACCACAAGACTGAGATGCTTCCACAAGATTCTTTGTTATACTCTACTGTGCATTTGAGAGTCAATGGCTGTCCTTCTGTTCTCCTTACTGGTTGCCTTGGATATTTCAGTTGCACTATAACAGACTCTGGAACAAAATGGTGACTCGCATCAGCAGAAACTCAAACAAGAAACACAAAAGAATCCATAGCATTTTTTGACAAAGTTATGAATATTATTTTGAGGTTGGAAGAGATGTAAAAGCAGGACTCACCAATGCTTGCAGGTGTAGATGGAAATGCAGAGGGAATAATGAAGACTAATAAGAAAGCAGTGGAACAGGTTAGCAACATGGCTGCTCTGCTTCAACTAGTACACTAATCTAAATGCGTTTCCACTACGCACTGGGTCACTTCCTCTAAATAAAAAAACAAGTTGCAGGACGTTCTTTCCTATCTGAAGGCTGAACAAAAGACGACAAGTAGTTCAAATGAGCAAAAACTGACAGACACAAGAACAAAGTAAAGTAAAGCAAAAGAGCATAAAACGCAGATCAATGAGGCAGAGTGCAATGTGAGAAAGCAGCTTCATGAGGTTTATATCATGCAGTTTCAAATGATATATATATATATATATAATATATCATTTGACCATCTGAGTTTCAGATGTTTCAGAGTTTCAGACCAGTTTCAGATGGTCAAATGATATATATGTATATATATATATCATTTGACCATCTGAAACTGCATGATATAAACCTCATGAAGCTGCTTTCTCACATTGCACTCTCGCATTGTTCTTTATGCTCTTTTCTTTACTGCTGTTCTTGTTCTGTTATTTGAACCCCCTTCGTTGTCAGTAACTCAGGCAAAGAACGTCCTGCAACTTGTTTTTTTATTTAGAGGAAGTGACCCAGTGCGTAGTGGAAACACATTTAGATTAGTGTACTGGTTGAAGAAGAGCAGCCATGTTGCTAACCTGTTCCACTGCTTTCTTATTATATATATATATATATATATATATATATACAATTGACATTTTTGAGTTAGTTATGCACTGTGCATGCAAGATTTCTGTACATTTGCTTTTGTAGGTGAAAGGCTGAATCTATATTCAATACACAGGGCAATCAGCCAGTGAGTTCATGAATAAGACTGGAATCATTTGCTACAAACCGATAAGCACCGATAATCTTAGAAGCTTTTAATGAAAGCTGTGAATTTCAGAGATGGCAGATAGTTTGTCATGGATATATTTTTAGGTATTTTCGGAATTCATATTAATAGGACTTGGAGTCACCGATTCCTCGTTTATCCTGTAATTAAAATAAATTGGATTTTTTTTTTACATTTAATTATTAATCATGGTTTAGTCACGCCAACAATAGCCATGTCTCTGAAAGCATTTAAGAAGCAGTGTATATATACACAGTAGGCATCTCAAAAAATTTTATATTGTGGAAAAGTAAATTTTTTCAGTAGTTTAAAAAAGTGGAACTTTCATAGAATCTAGATACATTACACATCAACTCAAAATATTAGCATAAAGAATTTATAATAAAGAAATGTCGATGTGTGTCTCATCTTCATGAGAAGTCAGCTGTAATCATGAAGATAAATTAAATGAAAGAAAAAACTTACTTTTCCACAGTAAAATGCACCTGTGTGTGTATATATATGTGATGGACTGGCACCCTGTCCAGGGTGTACCCCGCCTTGTGCCCGATGCTTCCTGGGATAGGCTCCAGGTTCCCCGCGACCCTGAAGCAGGAATAAGCGGTTGAAGATGGATGGATGGATGGATGGATGTGTGTGTGTGTGTGTGTATATATATATATATACACACACACACACACACACACACACATTACACACCCTGCCTTGTGCCCGATGATACCTGGGATTGGCTCCAGGTTCCCCGTGACCCTGAAGGAGTAAGCTGTAGAAGATGGATGGATATACACACACACACACACACACACACACACACACACACACACACACACACATACACATGGTGTACAGAGCAGAGTTTGGTGTAAAATGTTTTGTCTCCATCTAGTGGATCCTGCGTGTGCTCTAACAGTGTTACCACATACCACCTTCTAAATCTTAATTATTAAAAGACATTTGATGTAACACCCTTCAGACACAGTAAACGTGTAATGCATTTTTACACACAATTGTATTTAAGGCCAATGAACACGTAATTATGCTCGGTTGACATGTGTAGATTAAAAAATGTATTGAACCACTACGAACCTGTACCACCATATATGATTTGATAATAAAGCCTGTGGCTTCAGCTCTGGCCCAGGAGGTGAATATTGCTAGTGTTACCTTAGGTGATTTTGATCTGGGAAAGGAAAAAAAGTTTTTCAGAAAAAGACCTCCTGACCTCCTCACAGAGCACCTAGCTGTAGCCCTTTATAATCAACTTTTATCACAGTAATATCCAGTTTGGGATGCAGCCCAAGACTACATGTGTTTGCCTGACGCTCTTTGGATTAGTAACTTGTTGCAGTGCCTGTGTGCAGATTTTCAGAAGCTCCTGAATGTGAATCATCTTACAGCACATCCGCAGAGCAATAAGGACAATTGCCAATCAAGTTCCTCAGATGATGACATCACAGTTTAAGTGTGAGTCACACACAAACTCACCGGCCTGGGGTGGGGGTGATGAAGGTTGTGGTTGAGTGGTATCGCATGTGTCACGAATCGAGGTTGAGGCAGAAGCAATTGCAGATATATTAACGTTTATTAAACAAGTAACTAACAAAACAAAGACACGAAGACAACTTGGCATAACACCGTAGCATGAAACAAAATACCATGGCATAGAAGACAAAAGTCTAAGACAACGAAAGACAGGGAAACAGTGCAGACAATGACTATATATACACAAGAGTGCTCATTAACCAAAGGTGAATCAGGTGGAGGTGGTCATGTGACAGGTAGTGCAGTGCAGTGGCTGATGGGAACTGGAGTTCAGAGTTTCGTGATACATGACAGAACCCCCAAAGGGCACTATTCCTGGAGCGCCCAAAGTTACACGCCCTCCATCTGGTGGTCCTGGCCGCTGGGCAAATATCCCCAGCAAAACCAGGAGGCTGAGCAGCTTCCACAACGACACAGGGGGACAAAGGGACGTCCTCGGCGGAGCATGAAAGCGGGGCGATGTTTACGCGGCAGAACAGCGGGACAACTTCCTTTGCGGGACAGAAGAGGGAAGCAATGTTCTCCGGCAAGGCCATAGAGGGGAGCGAGGTTCTCCGTGAGGCCCAAGGGGGGAGCGAGGTTCTCCGCGAGGCCAGGGAGAGAAGCGAGGTTCTCCACGAGGCCCAAGGGAGGAACGATGCTCTCCGCATAGCATGAGGGGGGAACGATGTCCTCCGTGGAGCAGAAAGGGGGAGCGACATACTGAGCGCAGCAAAGAAGAGGAACGACGTCTTTCACGGAACATGGAGGCAGAGCTATATCCTCAGTGAAGCAGAATGGCAGAGAGACGACCTCAGCTGAGCAGGAAGGCAGAGCGACGACCACAGCCGAGCAGGAAGGCTGAGCGACATTGAGTGCGAGGTGGTTGAACAGTGGGGAATTGTTGAGTCTGGCAAAAGATGGAGCAACGTCTTCAGATGAGCGGGTAGGCTGAACGAGAACCATAATTGGGGAGGGAGGGTGGGAGTTGGTCTTAGCCCCGACCACAGACTCCCCCTCCTGTCGGCATGGCATGGCGTAGTCCTTTATAAACATAGCCGGTGGCGACCTGGTGCACGGTCCGTCCCGCCACAGCAGCCCTCACTGCATTAGCATGCAGTCATTCTGAGCAAGTAGTTCATCTATCCTTCTTCACTGCTCCAATCTTTCTCCAATTTTTTTGCACACACAAAGCATTTATATTGCTTCATAAAACTAGGATTATACCACTGGAGTCACCTGGATTACTTTTACGATGTCTTCATGAACTTTTTGCAGCTTATAAGTTTTGGTTACATGGACTGTAAATGGAGGGACAGGAATCTCCCGGGTTTCATTAAAAATGTCTTCATTTGTGTTCCACAGATGAACGAAAGTCTTATGGGTTTGGAACGACATGAGGGTAAATATTTGATGGCAGAATTTTCATTTTTGGGTGAACTGTCCCTTTAAGCTGTTAAGATTTATAGAACCTTCTGAATAGGACAGAGTTTACTCCAAGTTCCCTAAATGCTGCCTATCTAGACAGCTTCCTCTTACAATGATAACGTTAGGAAGCGTGCATGATAACAATATTCAGTGTGCCAATTATTTAGATTCAACACACCATTCCAATAAGTTTAGTGGTTAGCACATTCGAATCACACCTCCAGGGTCAGGGGTTTGAGTTTCCTCTGGGTACTCCGGTTTCCTCCCCCAGTCCAAAGACATGCATGGTAGGCTGATTGGCATGTCCAAAATTGTCCGTAGTGTATGAATGTGTGTGTGTGTGTGTGTGTGTATGTCATTGTGCCCTGCGATGGACTGGCACCCTGTCCAGGGTGTACCCCGCCTTGTGCCTGATACTTCCTGGGATAGGCTCCAGGTTCCCTGCGACCCTGAAGAAAGGAATAAGCGGTAGAAGATGGATGGGTGGATGGACACCATTCCAATAAGCTTAGTGGTTAGCACGTTTTCCTCACACCTCCAGGGTTGGTGGTTCCTTTCCCACCTCTATCCTGTATGCGTGGCATTTGCATGTTCTCCCTGTGCTTCGGGGGTTTCCTCTGGGAACTGCGGTTTCCTCCTCCATTCCAAAAATATGCATTATAGGCTGACGCATTTCTAAATTGTCCATAGTGTGTGAATGGATGTGTGAGTGTGTGTGCAGTTGGGTTGGCAACCCATCTAAGGTGTCCCCTGCCTTGTGCTCCGAGCTCCATGGGATAGCCTCCAGGCTCCCCGGAACCCTGTGTAGGATAAGCGGTGAAAAAATGGATGGATGGACACCATTCCAATAAATGTGACGTGATATTGTTACTCTATAATACTAAAATGATAATTCTGTGTAGTAACAATAATAATATAATATTAGTCAGTGTTTCCAGGCAGCTGTGCCAATGCAAGGTGAGGAGCCTCTCATGTCCTCTACAATATGTTGGCTGCCGTTCCTCCAGAGGAGCAGAAGCAGATGCTGTGTGAGTCTCACACTCCCACAGGAATTTTTCATAAATTCTCTTTGACTCGTCATGACTGTGTTCGAAGTGTTTATTGCCTGGTGTAGAAGTCGGCCAAAAAGTTGGCCACAACACAAAGCCTCTATTCTGTCTCTGTTAACTGAAGACTCTACATGAAGATACTTTTGGCTGCCCCTACTTTTCGTACACAATAACAGCTCTTAGGAAGTGTATGGAGCCTAAGCTCTGACAACATTACATGATTGATGGCTGGGACTGTTGGCCCAACTTCCAAGCAATGACACAACAAAAGTGATCAATTTAAAATGGTCCAGGCAACAGATCAGAAAACAAATGGGACACAAAGCCAACTCTCTTCTCTCTCTTTTCTCTCTCTCTCTCTCTCTCCCCCTTTGCAGGTGAGCATCCGCTGCCATTGATCTAGGAAACACACCAGACTTTGGCTGGTAAAATTACCAGCATGCCAAGGAATACACACACACACACACACACATTTCTCTATTCATTAAATTATGGTTCAACTTCTGGCATGTCCTACCAGCCCCTTATTTACATTTATCCTTATTTAAATATGCTACATCCCAATTCAACCATCCTATGTAAATTATATAATTTCCATGAAACACCCTAACAGAGTATATATATATATATATACATTCCAAAAATATGCGTTATAGGCTGACGCATCTCTAAATATATATATATATATATATATATATATATATATATATATATATATATATATACTTGTGGCTCTTGTGAACACCTTTGTGATGAACTGGAATGTGCATTGCACCACAGGTCTCCTCACACAACATCAGTGCCTGACCTCACTAATGCTCTTGTGGCTCTTGTGGTATATATATATATATGTATGTATATATATATATATATATATATATATATATATATATATATATGCGCCACAAGAGCATTAGTGAGGTCAGGCACTGATGTTGTGTGAGGAGACCTGTGGTGCAATGCATATTCCAGTTCATCACAAAGTTGTTCACTGGGTTTGAACATTGGCACACCATGTCTTCATGGACCTCAGTGTGTGCACAGGGGTACTGTCATGCTGGAACATGTTTGGGCTCCTTAGTTCCAGTGAAGGGAAATCATAATGCTACAGCATACAAAGATATTTTAGCAACTTTGTGGCAACAACTTGGGGAAGGCCCACACATGGGTGTCATGGTATAGTACACTGTATGTATATGCATATATAAATAATGTTATAGAAGTTTATTATTTTTACTTTTGCCTTTCCAAATATTTACAAACATTACTTTTCCAACAAAAATTAAATGTTACAAAAAATGTTTGTATGTCAATAAAGAATGAAATGTACAGTATTCTGTAACAGACCACTTTTCAGAAAATAAAAAAAAGCTGCTAGGTTTTACATGCAAAAAAAAAAACAGAAAAAAAGAATAATAAGAAGTGGCAGCAGAGACTGTCCCCAGACGAACTGTGACAGATTCTGTGAGAGATATTCAGTAAAACCTACCAGCCAATTTCCTTATCTGCACAAATTGTACCTAAGTCTACTGGTTTTTGAGTTGCCACACCAAATACTGACTTTGTTAAGTTTATTACTGTTTATAGTGCTAATTTCATCATCACTGAAAGTTTTCTCTTTTTTTTGCATGTGCCTGAGACTTCTGCATAGGACTGTGTATATACTGTATATCGAAATTAGATGAAACAGACCCTAATTATGAATAATTTTAATGCTAAACATTAAAATTAAATCAGTTTATATCAGTTTATACATAAACAACAAGCTTCTTTCTATCCCACCTCACTGCTCTTTTTTACCTCTGAATGCGATAACAGTTTGTGGCAGGATGCCATCTACACGCACGTTCACACATTCAGCCAATTTAGCGTATCCAGTCCAACTTCTTGCATATTTTTGACCAGTGAGAACTCAGGACTGAACAATGGAGACCTGGAGCTGTGAGGACCTGCTGCACCATCGTGTCATCACTCACAATCTGAAAAAAATTATTAAAAAAAAAGTCGCAATTTATCAGATTACTTTGCTGGATGCGCAATATATTTTTGTGCCTGGAGCCTCATCGTTGTAATAGTTTCTTTTTGTCAACATAAAACACACCAACCTGACTACACACAATCCAGCCTAGGAAAATGTACAAATGTAACAAGAATATTAGATTTTTTTTTGTTTTTATGTGAGCTGTTCCAGCTGTTTAAATACAGGTGAGTGATGATAATCTGTTACATGGTAAAACATATATTTTGTGACATCACTCAGAAGACATCACTATAATGCTATTCATTTGTAATACATAGTTGGAGCCTGGTTTATCTACACTCTATTCCAGGAGTGCCCACACTTTTTTGACTTGCGAGCTACTTTTAACATGACCAGTCAAGGAGATCTACCTACATTAAAAATGTGAAACATATATTTATTTATATATATACTGAGTATACTTTAAATATATATACACACAATATATATGTTCATGTACCTTGTATAACTGCATGAGCCCCTATGGCTCACTACAATTCAGTACATTTTTGGTCAATACCTTACTCTGATGACTTGCACTGAATAGAATCAGAAAGGGTTGCACAGTCCGGACAGTAGCTGCTGGTAGCCAGCCTTAAGCAGGCCTTAAAATGATGATCAGTCACTGTGGAACGGTATTTGGACTTAATAATCTTCATGTGGGAAAAGGCTGACTCACATACATAAGCAGAGCCAAATAATGCAGTCAAGGAGGTTGTACATTTCCTCATGTTTGGGTACTTTTCCCCTGTGAGTAAGTTCCAAAACTGTCCATGAGCCCTGGACTTCGGCTGAAGGTCAGTCTGTAGTTTCAAAATCATCATCTCCACTTCAGATGAGTTCAGGTGAAACAGTGTTGCAATTTTCGATGCGAGTGAATCAACCACAACATTGTCCCTAAACGGGTAGCATATGAATGTAGTCTTGAAAGCGTCTGTCAAACTCTGACCGACAGACAGCTCTCAATCTGCTCCGTGTAGCGTGAAATGTTCAACTGCTCACAAGCCTTCCGCTGCGTCTCTACAGATCTGACGCCAGGTTTTGGAAGTTCCCAAAATCATGGTGCTGCAGCTTTGAGGACAGAATTTGCATTTTCCGTTTAAAGGCATTAACTGAGCTGATCATATTGACCACGGTTTTGTCTTTTCCTTGCAGCTCCAAATTAAGCTCATTTAACATGTTGGTCAGATCGGTTAAAAATGCCAAGTCCAACAGCCACTGATCATCACTGAGTTGGTTGCATTCTGCATGTTTAACAGCAAAGAGAAACTTAATTATCTCCGGACAGAGCTCTCGAAATCTCTGCAGGAATTTTTCCCTACTAAGCCATCTCACGTCAGTGTGTAGCAGGAGCACAGAGTGGTCGCAGTCTGCCTTCTCCAGATGCGCACGGAACAGCCGTCTGTGAAGTGATATAACACATATACAACAGGCGATCTTTGTTGCCACATCCATGATCTCTTTCATGTTTAGCATGTTTTTGCGCATAAGGCTTGTTGGTGTATTATGCAGAGGTACTTAAGGAAGTCAGGGAAAGCATCGTCTTCCCTGCACTCGGCAATGAATCCATTTGCGCTGCGGGCCTAACCCAACCATTGCAGGCGCACCATCCGTGGTGACTGATATCAATTTGCACACTGGGAGCTGGGTTTAGTCAATGAAGTCTTTAAAAGACTGAAAAATGTCCTCTCCCCACGTGTGTTCTTTCATGGGCAGAGCTTTGATTGAAGATAATATTCTGGTGTTGTTTTTAAAGTCCTGAATCTATCCTCCTTGATAGATTAGAAAAGGTTGTTGGTATTAAGGGAACAGTCCTCTCCTCGTTCAGGTCTTATCTGACTGATCGTTATCAGTTCGTAGATGTAAATGGTGATTTCTCCATGCGTACTGAGGTTTCTTTTGGAGTTCCACAGGGTTCTGTTTTAGGCCCACTGCTTTTTACTTTATATATGTTTCCCCTAGGACAAATTATTTGTAAACATGGAATTAGCTTCCACCGTTATGCTGCTGATGATGATGCCAGAGGACAGACAGAAGCTTAGTGAAGTTGAGGATTGTGTAAAGGACATTAGACGTTGGATGTTAACTAACTTCCTTTTACTTAATTCTGATAAAACAGAAATACTTTTATTAGGATCACATGTAGCTAGTGTCACGATTCCCCCGTACAACAGCGTGCGTTGAGCGCTGTTGCGCATGCGCGGACCTCTTCTGGGTTGACGTCAGGTCTTCGTCTCGCCTCGTCGAGGGTCATAGTTCATTGGGTCACGTGTGTTTGGGAATTGCCGGCAGCTGCTAACAGTTGCGGGTTAATGTCTGAGAGACATATATATATCGTGAGCCGTGCTCAAGGCGGCGCAGTTCGATAAACAGATATAGCGATTTATGTGTATATTGTTTTGCCATGTTTAGCGCTTATAGAGCGTCCTAGTTTCATGCCATGTTCCAGCTTTAGCTTTAGCCGTAGACATAGCCTTAGTCATAGCCATATCATTAGCATTAGCATTAGCCTTAGCCAAGTGAGCCTAGCTTAGTGTGTTGTTTGCTTTACGTTTCTTGTTTCTGTTTGGTTTGCTTTTCCTTTGTGCAAATAAAGATCTCCGTTTGAGCTGCGATTGCATCCTGCCTACTTGCCTGCCGTCACTCCAGTTAAACTCCAGTTAGTCCAGAATGCAGCTGCTAGAGTCCTAACTAGAAGATACGACCATATCACACCAATATTATCAACATTGCATTGGCTCCCAGTGAAATCTCGCATTAACTTTAAAATACTTTTATTAACCTATAAAGCATTAAACCGTCTCGCGCCACAATATCTAAGCGACCTTCTGGTTTTCTATGATCCGCCACACCTACTTAGATCAAAAGATGCAGGCTATTTGATGGTACCTCGAATAGTGAAGGCTACAGCAGGGGGAAGAGCCTTTGCTTATAGAGCCCCACAGTTATGGAACAGTCTTCCCATTAGTGTTCGGGACTCAGACACAGTCTCAGTGTTTAAATCTAGGCTTAAAACGTATTTGTTTACTCAAGCCTACACTGACTAGATTCTATCTTACTAATTCACAGTCATAATAATATTTTTTCTCCCTCTCTCCTTTTGCTGAGCCACACACAGATTTATGGAGATACTGGAGATCCAGTAAATCTGCCTCTGGATGGAGCTCAAATCCTCTATAATTCCCGACTACTGGGACTACAGCTGCACCTAAGACCTTACAGACTTCGTATAAATCCATTATCAACTTTTTCACAGTATCTGTTGTTACCCAGATGAGGATGGGTTCCCTTCTGAGTCTGGTTCCTCTCAAGGTTTCTTCCTCTTAAAACATCTTAGGGAGTTTTTCCTTGCCACCGTCGCCACTCAGTGGCTTGCTCAGTTGGGATAAATTCACACCTTTATTATCTGTATACCATGTTTCCATTTCTGTAAATCTGCTTTGAGACAATGTCTATTGTAAAAAGCGCTATACAAATAAAATTGAATTGAATTGAATCAACGAGTCAGCTGCGTCTACGAATGCCTCTTTTATCATCTCTCCATCATGGAATGACTTCTTGTGTTTAATGATGGAGTAACTGACTGCTGTCCGGACAACTGTGATTTTAGTTCTTTCACCTTCCTTTTTCTCAGCTCGCTTTTCAGAGGGAAGTCAGTGTTGTCGTTTTAATGAACAGTCCTAAAGTGCCGCTCCACATTTCCCTTATTCGGAATAGCAATGGTAGCTTGGCAGATCAGATAAACCACATCAAAGGGACGATTGACGGGGCCATGTACCGTCAAATCTTGGGTGAGAACCTCCTTCCCTCAGCCAGGGCATTGAAATTTAAAAGTACTTACTAAGTCATTACCAAGTACTAAGTCATGTTTTGCAGAGGGGTCAAATACATATTTCCCTCATTAAAATGCAAATCAATTTATAACATTTTTGTTGATACTATTTTAAAGTGTTTGAATGAGTCTGGACTGGTGCAGGAGTGTTTAATCACTTTCTAATTATTATCACCATTAATGATATTTCTAAAGTGTTAAATCTGTCCATATCTAGTCTTTTTAGGTCAAAATGTTTTCCCTGTTTTTCTCTTTGACCTGAAAATCAACGGTGTCGCATTCAACCATGTTTGGGCTAAATATTTTGGTTGCATCCCTATTAAATAGACTTTATTTCACATGAATGAACTCAAAACATTCTCCATTTAACTTGACAAGATATCCATCGAGTCCCGAGAGCCCTGTGAGAGGAGGCATAACATGAGTTAACACCAGAGAGTTCGTAACACTCTTTTCATTGGCTCTTCTCACATTTTATCGGGGAGAAAAAGTATATGAATAATGAACGTTGACGTATAAAAAACACACATGGAGGCAGCAATGTCCTGCACTTAAACCTCAATAAATAATCACTCATAAGATTACAAATTAGTTAGGATTGTTCATTTTCATTTAAAATGACATGTCATACATTTATTCATTGAGCCAAACATTATTAAATTGTCAGTTATCAACTGGGAATAGTGATAATCATCGAATGTTGAATATTTAACAATAATAGTTAAATAAATGTTGTATACAGGCAATGTTTGTGTGCCAACAAGAATACTACTGATATATTTATTGAACCTTCAGGAAGTTTCACATTTCTATCCACAGCAACAGAAACATCCACTGATATGACTGATGAAGACATTCTGAAGTTCCAGGTCAAGGCTGTGGCAGAACCAATTACACTGGCTTTAAATGGTTGGCCTGAATATGTGGCTTGGTGGCACAGGTAAACAAAAATGTACTTTAAAGAGAGTGGGTGTTGTGTGATATAACGTCGAGTGAAACTTCAGAAACAAATTAATTTCCTGTGTTGAATTGCCTTTTTTCTCTCAATAAAACTACTCTTCACGAATGCTAAAATTAAAAGGGTAAAGGTTAAAATTCTTCCCAAATAACAGCTAGCATCAAAGCAGCTCAATCCACCCATCCATCCATTTTCTGTACTGCTTATCCTACACGGGATTGCAGGGAGCCTGGAGCCTATCCCAAGGAACTCTGGGAACAAGGCAGGGGACACCCTGGATGGGGTGCCAACCCAACACAAGGCACAATCCCACTCACCTTCACACATTACGGACAATTTTGAAATGCCAATCAGCCTACAGCGCATGTCTTTAGACTGGGGAGAAAACCATCTCTAAAAAAGCATACAAACTCTACACACACAGGGCGGTGGTGGGATTTGAACCCCCATCCCTTTAGGTGCGAGACAAACTTGTAAACTACTAAGTCACTGTACCCCAGTAAAATAACATCAGGATATTTTGTATATTATGTTTGTATTATGCATTATATTTGTGTGTCTAACTAGGTCACAGCAGAGCATTTTGAATTGTGGTGTTGAAAAAGAGAGAGCAAACACGAGTATATGCCATAATTAATAAAGCAATAATAACAGCAAATCAAAAACAAACAAACAACAAACAAACTGTTGATCATGCTTTGCATATCGGAATCATTTCAGCATGTGTTGACGCTATGGAAAAACTAAAGGCTGTGGTCTAAGGCTAAAGGCTCTGTTTTTGTGCTGAATTAAAGCAAATGGATGTGGCCAGAAATGAGTAGAAAGTAGTGCTACTCCGAATATCGATATATTGAGTCATGGTTTTGCCACTGCCTCAGACAATTTGCAGTGAGTAGATGCCTGCTGAATGTTTCTGACAAGCTTTCTTCAATGAACAAAAATAAAAAAGACAACAATAGAGGAGCAGCAGGTTTCCCTTTCCTATCTGTTTTAATCGCATTATCTGTTCATTCCGAATAATGTATTCCGAGGTACTGCAATCTCTTAACTGCAACCTGAAATTGATATCAGCTTGGGCATGGGTGTTGTGCATTTGCCTGTATAAACTGATATCATTGTCAGTGATTGGGTGACAGTAAAATACTGACTTCACTTTGGAGAAATGATTTTATAGTCCATTCCAAAACATTCAACTCCTATGCAGTGAAGTGGCATATTGAGAGATCTCACTGTGAAGGGAGTAGAGCATAGCCATGATCACTTCTGATTGCTTTAGTGCTGTAGCCCAGTGCTTCTCAGGTATAGTCCCTGTGATGACAAAAATTTGTTTCACAACTCAGCGGCTCATCAGATGTTTATTAACCCTTCGGGAGTTGGGTCAGGTGCATTGGACAGGCTCAATGTCTGACATGAAGCCCAAGAACTGGGTTTAATAACCTCTGCTGCAGACTGAAGGCTGCCCTGGTGAATCGAGTGGGTCAGTTTGGATGGGTATGAATTTTTTTCAGGTGTGTCTCCAGGCAGAAAGTACCGGTTAACTTATTTTTATAGTAACAAAACCCAGAGAAGAGTGAGGCATGTGCTCATTGATTATTCACAATTTTCAATTTGCACTTGGAGTGGAAGCAATTTTGAAAATGGAACTCCCTTTTCTGTTTTCTGAGGCCTAATTAGAGTGGATTTACAAGACTTTGAGTCCCCCATGTCTGAAAGCAGTTTGAGTTCATTAATTAATGACCATCTGCAGTAATATGGTTGCAGTAAAAAAGCTGGAAACTGCAGTTGCAGGGAACTTATACTAGCAACTACGGACATGAACTTTACTCACATTGCCCCTAAGCCCTGGAATTCACTTCCCCATCACATCCGCAACTGTGAATCCATTTCAAGATTTAAAAGTTCTTTAAAAACTACTCTCTTCAGGCTTGCATATTCTCTATGACATGGTTACATAATACTTAATTATAATATATGTTTTATGTATAATATTGTGTGTATATATATATATATATATATATATATATATATATATATATATATATATATATATATATATACACTGCTCAAAAAAATAAAGGGAACACTTGGAGTTACATTGTGCTGTTTAAGTGTTCCCTTTATTTTTTTGAGCAGAATATATATGCATATGTATAATTGTTTATATATAATATTGTGTTTTAGTGTTTTGTGAATTGTATTTGCATGTTATATTTATGAAGTGACCTTGAGTGTCGTGAAATGCGCTTTTAAAAAAAAGTATTATTATAGTAATATTAGATTATAGGTAATAATATATTAAAAATAATGTGCTGTAATGATTTATAGTGTGCTGTTGTAATATTAGCTGTGCCTCATAATGCTGTAAACACCCTGTTACCAAGTGAAATTGAACAGCGCACTTTTAAAAAGGTTTAAGTACTCAATGTCACTGGTATTCAGATACGAGCACTTCCTCATGAATACGCTGACATTTGAATGTTGAAAATTGACTGTAGGTTTCTTATGTTTTATTTATTTATTTATTTTTTGTTTTATTTTTTTACAGTTGAATCGTTATTATTGCCACAGACTGAAACAAATGGCCTCTAAGTGACTACTTAATTAAAACTGGTAGACTCAGAGGATAAAACTGTTAAGTCTATAGACAAAAGACTCATAGACAGTGATAGTATTGACTGTAAAACATAAATATGTGGTGTGCCACCAGTGCCGAATTAGAGTGATAATGATTTTAGCTTTTTGAATTAGGTTAGATCTATGTTGTAGCAATAAAATATGTTCAAAATGATTGATTGATCAATAAAACATTGATCAGTTCACTACACATTTAATAATAAACATTCCTTAATTACTTTATACCTATTCTTTGGTTATATTTTCCAAAAAAAGAAAAGAAATTGTAGAGATGCAGTGACAATTAAAAATCAATCATATGAAAAAGTCATATTAGGTGCACAAAAGACACTGTCTGTTATTACTTGAATGTAAAACCTTTAAAGTAATAGTTTTCTGAATATATTTACAGCCCAAAACATACATTTTAGTGTGACATATTGTGGTTCCATCAAACAGCGTCACTGGAATGAATACTCCTCAAGCAAGAAAAACCATCACATAGACATGCTGCTTTTGTGCCCCACATGCACAACTCTCACGTACCCATCCAAATAGTCCTTAATCATACCTTCTTAAATGCTCAAAGAATATTCCAGATATAACTGCAAAAGCAGAAAATTCAAAAATGGATAGGATAAAACACACATGCTTGAAAGAAAATGGCAACATATTTTTATGTTGTGTAATTTATCAAGCAAAGCCATTTATATTAGTAATTTCACATTTAAATAAGACATTCCTTCTGCAAATGACATGTTGCTGTTACTATATTTGTGTTTTAACCTGTTATACTTATTTGTGGAACCTGATTTGATACAAATTATACAAATAACACAGAAAAACTGTCTCGGACCAGTTGTTTCGGCATCCGAGTGTTCTCATCTGCCTAAATGAACCAAATCAAGAAGGAAACACACCAGGATTTGATACAAAAGGAATAAATGCTGCTATGTGTTATGCTGCTATCCTGCTAAAAGAACTATGTGCTAGCACCCAAATTACATAATTAAAAAAAAGGAGGTCAACCCTTGTTTCGAATTTATAATTTATTTATGATTTTTCAGAGTCTGCATAGCTATTTATGACCCTGTTGACATCCCACTTTAATTACGTCCTCAATGCTTCCTGTTTCTGTTTGCACTTACCTTCTGTGTTAATAGGTGTCAAATATTACGGTACATCCAATTCCAGAAGTTGTGCATTGTCCTACAGTCATGCAGTCAATACGGTTGAAATGCTATAAAAATTATGGGGGAAAAAATGTAAATACCGCATATATTACCATGCTAATATCGTAATTTCTTCCACACTTTGTTGTCACTCGGGGGTGACTGAATTTTTAATATCTTTATTACGTTCGCTATGTCCCAGCCAAACTAAATTGTAAAATGGACTGGGTTGAAAGCCCCATCACTTTTTGCATTTAATGTAAAGCCAATGTCATGCCAGTGGTTAGCTACAGTTTATGGTCAACATGTGAAAATCCCACAAAGTAAATTGTTATATTACCCATTAGCCATGGCAGGTTGATTCGACTACAAGTGGTTGCTCGCGGTAGCCATGGGCCGTGCAGTCAAGCTTTATCAAGTGAAGTGACAGGTCAGACACAAACTGTGGTAATGACAGCCTCCTCAAATCTCATTATGTGAGAGATTTAGTGGCACATTAAGTGGCAGATGCCTCAGGCGTTGCAGAATCAATTTGTCCTATTTAAACCTGTCAATGTCGAAATGTGATGCTACATAAGGTAGAAGCGAGGTGGCAACTTTGCATCTTTTTAAAAAAATAACCATTTGAACAATTTTATCAACAGAGTAGTTGAGTATTCATAAACACTGTATTAAACCTCTGCGAAGCATGCTGGTGGCAGCATCATGCTATAGGTTTGCTTCTCTTCAGTGGGACTGGGGCTGTAGTCAACATAGAGGGAATCATAGATAGATCCAAATAGTAGTTTCAAATCTGCAAAATAACTTTTGCTTTCACAATCTATTTCCAGGGTTGCTTTGTTAAACACTTTGACGCTTAACTAGTTTTGATACTTGAGTACAATAGCAAGTATGTGCCAGAGCCATATCTCCCTGCAGTTCTTGCCTGGTGGCCCACTGAAATTAAGCAGGATTGAGCCTGGCCAATACTTGGATGGGAGACCTCTGGGGGAAAACTAAAGTTGCTGTTGGAAGTGGTATTAGTGAGGCCTGCAGGGGGTGGTCTGTGTGGGGACCTAATGCCCCAGTATAGTGATGAGGACACTATAATGTAAAAGCAGCACAGTATTTTGGGTGAGACGTTAAACCGGGGTTATGACTCTCTGTGGTCATTAAAAATCCCAGGACACTTATGATAAAAGAGTAGGGGTATAACCCCTGTGGCCTGGTGAAATTCCCCCTATGGGCCCCTAATAACCCCCATCTCTGAATTGGCTACATCACTCTCTCCTCTCCACTAATAGCTGGTGTGTGGTGGGCGTTCTGGCACATTATGGCTGCTGTCGCATCATCCAGGTGGATGCTACACACTAGTGGTGGTTTCGGAAATTCCCCTTTACAGTTACATTTATATAATGCTTTTCTAGACACTCAAAGTGCTTTGCATGTCCAGAAAAGCATTATATAATGGTAACTGTAAAGTACAAAGTTCTACTTGAATAATTGTACCATAGGCTGTATTAAATGGTTACTTTCCCAAAATGGTATTAATCAGAGAAAACCAAATCTCCATGTTGAAAAGTAAATTCTATGAACATTAACAACAGCCACCAAATTCCAAGATGGACATGGATAATGACCGCTTGAGTAGTTATGGGAATATGTAACGAGGACATACAGTATATGACCATTGCCCCAATATAAAAAACCTATTTTAGGTGTCTTATCTCTTTAATTTAAAAGTAACAATGAATAAATACACAAGTTAATGAGTGATGCCTGGTCATATGAGACAAACACATGTTCACCTGTCTCTGTCTCTGCCCATGGAGGGAGAGTTTACTGCTAAGGCTCTGAAGTCTATGTAAATCACTGCATTATGCATATTTTCCTACAGCATGTTTGCCAATGGTGTGTGCTGTTATATGATAAAGGACCATACCCTGGCATCATAATGAATGTGTTTGAGGACAGTTTTTAGTACATACAGTGGAATGGCATTACCAGGGTCTTTGTAGCCAAGTTAATGCTGACAACCCGGGTGCTTGGCCTGACTTAAAAAAAGAACTGTGCATTATCTCCAGTGTTTTATAATGTAGTCTATTAGTTTTATTGCTTGTTAAATTATCATATTTTTAAACAGGTAACTTAAATTTAGTGTCTGTCATTCTGTCAGTGAAGGTGAGCAGGAAACAATCTACCTTGATAGATTAATTTTCCTAGCAGATGTGAATGACAAGGTCGCTTAAAACCTGTAAATGGAATTCCTGTGACACTGTAAGTCAGTGTCAGGCAGGTAACTACTGATATGGAAATTTCTGCTAGATAGGCTTAACTCATTTTAATTTCTGCCTGTTTTGTGGGGGCCTGTGTTCAGCATTGAATTTTTTTTTGTCACACTCCACAGTAGTGGTTAATGAAAGTAGACAGTCTGTTTTTATTTCTGTCTGTTTTTTTTATTTCAGTGTTTTTGTGGGGAGGTGTGAATTGTTTGCCCAGCAAGGGGCTCATACCTCTTGCATTTCTCATCGCCCTGCTCACCAGCAGCTGAACACAGAGTGGCGATACTCTACACACAGAAACCCAACAGTGTCCTGACTAATCTTTTTAAGGACTTGCGGTGATAAAGTAATTCATTTGTTTATACTGACTGAAAATGTCAGATAAAGTGTAATGCTAATGTACTAATGCTAATACTAATGTGCAGTGGATCCAGAGACTATAATGGGAACAATGGAACAATACCCTGACTGGGATACCAGTCACAAAGTGCAAAAAATAACCTTATTTCTAATATTTTACATAAAACAGGGTTGGTTCCATATGGCTGTGGTTCTCAAATTGGGATCTGGGGACCCCCAACCATCCATGAAACATAGTCAGGGGGACCTCCATTTTTTTTTTTTATTTACAGCCAGGGGTGGATTGTATCAATGGGGTGAAGCCACTCTGTTTTCTGTCTTTTTTGGTGCCCAGATCATCTTATTTATTGATAACAAATGTTTTAAAGATGATTATTGTTTCTTTCTTCTTTCTGAAACTGAGTGCAGCAACACCACTAGTGGTCATAAGAAGACACTATGGGCTAACTGTTATCAGTGTGGTAGATTCACAGAAACATTCAGCGACAGTTGTGTCAGGCTGTGGATATGGCTGTGGATGTTCTTCCTTGAATAGCCTTAGTACTGCAATTGCTGAAAACTCTTTTGCACTCAAGTCTCCATCATTGAAAAGTTAATAACTTCAGTTCGACACAATAGACTTTAAGTTAAAACTATAATGTTTTCAGAAATCACTCTGATGCTCATATCCATACGTTGCTCACAAGCTCATAGGTTCCTGGTTACACAATTGCACTTTTTGACTAAATCGTCTACAGCTATAGAAGAGAAATGATTTAGAATTGCAGTATTTAGTGTCACCCAGATGAGGATGGGTTCCCTTTTTTTATGTGGGTTCCTAGCAAGGTTTTAGGTTCTATGTTGTCTCAGGGAGTTTTTCCTTGCCATCTTCACCTCTGGCTTGCTCATTAGGGAAAAATTTATAAACGTGACATTCATATCCGGTATTTATATATTTCTGTAAAGCTGCTGTGTGACAATATCTATTGTTAAAAGCGCTACACAAATAAAGTTGTATTGAATTGAATGACACAGAGTGACATTCTAGATTTGGCTAACATATTGTAGAACATTTCAGACAACAGAACCACAAGTTTCTTTCTTTCTTTCTTTCTTTATTTTAAGCAAAAGGATTAGAACTTTTCTGTGTACCATGTAACACACCATGAAGCCAGCAGAACACTGTGGAATTGAAAAAATATAAATGACTAATTCAGCTCTCTACTTGTGTGTGTGTGTGTGTGTGTAAATTTGCCTTAATTTTATTGACATTTACACCATTTAACAAATGCCCTTATCCCGAGTGACTTACTGATGTTGATGCTGATGATGCTGATGACCTCAGGAGATAAAGTATTACTAACAATTTGTCAAACTATTCATAGATATTAAAATTCACCAATAGGCACCATTTATTACAGCCCACAACCTACATTTATCAAAGCTCTGACATATATTGAATTCTACTTATTAGCCTGTTTGCCTGGCCACTTGAATTGAATGGGTTTAATCAATAACGCCAATAAATAATGTCACCTTGGACCTAATGTGTTCTGTAGCTATAAAGTCCACGAATAAAAAGATTTATTGTTCCAATAAATAACCAGAATAGCACTGTATTGTATTGTATTTAAGTAATGTTCATGAAATAAATCTATTCTGATAGGGTGAGGAGAATTTATTTTTATAGCCACTGGATCACTTGCAGAATGATACAAAAATTCTTTTTTTGGATAATTCAACATAATAAAGCATGAATTTGTCGTTAATACGTGCGTTAACCACATAAACGTGTTTAACGTGTGAAAAACGCGCTGCAAACAAATTACTGATCCATACTAGTGAGTAAAAAGGCAACACACTCGATAGCTAACCGCTTCCTGAACCCTGTGTGGAATTATCATAATTCCCTCTTTTCCGCTTTTCCAGGGGTGGGCGGAGCTAAACGTGGGAGGGACTGCATGAAAAAAAAGTTACAATTCCCTCTCTTCCAACATTCTTATTTTATTTGGGAAATATAATATACATAAAGCAAATTATATGTTAACTGTAACAAGTGATTGACTATTTTTTACGACTCTCTGATGTCAATACAGAATAATCCTAAAGCTGTTAAGTCTGTTAAAAAGCATGCTTGATGCATTAGATGTATGATTGATTTTTGATATAAGATGCAGAATTTAGATTTTTTTTTTACTGTTTTACAGATTCAAGTGTTTTTGTACGACTTTGTATTCCCCTCCTGTTGTTTCGTTAATCATCCAAAATAAATAAATAAATCCCTCTTTTCCGCTTTTCCATGTGTGGGCGTGGCCAAAAGTGGGATGGGCTCTGGGAAATCACAATTCCCTCTCTTCCGCTTTTCAAGAGGTGGGCGGGGCTAAAAGTGATAGGGGCTCCGGGAGAGCGTGACGCCAGCTTGGAATGAAGGAGTGAGTGAGTGAGTGAGTGAGAGAGAGAGAGAAAGAGAGAGAGAGAGAAAGAGAGAGAGAGCGCGTTTTCCGGGTCAGAAAGTGGACTAAAAGGAGATAACACTACGGGACGAAAAGATCAAACGATCAAATAAAACACGACGCGAGGAGACATGTAAACGTTTTCGCGGAACAAAGTATGGGAAGTTTGTCAACACTGCAGGAAAGACTGGCCGAGATCGATGGAAGGGGCGACGACTGAGACGTGGACTTGCGCTGTTTTTAGCCCATGTTACGGTGTGTAGTGGTGGTGAAGCCCGGCCCGGGACCTGGTCCATTATCGTCCTGCGCTTGAAAGTAGCACAAAACCGCGGCAGGGTTGTCCGACAGACAGATCGATTCATTCATTCATTTCTTTGTTTATTTATTTAGTGTAAGTTGCGGGCGCTTTGACTTGACTAGTTGGAGCTCGTGAGTGCCGCGCGCGCGCTCCTGGGAGATCCGGGATGTTTCACTGTATCCCTCTGTGGCGGTGTAACCGTCATGTCGAGACCATCGACCGGCGCCACTGTTCGCTGCTCTACGTCCCGGAAGACGTTTATCGCTACAGCCGCAGTCTGGAGGAACTTTTGCTGGACGCGAACCAACTCAGAGACTTACCCAAGGTGAGGAAGATCCAGCTGCGTGTGTGACAAACATTTCACTTAGTAACACTTCAACTCTGCGTGGGAGCTGGAGTCCACTACAGCCTTATAATTATTGAACTCTCCTTTAAAAATACTATTATTATTATTATTATTATTATTATTATGAGGATGATGATGATGGTGTTGTGGCTGTGTATGACTTGAGACACAGAGTGCACCAGCTCACCTGTGGCCTAAAACTTTCCCAGGTTTAATCATAAACAAAGATTGAACTAGTCATGAAGCTTCCAAGCTGAACAACTTTGTTGTTATGTCATTTTTTGAGTCAGGTTTTCCTTCAGGTGACAAAAGATAGTCCAGTACTAGTTCAGTGACACGTTAAAAGTTATGATGAATAATAAATCCTGATGGAGTTTACCTACAGGGCAGCATTTCATGATGAGCGTTGATTTTATATTTATATATTTATATATATAAAGTATAAAGTGTGTATGTATGTATATATATATATATATATATATATATATATATATATATATATATATATATATATATATATATATATATAATATATAAAAAGGTCAGAACAGAAACAGACAGAAACAGATTTCCAATATGGACTCAGACTATACATATATATTCTGTCATTTGTTGCTGGAGATAAACAGAAAGTTCTAGAATCGAAATGTGCAACAGCTTGGCTATTCAATATTCAAGATGTCGCACTATTTTCTAGGTCACTGTGTGTGTTTAAATTCATGCAGATTTCTACAGATCGACTTTACAAAAGGTCAGCCCCCCCCCGAGTCTTATCCCTCCTCGCCCCTCCTCGAAGCACTTGTTCATATGACGCACCGCTGGATTTTTATCTAAAATGGATCATCAGGTTTTGCACAAACTTGAGGAGTCTGGTTCAGCTTGAGTGCGCGCTGTCGTTAAAGCAAAGGAAAAAAAAGAAAAGAGGACATACCAAATACTACGAAACTCTGAAATTCGTGTCGATATTCCTAAGATGAAATTTTTCACACAGGTTTTTGCGAATTAACATTATTGGTATTAAACCGTGGTGTTAAATTGCAAAAGAATGCCAAACAAAAGCATTTTTTGGACCTCACTCTGTGTGTGTGTGTGTAAGAAAACATGATCTTCACAGGCCTCTGAAGAGTTCCACTACCTGCGTTGGCCAAAGACATTTCAGGAGAGAAGTAACTTATAACTTGACTGGCGTAATAAAACTGTAAGGCGTTTAAATCAGTCAAATTTTAACTAAAAGTAAAGTGTCTCGACGCCTTATCTCAGACATAGCTTCACAAGACATCTGGTTGAGACTAGACATGCGCGTAGGATCTCGCACTGGGATCTTCTGCGTTACACAACTATAAAGTCATGCGAATGGGAGGTTTGTACTTTCCTGCACGTGTGAGCAAGCGTCCGGATCTGAGGCGTGCAGGATGAAGAAAGACCACCTTCATTAACGTAATTGGGAACGAGGCATTTATCAGCTTCATTCATTCATCCTTAGTTACTGCCTGGTCAGGGTCACGGTGGTTTAAATTAGGCTACTAATTTGCGTATGTTTTGGGAAATAGAACCAAATAAATTAGAACGAAAACGCAGCAGTCAGAAAAGCGTTCGCCCTGTTATAATGAAGCGATATCGCAGATATCTGTCGTTGGGAGTCCAAGGGAGCAAAATTGTCTGTACTCTCAGAGAGAGGGGGATGGCATACTCTCTCCCCTATCAATCATAGAAAGGCGTGGTCGACTTTTTCCCTCCTTGGTGGGTACACGGTCATTTGATAGGGGAGAGCTGGATGATGGGTGGGAATCGACCATGACTAAATTAGGGTGAAAATCGGGGAGATATACGTGTGTGTATGTGTGTGTATATATGTGTGTATATATATATATATATATATATATATATATATATATATATATATATATATATATATATATATATATACACGTAACCATGAAATATAAAATCACCATGTGATATGTACAATTAAATTGACATATTTTGGGGAGGCCACTAGACGGTAGTAGAAGCAGTTGTGCAATTCAGAATTTGTTATTTATTAATTTGAGGCATGATCCACCAACAGCCAATCTTGCCATATCGATAGCTTTAATAGGTGTCGGGAAATAAAATACTTTTTGACGCAGTTACACTGAAAATGATTGAAATAACATGCTGTAATTAGGAAAATGACAGCCTACCTTGTAAAACCAGAAATGCACTTTTCCGCCTCCCCCTGCAGTAGCTAAACTTTCAGATGTTTATGAGCTGAGGGCTTTGTACCCATATGCTCAGATTGTAGCAGCTTGGTCAATAGCTTTCAGGCAAAATATGGCAAAAATGCATGATTCCAACTGGTTAATCCTGTTTCTTCTCATACAAGCTGGTAGGCAATAATTTGTGATTAAACAAACGAAGGGATGCGTTTGGTTGAAGGGCTAGTGGATTTAGCCATTGTTGCCAGTTTTTAGGAAAATGTCCAGCCCAACTACTTCTCTAAAATGATGCTTCTCTAAAATCTTTGAAGTAGAAATAGTTCTGTAGACACATAGACACGCTGTCTGCACGTTGCCTTTGTTGTGCAGGAATTTCTTAGATTTAATTCCAACTTGCTAACAGATACCATCTTGGTGGCAACAGAATATTTTGAAACCAGCCCAAGTTGGTGTAAAACTGTGTCTCTGGCAACCCTGTATCTGTCCTACTGTTCCTCCTTCAATGAAAATGTAACGAGCATGGGGCAACATGGTTCTGTCCCCAATGGGTCTTTATTAGCACTTGCTGCAGTTCCCATTTTGGCCACTAGGATATAATAACTACAGAGCTCAATGGGGCTGTGAGCGCAGTTCCCCACAACATCTAGAACGGTGAGCAATTCAACAGAATATCGGGTTTTTAAATAAATTGTTGGCCACCCCAAAGAGCTAATTGATTATTTAAACAGAATTGAAAATGTATAGAGTTGTGAATGAGGATTTTAAATGTCTGTTATATATGGTGGAGCTCTACCTCACCTCCACGGTGTAACTGTCCAAAAATCGAAATCTCCCAGCTATACCTCAGAACAACAAAAATACTTTATATGGGAGGGCTTTAAGACTAAGCTCATAATTTCATGTCCCTTAAAGTGTGTTGCAATAGTGATGCCAAGTGCACCGTGCAAAGCTGTTAAATTGACCAGAAGAGCTGCTTACACTGTTCCTTGACATGTAAGTAATCAAATTCCACAGCAGCTCATTGAACCGATATCAATTAAATTGGGGAGTCTTTCTGATCAGCAGAAAGTTGAAGTGTTCTAACTAAAATGGTGGTTGAGGAGCTCCACTTTTTAACTAAACATGTGTTCAGCCTGATTAGAGGACAATATAACTCAGCTCGGCATCAGCAACCAATTAATCTCCAGTGGTGTTTAGGTCTCAGTAATGTCACTGAAAGGGGAAGGTGAATATGGTAATATGTGACCGTAACTGATTTCTCATTTTACTGACTAAATTGGCTATATTCAATCGGCTTTGACAATATAAAAATGTAAATCTGTGGATCTAGATTTCTTGGAACCTTTCCCCATAACATGCCAATAGTATACAGTTCCTTGAGAAAGAGCAAGGCAACGATGGTCGTGTTATCCATCATTTCCATTTTTATATTTCCAAACAAGCGAATAAGTCATGTTGCTTAACAAATCAAACTAAAGCAAATAGAATCACTGGAAAACCAATTTGAGTAGCCTGATCACACGTTGCTATAATACTGTCGTTTCAAAACAAGAACTGCAACCTAGTTATCAAGTTTTTTGTCGTCCCCCCGCCAAAACAACTCCGAACAACATTTAGTTTTGTTTTTTTTAAAGAGTTGGTGGTTAAATGAACAAACTTGAGCAGCTACTTATTTGATCGTCTACATGTGTAAACATGTAAGCCTAAATTCGCGGAAGTACATCTCACTTTCGCTTTTAAATAGTGCTGTGAAGAATTCCTGCTTTTAACCATTTAATGCATGAGCCTCGCTTTATAATTAACGTCAGGCATTTGGTATGTAGGGCCGTGACAGGTATTCAGCGCATTTGATACCTTTACCAAATTATTGTCAATTAAAATAGTTCCAGTGATGATGTTTTCCAATGGTATGCATCTTGCGGTAATGTATTCACTCTGGTGAAGTCTTCTCTTGCTTGTTGACTTTGACAAGGAAACACCTAACTCAGGGAGAATGTTCTTCATCTAGCCAGCTGTTGTGAAGGGGTTTTCTTCACCAGGGAAACAATCGTCATTCGCTGTTTGTGGCGAATTGTGTTCGTTTTCCGTGGTCGTCCGGGCCTTTTGGTGTTCCTGAACTCTTTCTTTCTTGCTTGCTTGCTAATAATGTATGAAATAGTTGATTTGTCCACACCTAATGTTTTTTGCTATCTCTCTGATGAGTTTGTTTTGATTTTTCAGCCTAATGATGGCTTGCTTTACTGGGAGTGACAGCTCTTTCATATTGAGAGTTAACAGCAACAGATTCCAAATGGCAAACGCTTGAAATCGACTCTAGATCATTTATTACTTGTAAATGAAATAATGAGGGAATGCCATGGAACAGCAGCCAATCGTCCAACTTTTGGTTAGTTTACAAAGACTGGATCTCATATACAAAGTGCTGTAATTCCTACAATGTTGACATGATTTGGATTTATATACCCTCAAATTTATGTTCATTGTATAATTCCAGTACACTGTAGTAATATATATAGTGTATATATGTAACGTAGCTAATATAAAAATAACTTTCTCAGTGGCCGGATAATTATGGGCCTGGCTGCCGATTTGAGTATAATGTCACCTGGATGCTGTAGATTTGTACCTAATAACTGCTGCTGTAATCATAAAGACTCATCCCAAGACATCTTTTCAACACACTTAGCATTGTTTACTGTTCTACACCCTTACACTATAATGATTTATAATCCCTCTATCCGGTGTCATCCAGAAGAGGACAGTTCCCATTTGAGTCTGGTTCCTGTCAAGGTTTTGTTGTCTCAGGGAGTTTATCCTTGCCATTTTGTCCTTACTCATTAGGGATCTAATTATAATTCCACATCCGGATTTTTGTGAAGCTGCTTTGTGACGATGTCTGTTGTTAAAAGTGATTTACAAATCAAATAAATTAGATTTCTAGAGCTGAGGTAGGCCCAACAACAGCAGCTTTCCAAGTTGGCTTGAAATGAATTTAGAGCATCAGGAAATGTTACCACTTGGATATATCTATTACAGACACCCCAAAACAAGAGAACAAGAAATCGTGTTTTGATAGGTAATTAGTGCATTTTCACTTTACAAGGGAAGTCACTAACTTGGAGAATTTACAGTCCGGATACTGTTTAGTATTGTTCATCTGATATTTAACCAGTTAAGTAATGTTTTTAAAATGTAGTAGTACACGTGAAGTTTGGAAAAATTATTTTGTGGATTCATGATTGCGTAAAGTGACTTGAAACCGTATGTGTGACATTTTCACTTGAGCCGCTGCATCAATTTATAAATATTCATGAGCTTTACATAATCACACGTGAAACTTAAAATTATTTATAATTGAATGTAATTTACAATTTACAATATACAGCAGTTTGTTTTGATAACCCAGCACATATGGCAGACAATAAATAATTATTTTTTTCCGCTGTCCTTTTTTTGTGTGTGTTATTCCTAAACATTAGTATATAAGAAGAACGCACATGCGGTATTAATTCTTAAAAATTAGAAACCCACCTTTCTCCTACATCCTCTGGCAGGAAATATAAGAACAGAATACAAAATTACACAAAAACTTAACAGAGGGATTGTGGTCTAAAACAAAACAAAAAAAAAGTTCCTTGAGATAAGCATTATGGGTTGAAGTGTGAAAAGTGTGTGTGGGGTGGAGGGGGGTGTGGGGGATGAGTGGAGAGAACCTGTTCAACAAATGCAAAATGTGAGAATGTGGAAAGTACAGCGTGCCAAATGGATGGTCCAGAAATAGTTCAAATTTCATGCAGGCACTGCCTGTCAGGCTAATGTGTAGCTAAGTAAAAATCACATCGTAGCACTTTAGAGTTTAGAAACGGAGCTGATGATCATTTATTTGTATTCTACTGCTGGTTTTCATTTATTAGTTGAATAAGATTTTTTTGTTACTTTTTTTGTGTATAGAATATTGAAACATTTGAGAAAAACTGGAAAAAAAACCCCAAGCTAATATATATTTTGCAGCCTTGTCATCTTTACCTTCATATACAAGTTTGAAACAACTTAAAAAAGCTCTAATACAGTTCTTCTAAACAATAAAAACCTGAACTTGGGTTAAACATGTAATCGCATTGTACGTCATATGATTTGGTTACGTGACAGAACTTTAAAGTTGACTTTAAAGTTAATTTAAAGTTAATGCAGGTTAATGTGGCACATATAGATACAATTAAATGTTTGCTTGCCATTCCTGAATAGACTTGCTGTTATTCTTTGTGCCTTGTTTTACAGACTGCTGTAGAGTGTTTGATTTAAGTTAATGAAGTTGTTTAGCTGTTTGGAGAGCAAACAGGAGTGGCACATAGCAGAGAGATAGCCTATTCTTTTGAAGGCCTGTCAATTTTCAGAAGATTTGAAAGACTTGATTTTAAGTAACAATTGTGGCCTATTTCTTCACTTTCTGCAATAAAACACCTTGCTAATACCGCAAGAAGGGATGGAATAATTAAAACCGTTGTGTATGTGTGTAACTATAAAATAACACAGGCCAAATTACCTTAGTTATTCATAACAATGGTGTAAGACCAAGGAATTTAGCTGTGATGTGCGGCAAAAGGTTGTTGAGCTTCACAAAATGTGAAGTGGCTATAAGAAAATAGCACAAGCATTGAAAATCCCCATTTGCACCATCAGGGCAATAATTAAGAAGTTCCAGTCAACTGGAAATGTTATGAATCCACCTGGAATTGGACGTGTGTCTGTAGTGTGTCAACGCACTGTGAAGAGGATTCTCCAAAAAAAATCTCCAAGGATCAAAGCTGGAGAATTGAAGAAGTTATTTGTGTCTTGGGATCAGAAAGTCTCCAAAACTACAATCCGCTACTCTCTACTCTAAAAGCCTCTACTCTCATCCAAAAACAAACTCAAGCGTCTTTAGTTTGCCAGACACTACTGGATCTGGTTCTGTGGTTATATAAAACCAAAATAGAGCTTTTTGGCAATAAACACCAGAGGTGGTTTTGGTGCACACAGAGAGGTAGCCATGTTCTAGATAGACTTGCCAAAGGGAGGTAGCACAAAGTATTGTCTAAAAGGGTGCGAATAATTGTTGCACACCTATGTTTAACAAAGAATATTTTTATAAATAAAATATTTTGATAAACCTGTCTTTTGTTTGATATCCTTGAGAGCAGAGTACTTTTCTAAATTTTTAAAACACAAAGTAGTACTGCAAGTAATGATTATTTTCATAATCGATTAGTTGGTCGATTTATTTTTCAATTAATTGGATGGGGGGGTGCTTTCAATAACACCGCCCCCCCACACAAAACTTTACAAAACTGTTTGTCCAAGTATATAAGACTATACATAAAAGAGCCCAATACACACCAGAATATATTATTCATTTAGGACTGTAGTTTAATTTGGTGCTTTTTTTTGCATCCATAAAAATAATGCATAAATACTTGGATATAAAATAAACTAATATATAAATTTACGTTATATAATAGTATTTATGCTTGACTTTTTATGAAAGGTAACGTAGAATTAAACAGTAAACTGAAGAACGTCATTGTCGTCGACTCTGGGTATTAGGCTAAAGCTAGCGGCGTCACTTTACGTGTGTATGACGTCATGCGCCGTCAACTAGGAAGTGGCGTATATTTCCGGTTAGTAAAAAACCCGCTAGTGTTTTATTTGACACTAAACTACCTTTCTAAAATCCATACACTAGACGATAGAGTACACAGTGCATAGTGTAATTGTATAGTATGCCATTTGGGACACAACTTTAGTATTTACTCTCTTCTGTTTTTGGAACAGAAGTAACGCAGTGAGTAAATGTACCCCTTGTCGTACACAGACCAACTAATTGATAATGAGACTCGTTGACAACGATTTTCATAAACGATTATTATTGATTTTATCGATTAGTTGTTGCATGTCTAATCAAAAGGTTAAACAATAAAGCCTTCCTTGCTCATATTTACCAAGGGTGCCAATATTAGTGGAGGGTTGTGTGTGTGTGTGTGTGTGTATATATATATATATATATATATATATATATATATATATATATATATATATATATATATATATATATATATATAAAATAATTTTTTTTAAACTACAGTTTATTCATATTTACAAGCTACAAAAAGGTCAACTGTTTGGGCGTGTCATTGGAAAATGATTGGCGGTGCCATTTCTCAGCAGTGTAAACAACCCAACAGCAAAGAGTGAGTGACAAAGCTCCACGTTTGTGTTTTTATGAAGGTCCCGTCATGTTTCTTGCAATCTGCATTTTATAACTGTATGTCACCTTACTGTAAACAGGCTACTTCACCCTATACACTAAATACAACACACCAAATTATTTTATTTGCAACTAAGAAGAACAAAAAACTACAATTTAAAAACATAAATCACTTGATATGTCATGCAAGGAACACTATATATAATGAATAAAACATTGAAGTAAAAGTAAGTAAAGCTTTTAGAATGGTGCGACAGTACGCAAGTTCTTTGGGAGTGTTGAGTACAAAATTGGGAGGGGTGTTATACTCTCTCTCCTCTGTCTATCACAGCAGCACTAGCCAATCGTGGGTCTCTGTGAGTAAATAATACCAGATTTGACAGTTTTGTCAGCTAGTCAGTTATTTGTGCCCATTGCACATTAAGGCCGATACCCGCTAAAAGGATTTAAGATGTGTGAATGATTTTATATTTGGACCCTTTTACATTCACACCATCTCTGCATGACGTGCATTAACACATGACCCCATTTGACCCGCTGTGGTATTAATACACCATATCATCCACTTTTTCATTTGTGGAGCATAAACTTCTCCATATAAACCTGTTCAGTCTGCTTTCTACATGCTGTGAATTGTATGCACCAGTTGTATGGCCTCTAGCAAAGAGAAGACTGATTATATTTGTCAGTAATAAATATCTTATTTGCTAATGAGCATTATTCTTGGTCATTCTTTCGACATTCATCCTTTTGGCCTGTTTTTCTTGTTTATGCCCTTGAATCTCTGTGTTAACCTGATATTGGTCTCTTTAAACTCTGATTGTTCTCGATTTATTGTCGGTCTGTGCTGTTCAAGTTATCTGGCTATTAATGTGCACACTTTTTGCACATTCCACTGCACACTTTTAGACATTTATACATCAGCACATTTAGACATTTATACATCAGAAGTTTATTATAAGTGAACCCACCTGGAAAGTAAAAGCCTAAATGCCTCGTTTTGTTTGCCTGGAAACTTAATCGACTAGGATTAAAACTGGTAAATAACATAATGTATGATGAGTTATTTTGCTAGTCAATACAGACTAAGTGAAATGAATGTGTAATGATTATTCTACTCTTAACAAAGTGTGTAAAAGGCCACATCATGTTTGCATCATGATAAAAAATCAGCAAGCTATTGTCAATTGTTTTGTTTTGGCTTTGAGTTTTGGTGTTCTGTCCTCACATCACACCTAAAAGATATTATTTTTTCCCCCGTATGAAACTGCAAGGTGACTGTGTTTTGTAGCACGTGTTATAGTTAATGTAGCATGTGTTGTGGTGTTGTGTTAATTACCCTATCACCACCGTGAATCACGTTGAGGTTTAACACAGCTACATACCAAATGAAAACATGAATTTTCTTGGCGCCTTGTGGAGTTTTTGAACATACTTGGCCGCTGGGGAACTACAAATATAAAACTACCTTGGACATGAAATATGCTTGTGGTGGGCACTCGGGCTACTGATTTGTCCATGCCTGCTTAAGTGCGTGGATCATTGACTGCCTGCCTCAGCGACATGGTGCATCTAGACTAAATAACTAAACATTTGACAAGTGATAAACGCACATTATGTCTACATAAACAGGATATGATGCATTTAACTGTTCACTTATGCTGAAGAGTTTGTCTTTTCTAAACCACATATTAGGCCTAGTGTCACTTTTCACTATACATATAATATGGGTTTGATGAAAAAGAGCTGAAAGAAAAAGGATGGATATCTGGGTTAAGTGTTTATCGTGGTGTAATGCCAAACGTTCCTGAGTGGTTCCAGTGATTGATTTGAAAGCATTCTTACACACACCGGTTCATAACTTGATTTATAACCTTGGTCCAACATTACTGATTTCATATGTTGGTCAAGCTCCAGTACTTTAGTATTGGAAAGGTTTGTTTATCCATCCATCCATCTGAGATTCTCATAAGCATTATCTCTTTTAGAACGAGTGGATGAACGTGTGTAAGATTTGTATGGAATTATCATTGTAACCAGTGGATGAACTGAATAGATTCTGGAATTGATCCAAAACAGGGTCACAGCCATAGCAAGGTCAAATCTTAGCTTCCATTCTGTTTAATGTATATTTTAAGGGTACATTTACATTCATTCACTTGGCAGACGCTTTTATCCAAAGTGACTTACAAATAAGCAAAGCGATATATCAAGCAGGGAACAATACAAGTAGTGCTACTATACAAGATCCAAGGGTAGATCATGTAGTCAGGAAGTAGTAGACTTTTTAATTGCGGTGGCATCCCGGTCGAGTTCTGCTCGTTACCGGGTACATTGAGAATGATTTGATTCAGATATAACTGGAAACACCATGGCCTTATAGAGATTAATCTATTAATCTGGACTGAACCCCCAAATATATTTTTCTTTATAGCTAAATAGGGCTGCAACTAACGATTATTTTCTTAATCGATTAATTGGATCTGGGGGCTTTCAGTACCTTTTTTTTCATTTATTTATAATAAAATCCACAAACTGAGTGTTACAAATATAAACGGCAGACTAAAATGTTACACAAATGCTTGTCCAGTTATATAAGACTGAAAAGAGCCCAATACACACACATCAAATATATATATTATTCATTCAGGAATGTAGTTTAATTCAGTGCTTTTTGTGCATCCATAAAAATCATGCATAAATATGTGTATATAAAATAAACTAGGTATATAATTAAGTATATAAACAGTAAACTGAAGAAAGTCATTTTCGGTGACTCTGGGTATCTGCTAAAGCTAGCGGCGTCACGTTACATGCATATGACATCATGCGCCACTGACTGGGAAACGGCTTATAATTCCGGTTAGTAAAAAAACCACTGGTTTTTCACTTGAGGCGATGTAACCTGAGCAAATGTACCCCATGCTGCGTACAGACCAACTAATCGATAATGAGAGACAACGATTTTCATAATCGATTAGTACCGATATTATCGATTAGTTGCTGCAGCTCTACAGCTAAAAAGGCAGCTCATGCCAGTGTGTACCATACTGTATAAGCAAGAGCTTCTAGATTTTCTAGCTTCCATTTGGAATGGCCTTCTAATATGCTAAATTGCAAACTCGGCTGTCTGCTAATGTGTTTATTTAGCAGTATACCTAAAGCTTTAAAAAAAAAAGAAAAGAAAGGAAAAAAAGCTAGTTTTTGTTTGCTACTTGTAAATACACTTGTCATCCACAAACAGTTGTTGTGTTTGCTGTACCGCTGGGCTGTTTCAATCACACACGGGCCTCAATCAGGTTCCAGAGCTCTTCCACAGAGAAGTAAATATATACTAATCTCCTGCAGTGTAGTGGAAATGTGTATGTTTTTCTTACAATTTTAAGATCTGGGGTAGAAGGTTCCCGTGAGTTCAGTGTGATCTATCTATGGTGTGGTGTCTCTCAGGAGACTTTACAGCTTGCAGGCTGAGCTTGAGGAACTGGACAAGTGAGATATTTGTCTGACACTCATCACAACGATTTTCAAAACACAGACCAGTGATGCTTGATGGGATTTAGTTACACAGAAAGTGAGCTGATTAATTCATTTATTGATTGATTGATTTTAAAACCAAGGCCTTCATGTTCTGTTTGTCTTTATCATGCTTCATATTGTACCGTACAGACGGCACATTTAACAGAAAAACTCGTGGTTTCTTTTACGCTGTGGGAAGAATGGTGTCGAGGCTCGTTGGAGCAGTTCTAGAGGCCAAATATCTTACACACACACATGCGCACAGTCACCTGATTGTATGTTGACTGTTCTTGCACAGGAAGTGCTGGAGGCGTGTCCAGGTTCATGCTGGTACGGCTGCAATTCAGAAAAAGAGTAATGTCTGCTGCTTAGATAGATGTCTAAATATAAAGGTGTTTTGTGTAACAAGAGTGAACAACCTTCAATTTTTCTGCCTACGCCACCAGGTATATCTGAAGAACGAGTGGTTGTATGTTTGTAGGGTTTATATGGAATGATCACGTTTAACCAGCAGATGAACTAATTAGATTTTTAATCGATCCAAACAAGATCAAGGGCAAATGTCTGAAATATTTTGCTTTTCAATAGCTTCTATCATACAGACATGTAGCTTGCTTGGTCACGTGCAGAAGCTCGTAGTGCCCTTTTTGGGGGGGTTCTATGTTTTTTACCCCAGGTCTGTCTTATACAACGATTAGCACTAAGGCTGTCTCATCATCAATCCTCCACACAATAAGAATTTGTCATCTCGATATTGATGATATAGTTAGTGACATGTTTATGCACCGCAACGTGTGCCTCTCGCACGTAGAACAAGAACAAACATGGTGGAAGGCGGAGTTCAAACCCTAAACCCGTAACACTAACCCAAACCCGGAGCAGTGGTGGCTCAGTGGTTAATGATTAGAAGGTCAGGAGTTCAAGCCCCAGCACTGCCATGCTACCACTGATGGGCCCTTGGGCAACGCCCTTAACCCTCAATTGCTGATTATATAATTGAGATAAGTCACCCTGGATAAGGGCGTCTGCTTAATGCCATAAAAATGTAAAAATGTAGATGAGGAATAAGAATTAATCGCCAAAGACGCAGCTTCCTCCTTAACATAGTAGTGGTTCGGATGAAATACAGACGCGAATCGATCACATCTGTGATTTGTAAAGAGTGTCACAAAACCGTATCAACAAAGGGTGGAAACACATCAAATTTACTGCACCACTTCAAGCAAAAACACTGACCAGAATATGAGGAAAGCCAGAAGATATTGTTACTATTTTCATATCGTCATTTATATTGTTGTTGTAAAAAGCAGCATGAAATATAGTGATATGGTTTAAAGTCAACATCTCCCATCCCTAGTTAGCACACAATCTCAAGGAAAAGTGCTTGAATTTTGTAGGATTCAGATGGTGTTATACTTCTAACCAGTGAATGAACAGGGTCATCTGTCTGAAATTGCTTTTCTTCAGAAGCCTCCTTTCTGTTTTGAAGTATATTATAAGGGTATTTCAGGCATAAGGTTTAATAAAAAGAAGGATTAGACATGTTGGCGGCTGAGAATCCTGTACTTATCTTACTCTGCATATATTGACGTATGGACAGGATTAAATTATATAAATTCTTGCAATCTTGGGCCCTAGATAACCAAATATTATCTGTATTATGGTCACTGTTGGATATTAGTATTTAGTAGATAAAATATATATTTTTTAACACAATTCACTAAGTTAAAAATAAATCTCCGTCTGATGATGTTTACTGTGTGTTTAATTTACAGAGACAATAATAATCCGATATTAACCCGATTAAGACAATACTCTGATTAAGAAACTAGCATGTAAACAGCAATTATTGATGACCTTAATCTGACTAAGGTCATACTCGAAATAAACACAAATGGTATTAAGACGTGGAGTATTCTTGTTTTAGTCACATTATCGACGTGTATTACAGACATGTACACATCTTAATCACACTATTAACGTCGTGGGAGTTTTCACCGCACTTTGCGACAGGACACGTACACACATGGCAGAGCTCAACCATTTTACGGCAAACGAGAGAGCACGGCTGTGAAACCATGTACTTACCTATTATATAGTAGGTGAAATACATGCATCTCAGCTGCTATATAGTAGGTAAGTACGCGGTTTGGGACGCAGCCCACGGCTTCAAGCAGTCGTCTATTTGCACGTACAGCATGACAAATAATTAACTGCACTTGAATCTTTCGTAAAACAGTTAAAAATAAAAACACCCAAAACTGTATACGGGACCATAACGAAGATGAACCGTATGTCGTTACGTGAAATTCTGGAGGGAACGTCGGACGGTGTGGCGTGGGGACGTAATGACGTGTACCGGTAATCGAACTATGTTCTATAACATGTAAAACTGGAACATGAGAGGAGTATTATAAAAGCAACTCATGTAAATACTTAAATCAGGATATTGTCTTATTCAGAATAAGATCAATAATTAGATTATTGCTGTTCATATAAACGTAGTCATAGGCATAATGCACACTAACACCTGTCGTTCTAAAAACACTATTTTTATGTTTTGGCCAAACTAGTTTTCCCAAGTCGTTCCTGTCCACATGGACAAAAAAAAAAGAAGAAAACACGAAAAAGAACAGAAAACTACATGTGCACTGGATGTCTGACCCATGACCTTGACAGCATTTTTGTTTGATTTGACAACATAAATCTGCAAGTTTAGTTAAGTCTGCAAGTGAGTATGTTTTACATTTAAGATGAAATTAAAATAACTCCTGCAGAAAGCAACATCATGGTGGCTTCCGCTGTCTTACAATTTTGGAGATCTTAGGTCAACATTTTCAAAAGTCGTTCCCCCCATGGGATTCAATTTTTGCCAAAGTGATTTTTTATTTATTTTTTATTTTTATTTTTTACATGGTCTTCAAATACACGGCGTTCTTTGTTAAATTTACCAAGCTTTATTTTAGCTAATCACAGTTTATGAACGTGCTGCTGGACTTTTCATTAACGTTTTCAAAGTTTTTGTTTACAAGTGTAAGTGGGTTTTTTTTTCTGTTTTGTGTATATCTTACTAAATTGTTCAGAAATGAAAACAAAATCTAACATAAAATAAAGGCAATCTGAGTAAACACAAAATACAGTTTTTAAATGATCATGCTATTTATGGAATTACAAATGTTATCCAATACCAACTGGGCCTGTGTGAAAATGTATTTTCCCCGTAGTTAGTAATTCCCCAAATCTATGGAACCGCATTCATTATGGGGTTCAGCTGGAATAGACGCAATCAGGCCTGATTACTGCAAACCCTGTTCAATCAGATCAACACTTAAATCGAACTTTTTCAACAGCATGAAGATGGTTAAAAGGTCTTACCCAGTAACACACTATGCCAAAACTGAAAGAAATTCCAGAGATGATGAGGAAGAAGCTGATTGAAATACATTAGTCTGGGAAGGGTTATCAAGCTCAGGCTCAGGTGCTGAACGAATAAAAAAAAGATGTTTACATTTTCAACAGCCATAGCCACAACCACTACTTACTAAGTTGATTTTAAATTGTGCAAGCAAAATCTATCTGCGGAAACGATTACGCCTCCATATGACGGTGGCTCAAGTCTTGTTGGGCATAAAAGGAAACGTTAATATTAACAGTAAAATGTACCAATTAATTTTTATCTTTTTGACGTAATTTGCACTCGACTGGGAAAAAGCATATATTTCTGGTTAGTACAATACCGCAAATTTGCCATTCGAGACAATACTACCCTTCTAAAATTCATACACTAGACGGCAGAGTATATGATGAATAGTATAAGTGTATAGTTTATAATATTTCATTTGGGACACACTACAAGTATTGGCCAAGTTTAAAATGCAGAGCAATAAAATATAGATGATTGATTTTGTCCTGGACATTTTGTTAGGATACATGGCATCATGGACTCAAATATCAACAGATATTAAATTAAAACCTGACTGCTTTTGCCAGAAAGATTAAAATGGGCCATGGTTGGATCTTCCAGCAGGACTATGATCCAAAACATACATCAGAATCAACACAAAAATGGTTTACTGACCACAAAATCAAGATCCTGCCATGTCCATCCCAGTCCCCTGACTTGAAACCTGTAGATAACCCGTGGACTTCTAAATTTGAAGGATCTGGAGAGATTCTGTATGGAGGAATGGTCTCAGATTCCTTGCCATGTATTCTCTAACCTCATCAGGTATTATAGGAGAAGACTCAAGGCTGTTATGTTGAACTCCAAACTATGAAATTTTATTTTTAATGCGCTTTTTACACCGGACATGCATTACATTACGTTACATTACATTACATTTATGGTATTTGGCAGAAACTTTTATCCAGAGCGACTTATTCTTATATCTAAGCAATTGAGGGTTAAGGCCCTTGCTCAAGAGCCCAACAATGGCAGATTGGCGGTGCTGGATTGTAAACTCACGACCTTCTAAGCAGTAGACCAACACCTTAACCACTGAGCTACCACCGCCCTATAGACAAAAAAGTAGCTTTACAGAAATCCAGATCTAAATCTGAAATTCAAATTTGAAATGTGTCCCCATAGCCAAGTGAACCTAAGCAAGCAAATGTTAGCCTTCCAACTAAAGAGCCAGAGCCAGCTGGGAGCTCTGTTTAGCAGTGTTGTTGTGTCTATTAGAGCTCTTCTTACTTGTTGCTAGGTTTATCTGCGCCTCTGTTTTGTGACATGGGAGTGACCCTGATAAGGAACTAAAATAGGAACTAAAATTCCCCCCCCTTCCTCCAAGCTAGACAGCATTTGAGATAAATGTATTTATTCATTTTTAGTGACAGGCCTGGTTGTGCATTGTAATCACGTGTCTATGTTCTGTATAAGTTTGATAGCAGCAGTGAGTGCTTGCAGCACATTCACCATTAAAGTACTCTTCAGGTGTTTCCTTTTAATTCAGCTTTAACTCATTTGCTGGTCTTGGATGAAAACGAATAACAAGGAACCCTGCTGGAACCTCATCACCTTTTCATCCACAATCTGTCTCGAATTTCTCCTCAGCCTCTGGTACGGTTAAAAAAAACAACAATTAGCATAAATTAGCATTCAGTTCGTGAGTGGAAGACAGGCTCAGCATACTCTTCTAATAACAGCACGCCATGACAGCTAAGGACTGCACACATCAAGCTTCTTCTTTTGCTGTTGGCTGCTGTCAAAACGCACCCGTGATGTATTTTTGGTTGGTGCGAGGAACTTTAACTGCATTATTCAGCAAAAACGATTGCAATTATTCAGAAGTCATTATAAAATGCCAAATATATGAAATGTGCCATCTAATCCCCAGAGTGCTATTTGCACCATTAGGCACACTTAAATTCTTAATGCGTATATCTCTCGCATGTCTTGCCTTTATAATCAGAGTACACTAATTGACCACTTTATTAGGAACACCTGCGCACCTACTTATTCAACTTTTACCCAATCAGCCAATCTCGTGGCAGCAGTGCAATGCATAACATCCTGCAGATACCGGCCAGCAGCTTCAGGTAATGGTCGCATCACTTATCAGAATGGGGTGCAATGGGACCTCAGGGATTTTGCCTGTGGCATAATAGTTGGTGCCAGATGGGCTGGTTTGAGTATTTCTGTAATTGCTGATCTCCTTTTTAACGCACAATAGTCTCAAGAATTTACTCGGAATGGGGCAATAAAGGAAAAACAGAGTAAAAATGGACCCAACCTGCTTGTGTCAACAGTCCAAGCTGGTGGAGGTGGTGTTAATCAATCGTCGCTTGAATGCCACAGCCTATTTGAGTATTGTTGCTGACCATGTGCATCCCTTCATGGCTATAATTTGCACTTATTCTCATGGCTACTTCCAGCATGATAATGCTCCATGCCACAAAGCAAAAGTCGTCTCAAGCTGGTTTCATGAACATGACAATGAGTTCAGTGTTCTTCAGTGGCCTTCTCAGTCACCGGATCTGAAGCCAATAGAACACCTTTGGGATTGTGGTAGAACAGGGAGATTCGCAGCATGAAAGTGCACCTGAAAAACCTGCAGGACTTATGTGATGCAATCATGTCGACATGTACCGGAATCTCAAAGGAATCTTGTGGAATCCATGCCATGAAGAATTGAGGCTGTTTTGAGAGCAAACAGAGTGCATAGTAATATCTCAGTGTAATTCAGCATAATGCTTAATTATATCATGAAAAGAGGTTTTGTGCTTTTTTTCCCCCTGCAAATCGAAGTATTGTCCAAGTTTAAAATGGACAATAATGAAATCTACATGACATTTTTGGCGCGTTTGGGGAACCAAGTGCTTATAATAAGGGATTACACATTTAGTCATAATTTCTACAGACATCCTCCTCTGAATAGTACTTAAAAGTCAAATGAACTTGATTCTGTTTGTTGTTGATGAATGCCTTTGTATGGGCATTATTGCAGTGCTTGTATTCTAAATGTGGCATAAAATCAACAGTTGGAGCAACGAAATTGCTTGTTGTAGTTGCGTTTATGATAATAGTCTGTGATGGGCCTATTTTGAAGAGACACATTTGTCTGTCGTGTATCAATGTGCACACTAGACAGCATAGTCGTGTTAAGAGCAACAGTTATTTTTGAATCTTTGGCATTCAATAGGTTTTATTGAATTCCTTTGAAATTGTGCGTCATGTACGTAGCCTCTGACGACCAGCAGTTTTCCTGGAAAGCATGGAGAATCATAGATGGCCTGAAAAACAAATTGAATGCTTTCTCAGGTTGCGAATTAAAGTTTGTTTGTTGTGGGAATTGAACTCAATATGACAGGCTATATAACAACTTTTAATAATATATTTTATTTATCTACCCTATTATGTATATACTGACAAACAGGAAGAACTGTCAAGGAGCAGTGCTGGAGCACACACAAAAAAAGGCTGTTATTGTTAACTTTGAGTTTTTACTAAGGCATCAACGCATTTTGCATTATGAATAATTATTTTTATCATTATTGCATTAGCACCTTATTATCACCCGAATGAAAGTCTGGGCTACGTGTTTCTACATATCGGGATCTGGATGGCTTTGTAAGATTTTGTTACACACTTGCCTGTAAGGCTGCAGTTACCGTCCATTTAAACAGAAGCCAGGTGACCTGTATCTGTATAGTTCCTGTAATGGTGGTTAAGACTGCAATTGTGATGAAAGCCACCATAGAGGAATTGTAGAAGTAGGGCAGATAAAGCGTTAAATGGCTGATTACATCAGCGGTGGACGGGCACACGGGGCTGTTTTTGCCAGGCCACTGGGCAATCTTAATTGCTTAACTGTTCTTTTTGGGAAAAGAATCGATCACGGCCTGTCTACAGACATTTTTGGATTGTTTCATGCTTCGCCGACTTACTAACTGTTACAGCGCCATGTGACATTGCAGAATTTGAATGGCTTGATGTTTGTGCTGCTTGTTTGCCGACGGTGATTATTAGTTGATGTGTTCAGTGGAATTTTCAGCATCTTTTAATTATCATTTTTGAATTTGTTTTTAAAGAGATTTCAAAAAAATTTGCCTACCATTTTCTATGCACCATATTCGAGACTATGAATTTTCAAATGCATGATGTGTTTGAGTCTCTGCTAAAGATACTTTAAGATCAAAATAATTTTTTTTACAGGATTTGTGCGCTGTTGAAAAGGGACATGTTGCCTGCTTCTTGGAAATTGACTTCGAAATTGAGAACGGCACATAAGGAATTGAACTTGTCATGGCTTTGACCTTTGTGGAGTAGAGGAATAGGATTTAATTGCAGTTCATTACTCGTAAAAATTGTGCTTGCTTTAAATTGGAGACTCAACATTTGCTTGCTGTTTTTCAGCAATTCTTCCAGCTGGTGAAGTTAAGAAAGCTCGGACTGAGCGACAACGAGATCCAGAGACTTCCTCCTGAGATAGCCAACTTCATGCAGCTTGTAGAGCTTGATGTCTCGCGCAACGGTAAGTGAACCTGGTTTCTGGTTTCCTCCTTTGAGTTCTTGCACTTTCAATGGAATATTCTTAGGTTAGCTTAGCATTTACAGTGGATATTAAAAAAAAAGTGAAGCTTTTCTTCATCTTCAGCTGTCTGACAGATGCCTACAGGTTTTGTGCCGAAATAACTTCTACCATGGTCTCAATAGACCATGACACGATTTGCCACATGGTTTGATAGAATTTGGGTGGGTTGGATGATGTTGTGCGTCCTTCTTGCCACCCTACAACTTTGTCCATGTGAAGAACACAAGAGATTGTTGTCACATGCAGGAAGTGACCAGTACTTGCCAGAGTTTCCTTGGAAGCTTCCCTGATAAGTTTTCTTCTTGTCCTTCTATCAGTTTTGGAGGTACATCCTGTTCTTGTAAATGTCAACGTGGTGCCCCATTTTTCCCAGTTTTTTCATGGTACATCTAATATCTTGGAAATTATTTGTACCCCTGTCCTAAATTATATCTTCTTACATGCTTTGTAAGCTCTTTGTGGACCATTGCTTCAGCAGTTGGGTGAAACAAAGAAGATCCTATAGAAACCACAGTAAGGGGGAGCCACCATTGATTACAGGTGTATGATATTTACTTTTGTACGTGAGACTAATGTGAGCATAGTCACATGATCTATTGTAAAAGGGTGTGCACACCAGGTTAGTGTAAGGTGTTTTTTTTTTTTTTAGTTTTTTTCCTTTTCTTCCTTCCCCCTATTTGTTTGTCACTTAAGTTAGGTGCTATATTACTTTAAAGGAGGAAAAGCATTTGAGATGGTGTATCTTAGTTGAATTTTTTTTGCAATTTTTAATAGTGGTGTGTATACTTTTAATAGTGGTGTGTATCTACTGTAATACATGTAGTGTTGCAATAAGGAACGTTATGCTGATCATTACACAAATATGGACAGCTGAAAATGTATAAACACTCAGCCCTCAGCTTTTTATATGCCTTGAATGCATCTTCACCGACCACCCATGATCAGATTTCATGAATCGGCCTTAATAATGTAGCTGTGAGCAAAGACGGTTAGAAAATCACATGAACTTGCATTACATCATATTTACATTTACTCACTGAGAGGACAAACACTTTTCTGTTTGCCACTTGGGAGCCCTACATTTCCTTTTTATGTAAGTCTTTTGAAATGAAATGTCCTTGTATGTGGAGTCATTTTAACAGGGATATTTTATACTTGAAGACTTTGTAGTAATAATAATTTATAATGACCGTAATATGATTTTGTATTATTTTCTATTGTTGAATCCCAGAAGGTATTTTACATTGTTTATAGTGTGCTGTTCAGGTCCTAGAACATATGATAATATTATGGTATATTTAGTGAGCATTTACTGTGGCTTGCATAAATATTCACCCCCTTGGATTTTTCCACATTTTGTAGTGTTATAACTCTGATTTAATTGGGATTATAGAATGTCTTGAGCCTACACAAAATAGTCATAATATTAATATAGGTGGAAAAGAATCTAGGTATTTTATTATTTGTAGGGGGAAAAAAAACCAAACAAACTTGTGATTTCATAAGTATTCATCCCCATTGGTGTGAAACCCCTAAATTAGTTCTGTTGCCATTAGAAGTCACATGTATAGTTGAAGTTGAAGGGTCCATCTATGTGCAACTAAGATGTCGTGATCTCAATACATAACAAACAGCATAATGAAGACCAAGTAGGTATAAAAACAGGAAAAGTATCAATCAAAAATGCTAATCTTTGAACATACCATAGAGTATTATTACATTTGTTAAAATGAAATGGAAAGAGTATAGCACAACCAAGGCTTTTCCAATAGGAAACTTAGAAGTCCCTGACCCAGTAATGAGGTAATAAATCAATGAAGCAGCAAAGAGGGGAAGGCTAGCTCAACATGATGCTACCACCGCCATGCTTCAATGTGGGGGACAGTGTTCTCCAGATGATGAGCAGTGTGGTTTCAGTCAAACATAGCGCTTTGTGTTAGTCAGAAAGTAAAATTTTGGTCTTATCAGACCAGAGAACCTTTTTTTTCTTTTGTTTTTTTTTCCCTTGTTTGCTGAGTCTTCAACTTCATAAGGGAGTTTTCATAAGGCTCACACTCCTCCATAAATCCCAACATATTGACTTCTCCAGCTTCCTCAGAGTTACGCTTGACCTCATGGGCTCCTCTCTGGTGTGAATACTTATGCAGTCCCGACTTTGTGTGTGTGGCCTTATGTATTTATTTTTATTTGTAAATGATTTGGCAAACGATATAGATTATATCGATTATTGGGCTATATGTTGGGCTAGTTTGTGTAGCTTCATTACCCTCATTACATTCATTTTAGTTACAGGTTATTGTACTCAAAATGTTTAATAATTCAAGGGAGATATCCTTATGCAAGGAACTATATACTGAATATATAGCTGTTTCTGGTTTAGCCGGAGTTCTGTGGGATTAAATAAAAAAAAAATCCTGTTTGAAGATGAGCTCATGGTGGATTACTGTGATGAATTATGAGCTCGATTTTTTTTATGTGTGAAAGTGACTATTTTTATTTATTTATTTAATTATTTATACACTTTTTGGACGATGTAATGTACTAAATACTAAATCTTTATAGCAATAACACCTCGATACTCCTCCTTGTTGTTTTGTTCAGGACTGTTTTTTTTCTTTACCGGAGGTATTATTATACTAAATAGCAGCTCTTTTACCTCAGAATCGGTTCCCACACACTTGCTTGCACACACCCTGTGTGTGCGTTTTTATTTATTTATTTTATTTTATTTGCATCTTCTCTATTTTATTTTGTTTTTTTGTTTATTTTAAGCTCTCTTAGATTAGCTGTGGCACTGACATCACTGAGACTATTTCTCTCTCTGCTGGGAACATGGCCGGGATGATAATTACCCCCTTTCTGCGCACTATTTTCAAGTTTCATACGGTGCTTTTACAGCCATGTTTGGCAAGGCCGTGCCGTAATTTGCGGCGGCTCAGATGGACTTAAATGGCCGTCTCCCTGGAGTCCGTTCCATGTTTCGCGTCCAGTTTGCCGAGGCTGACTCGAAGCGCTTTTGTTAAACATTTCTAGCAAAATGCATTGAACTTTGACCTGCTTCTGAATCAGTGTACACTCCTTGCTACAGAAAGATGCTTTGAATTCTTGAGTACGTTAATATAGTAAACTAACGTTGTACTGTAACTGGGTTGCCCTTATTGCGACTGTAACTACTTCTTCTCCCCCTCTGTGTTCTGTTTTCCGCAGACATTATCGAGATTCCTGAAAACATTTCCTATTGCAAAGCCCTTCAAGTAGCAGACTTTAGTGGAAACCCTTTGACAAGGTAATTGAAAGATGTCTGTTACACTTCTCACACAAACATTTAACACATTTGAACTTTTATATCTCTGACTACAGCTGGCAAATCATCGCTTGGATTTATTAGTGATTGACCTCCTGTATTATTATTGTTCTTTTTCTGAGTAGGGCCTGATGATAAAGCAGCTGTGTGCATTTTGTATGTTTTTCCTCTCCATCTAAATTTTGTTTGATTTCATTTTCTCCATTTTAATCCATCCGTGTATACATTTATCCTTTTCAGCAGTTCTGTTGCTTTGTTTATGAGAACCATGGTCTCTGATTTAGGGTGATTGCACAGCTTTTTCTGGATTGCTGGTGGTTTTTGCATGATTAGCAACAGTGTCCCTGCACTGATTGCGCTGTTTGCCGTGCGTGTATGTGCTACTTTTGATCTTATTAGAACCCTGATGGACCTGTGGACTTGACTGTGGTTACTTTGATCTCCTGATAATTGCTTTTGTTTGGTTTTCAAAACGATTTTGGATTGGATCTGTTTTCTTTGTCAGTTTTGTTTGTCCTCTCTGCAAAAGTTTTAGGCCCTGTTTACACTAGTGCGTTTTTGTTTTAAAATGCCTCATTAAAATGAAAACGATCCTTGTCCACACTGGCGTTTCCGCTGTTTTTCAGAAACGATCTCCGTCCACACTACACGACCGAATAGGCATGTCACATGACCATTCATGCACACTGGGCATACGCATACAAGTGTAAACAGGAAGTTGTTCACTAGTCACCGGCAGGCGCAACAAACTGATATTCCATGTAGGGTTTACGCCGCTTGAAAGGAGGTTTGTTGCCGATTGCTCTAATCGTAGCTCGCCTCTTGCGCATGTAGACCGTTGTAGTATTATAAAATACAGAATTTATCTGCACAATGGCTGCTAAGAATGACCGCAAAGCCAGTAAAGCTCCGTGGTGTTGTGTATACGATCAAGGTAGCGTAATGGTCATGTGGTAGGGGCTTGGCGAATCAGGGAAGGATACGCAATGATCCAGAAGACCCAATCAGGTGGCGAATGTGGGCGGAGCCACACCTTAGTTTTTCAAAAGTCTTCATTTTGGTCTGTTTACACTGAAACACGGGCCCGTAGTTTTCATACTAAACCGGGGTCCTCTGCGTTTCCAAGAGTCTCCGGAGTAGTGTTCGGTCGAACACGCCGGAGTAATGGAGACAGCAACAGTTATGCGTTTTTAAATGAAAACGCACTAGTGTGAACAAGGCCTTAGAACTGTTAATGGCTTTTGCTCAAAGGCATATGCTTCCATTTTTATCCTTGTAATTGTTCGGGTTTTTAGGTAGTTTATACTGACATGCATTTTCTTCCTTTTTATACTGACTACATTTATTCATAATATTTTAGTGTTTTCAATTTACCGTGCAAAACCTTGTAATATTGTAGTAATGTATCAGCAAATAGAATATCTCTCTCTCCCTTTCTCTCTCCCTCCCTCTCTCTCTCTCCCCAGATTGCCAGAGAGCTTCGCTGAACTGCGGAACCTAACATGCCTTTCCATCAATGACATTTCTTTACAAGTGCTTCCTGAGAACATTGGAAAGTAAGCACACATTTTCCTTTCGCCTGCTGTGAAAATGGTGGGGCGGGGCGGGGTGGGGGGTGCACATTTCACCGTACAGCTTAAAGCAGACTCAATGATTACGCATTGTGTTAATGACTCCCTTAGGGACATTGTATGAATTTTAACAATAGTTGATTTATGAGGCATGGGGTTTTTTTGTGTGAATGAGACGGTGATGCTTTTTCTCAACTTAATCTGCTGAATTTTGAATGGATTGACGTTTCATGGTTCATTCGTGGCCCCAGTTTTTCCCCAAGATGTCTCTCGAAAATTTCCGTTCCAACACGTAGTATAAATTTGCCTTTTCACATGTATGTAAACTTTCCTGCAATAATTGCTCGTCTCTTAGCTGACTGTTTTTATATATTTGGCACAATGACCTTTTGGTATTTTTGTTTTCATTTCCGCTCAACACAGCCAAGAAACAACACTGGCAATTGAAAAAAAACAACTATTTTTTAAAATAAATTTCTTTTTATATAATCTTAAAAGTCCACTTTCTCTTTGGCCGCCTGCCACTGTCCGCACGCAAATGCTGACATACACCATAAACTTGGATCAGGTCAGCTTGCTCCGTATGTGTCGTTTGTGTTTTGATTGAACGTTTTTGCAGTAAATGTGTCATTCCTCTGGCGGCTTTGTGATATTTGTATGCCGGTTCTGTTTCCCTCTCTCTCCCTCGATCTCTCCCTCTCATCGTGCCATGACTCTGTTCATTTCCTGTGTAATTTCCGCTAACTTCATTGCTCTATCTTGCATGCAATCAAATGGAGCCTCTGACAATCTGATTTATTTTCAAAGAACTGCGTTCCCCTTGGCATTTATAGGAATTGAATTTGCATTGGCATGCTTATATATATAAAAATGTGTAAATAATTTTAAAAAATATGTTTTCGACCATTGTGCGGTGCACTGTCCCTCTCCCTCTGAAGTGTCATGAGAGATTTGACATTATTAGACAGTGGCTGATTTGGGCGATGGCAGGTTTTGTCCTCCGTATGAATTATGTGATTAATGTAATTTTCTGACTGTGTATGTCAGTAGCTTTTTACAAATGTGGCACATAAGCTAGTTTCACCGGATGCCGTATACCCACATTCATTTGTAAAAAGCTGCACTTTCCCTCTACACACCCAGCCAGCAACCCTCATGAACCAGGACTTGAGTTGCATTAGTTATTCCATTCATCAGAAAGCTGTTTAGGTAAACCTTTTTTAAGACCTTTGTTTACGTGAAGAGAAAGGCTGGGCTGTTCACAAGGCCTCATAAGACAGCCGTGTCCATATTGTACTGTGTTGTGGGATAATGTAAAGGCAATGTGTGTGTGTATATGTATAAGTTTATATATATATATATATATATATGGGGGGAAAATATTTGATCCCTGCTGATTTTGTACGTTTTCCCACTGACAAAGAAATGATCAGTCTATAATTTTAATGATAGATTTATTTGAACAGTGAGAGACAGAATAACAACAAGAAAATCCAGAAAAACACTTGTCAAAAATGTTCTAAATTGATTTGCATTTTAATGAGGGAAATATGTATTTGACTCCTCTGCAAAACATGACATAGTACTTGGTGGCAAAACCCTGGTTGGCAATCACAGAGGTCAGACGTTTCTTGTAGTTGGCCACCAGGTTTGCACACATCTCAGGAGGAATTTTGTCCCACTCCTCTTTGCAGATCTTCTCCAAGTCATTAAGGTTTCGAGGCTGATGTTTGGCAACTCGAACCTTCAGCTCCCTCCACAGATATTCTATGGGATTAAGGTCTGGAGACTGGCTAGGCCACTCCAGGGCCTTAATGTGCTTCTTTTTGAGCCACTCCTTTGTTGCCTTGGCCGTGTGTTTTGGGTCATTGTTATACTGGAATACCCATCCACGACCCATTTTCAATGCCCTGGCTATGGGAAGGAGGTTCTCACACAAGATTTGACGGTACATGGCCCCGTCCATCGTCCCTTTGATGTGGTGAAGTTGTCCTGTCCCCTTAGCAGAAAAACACCCCCAAAGCATAATGTTTCCACCTCCATGTTTGACAGTGGGGATGGTGTTCTTGGGGTCATAGGCAGCATTCCTCCTCCTCCAAACATGGTGAGTTGAGTTGATGCCAAAGAACTCCATTTTGGTCTCATCTGACCACAACACTTTCACCCAGTTGTCCTCTGAATCATTCAGATGTTCATTGGCAAACTTCAGACAGGAATGTATATGTGCTTTCTTGAGCAGGGGGACCTTGCGTGCGGTGCAGTCTTTCATGCGTAGTGTGTTTCCATGGTCCCAGCTGCCTTGAGATCATTGACAAGATCCTCCCTTGTAGTTCTGGGCTGATTCCTCACTGTTCTCATGGTCATTGCAACTCCACGAGGTGAGATCTTGCGTGGAGACCCAGGCCGAGGGAGATTGACAGTTCTTTTGTGTTTCTTCCATTTGTGAATAATCGCACCAACTGTTGTCACCTTCTCACCAAGCTGCTTGGCAATGGTCTTGTAGCCCATTCCAGACTTGTGTAGGTCTTCAATCTTGTCCTCTTTGGTCTTGGCCATGGTGGAGAGTTTGGAATCTGATTGATTGATTGCTTCGTGTAGGTGTCTTTTATACAGGTAACAAGCTGAGATTAGGGCACTCCCTTTAAGAGTGTGCGCTAATCTCGCACCCCGTATAAAAACACCTAGGAGCCAGAAATCTTTCTGATTGAGAGGGGTCAAATACTTATTTCCCTCATTAAAATGCAAATCAATTTATAACATTTTTGACATGTTTTTTTTTTTGGATTTTTGTTTTTTTTTTTTCTCTTTTTTTGTTATAAACGTTCTACTGTCAAAAACTTAAAATGATAGACTGATCATTCTTTGTCAGTGGGCAAACATACAAAATCAGCAGGGGATCAAATACTTCTTTCTCTCACTGTGTGTGTGTGTGTGTGTGTGTGTATATAATATATATATATATATATATATATATATATATATATATATATATATATATATATATATATATATATATATATATATATATATAGCTGTTTATATTAAACGTTCAAATATAACAAGCACCTTTCTTTTCACCGAAACTCTGGACATCCAAAATTTTCTATTTATTTTTTAACTTCATGGAGAAAAGTCCGGTTTCAAAGATACCCGTGAACACTTAATTAGCGTCAGCGGCAGAACGGTTCCAGATTTGAAGTGATACTCAACATACCTGCTTCCAGCAGCGTGCGCTTTTGGCCTACAACGTTACTTGAAAGAGCCAGCATGAAGCACAGACCTGAAACCTAACGATCATCAAAGTGACTGGATGATTTTAATAACGGACAAGCAAGAAAGCACTTCAAAGCATTATTCCTGTTTTACCTCAGGAATGACATGACTTTGCATATGATCAAATAAGGTTTTTAAGTTTCATTGATATGTTCGCTTGTGCTCAGTGGCAGTTAGAACTTTTTTTTTTTTTTTAAACCTAAGAACGCTTTTTTCTTGCTTCAGCACGGTGCAAGTTGAAATATAGATCATGTACTGTTTCGATTATGAATATTATAATTCATAGCATTTCAAGCCAGGAACAGCATATATGGTGCATGCCGCACACGTATACCAATCTACCGTGGCTATAAGAATTCTAGTTAAAATCGTAGCTTTTTGCGATGCAAGTGCACTCAAAATAACTTGTCAGATCTTTTTCTAGCCTTAAGCGGAAAAACAAATCTCAACGTTTTATGGAAAAAGAAAATGAAAATGCATGGTGGTGGCAGCATTGTACTATGGGGCTGCTTCTCTTCAGCAGGAACCAGGACTCTAGTCAAGATGGAGGGAATCATGGGTAGCTCCAAACACCAGTCTACTTCATTCATGAACCATGACTAGTAAAAACGAAGCTTAGAAAACGGTCAACAAAGAATGCTGTTCATCTGAAGACCATGTTATGTTTTTGCCACTGAGTTCACTGTTTTCAGTTTGAGTAAGGTGTGTTTTTTTTGTTTTGTTTGTTTGTTTTTTTGTTTTTTTTTTCTCGTTTCATTTTTGTTTGTTTCTTGAAAAGTTATGTTCTATACTTTTACCACAAATTTAATTCTATACAGTCAGAACCTAGGTCTAAATCCTATCGAAAAACCTGTGGAATGACCTTGAAGAGGGCTGTGCACAGGAAATCCCCTTGCAGTTTGATCAATCTGGAGTGATTTTTTATTTTTTTTGTTGCAAGGAAGAATGGAATAAACTTGCTAAATTTAGATGCACGAACTTGGTAAACTCTTACCCCAAAAGATTGTGTGCTGTATTACAAGTAAAAGCGCTTTAGCAGAGTATTAGTCCAGGGGCATGCACGCTTATGCTAATCATTAAGTTATTATTAAGTAATTTCTTTCTAAAACATTTTTTTAAATTAAAACTAAGGTTCTTAGGTTAGATAAAGGTCAAGCTAACATAATTTCATATTAGCGGTACTGTTTTGTTGATGAATGGAAACATTTACACATAATTGCTCAACCTTAAAACGGTTTAAGTAATTATAATAATGATACATCTTGTGTATTGTGATTAGAGATGCATCGATAATGATACTGGTATCGGGTGTGGGTCTCATGGGTGTTGGTCTATGCTGAACAGATGATGGCTGTCTTACTATATTTCACTGTTAATGATGGTAATGAAAGCAGACTTGAAAACTGTGCTCTCTGAAAATATCTAGCGGAGGCTCTGGCCCCACCCCAGTGTGACATGAATATTTATCTTCCAGCAGGTTATTGTTGCTGAACTGCTAGAAGTCCAGGTGGTGCACTGAAAGCAACACTGTGGGCTGTATATATAATTGGAGTGCTCTTGAGGGCAGGCCTGGCCTTTTAGGGTGGGACAGTATCCAACCCACTTGGGAAAGTGCTGCTCAAAATTCTTGTCGAAAAATAGCTCATAATCTTAGATCAGGCCTAGTTAATCGGTGACAATCCAGGGCTGTGGCCAGGCAGCAGACAAACAGAGCTAAACCGAGCGTCTGCTAGCTGCTTTCACCTGTCACTCGGGTTTCGTCATTTTGAAACTGCATCTGTTCCCCAAGCTAAACGGAAACACAAATGTACAAGTTCTCAGGAAGTCTCGTTTTAGTAATCAAATTATTGATACATAAATTTATTCAGTAGAATATTAGTTGTCTTGCGTGTATTCATTTACACATAATGATCAAGCATCTAATGCAATCTGTTTATCAGAAATGTGGATTAGATCGAAATAGACCTTGCACTGCTCGTTTGAGTCACTGCTTCTGTCCAGCCAAGGACTACAGCGTTCACACTAAATAATGCAAGTGCTCACGCTGTGAAACACGCACTATATAGACTCTTCTGCCTACTGTAAAATTTCAGTAGATAAAAGTTTAGAGAGTATATATTTTATTCTTTTTCCCCCTCATTCCTCAATCTGCCAGTTTCAGTGCAGAGCCCATACCGCTCTCCTTTGAAATATAAAGCGCTCTCCGTTTCCTCTTAACGTTTTTTTTTTCTTTTACTTTCTTTTTCCTTCTTGTTGCTGGTCATGGAAGGATGAAAAAGAAATACTATACTGGCATGTATGTTATTGCCAGACAACTCGACTAACCTGGCTTTCGTGCAGTCATTATGCTGTTTTGTTGACGTTCTTCTTGTTGCCATGCGAACACCTTCATGTTTCTGGGGAAATTTGGTTGGTGAGACTGCTCACGTTGTCAGACAGCTGACCAAGAAGTCTGACCGAATCAGAAATGTTAGCAATAATCTGCCAGCAGATTGTTGGGATGGTTGCTGCTCCAGACATGCCTTCATCCGCATGCCAAACAATAATCCATGAAGCTGCAGTTAGGCCCGAATCTGAAAATTGATCAGTGACCGAATCGTCCATGATCGTGTCAGCAGTATTACCAACCACTTTTATTCTGATTAGACAAAAGTGTATTTGATTTCTTTTGCATTTCCCAGAAGCGTTCTGATGACCTGGGTTTTTTTTTTTTTTTTCAACATTATACAAATCCAACACCAGGTTTATCTGGTTTGGAAGGAATCATGCCGAATGTTGTTGCTGGCAGCAGCCCAGGTTTACGTCTCGAAACAAAATTGTTTCATGACATTTCTGAGTTAATAACGGTAAGAGTGGCCGGTTCGGGGTGAACCCTCAATCTAACTCACGATGGTGCTAAGCCCGTCATCGAGGAGGTATTATTTATAGCTATAAACCACAGCGCTCTGTCGGTTTAATCCTGCCTCGTGTTGCTTTTTTAGGCCGTATTTCTCCCCATTTCACCCTGCTCTGTTCTCCCATCAGCACAAGAAATCCCTCCAGCAATTAGGCTGCAGAAATGAAATTGTCACTTAAATTCTATTCATCCCTCCATCCATCCATTATCTGTACCGCTTATCCTACACAGGCTCGTGGGGGAGCTTGGAGTCTATCCAAGGGATCTCGGGGCAAAAGGCAACGGGGAATTCTGGACAGGGAGCCAATCCATGACAAGGCACAATCACACACACGTTCACCCACTATTGACGATTTGGTAATGCCAGTAAAACCTACAGCACGTGTCTTTGGACTGGTGGAGGAAACCGGAGTACCCAGAGGAAGCCCCCAAGCATGGGGAGAGCATGCAAACCCTGTGTGCACACACACACACACACACACACACACACACATGGGCGAACCCACAACCCCAGATGTGCAAGGCAAACGTGTTAAGCACTAAGCCACCATTCCCCAATCAATTACAATTTAAAACAAAACAAACAAAAAACATTTTATTTATTCCTATTCTTATGCAGGGCTCTTTGGCAACACTGGGATCTGACCTCGTGACTTTATACTCTCTAGCATAGAACCTTTATCACCAAGCCACTACTACTCCAGGTCTTTTTATCCCATTACTACATTAGATACAGATTAGTTTTGGCTGTTTTGGATTGAACTGTGGATTGAAAGAGCTGGTGCTGTTTTTTCTTTATGACCATGGGAAAGGTAAGAATTAGATTCAGCTTATAAAGGCCTGTGTAATGAAAATGTGTTGCATCTCTTTGCATCTTTGTGTATCCATTTAGAACACAGTGTACCGTATTATTAGAACTCAGAGGTTAAGGCTTTGTTCTACTGTGCTTTTAAATCCCAACTCTGCTGAGCTGACGTTTTTGGGCTCTTGGGTAAAAATTTGTACCTTCATCTTCTCAGCTCAATTGTATGTCGCTTTGAATAAATGCATCTGCTCAATGAGTAAATGTCTTCGTTGTGTAGTAAAGCATTTCTCAGTGAAACTACCGGTAATTGTTTCGAATCAGCACATCAAATTGATTGAAGGTTATAGTCTTACAAAGCCATATGTCATTCCTGAAGATTTGTATAGAATATTGAATTCTGTGCAAAACCTACCAAGTATCCTTCTTTTATGTTTTTTTTTTCATTGCCTGTTTTTTTTTCCTTTCTTTTTTTTTTTCTTTCCTCCATATGGCTCAAATCTTAAAGTTTCCTGGCTATAATGTGACTAAACTGAAGTCTGAGCCAGGGAAGCACCTTGTGGCTTTTTACACTCAAATCATAAATTACACTGATGATGTAACTTGAGCGATGGATGTGGTGTTCTTTGGATGTATGCTGAAGCACGCTGAAGCTGAATTGTCTGCTTCTGTTTGGGGAATTTTTTTTTTCTTTTTTTTTTTTAACTTTCAGATGTTCTTTTTCCCCACTTTTGGGAGTTGAGGTGAATTTTCCGGTTTTTCTTTTGGTGGGAAGTAGTAGCTCAACCCTGCTCAATGCATTCTCAGAACTGCTGCTAAGAGCAGCCCAGAACAAACTTGAGGGTGTTCATGGTCTTTGTGATCAAATAAGGGGCAGGCTGTAAGCTTCAAGGAGTAATTGGAAATTACTGGGAATATTTAATGGGAAATTATAGGCTTCGAAGTTTTCTGTGTTCTGCTTAGTACAACCCAAAACTTGAATGGGTAGCTATTTTTTTTTTTAACAAAAAAAACCCCAAACAAGCTCCTCTACAAAAAGTTCCTCTTAAGAAACACTTCTAGTGGAATCGACTTGAAAGATGCTTCAACCAATCGACAGGAAATATACAACATGTATAATCTGTTTTATACCACAGTTGAATTAGAAAGCGTGTTAATTTTCTATACCAGCATGGCTGTGACAGAAATTCCAGTTTATATAGCTCATTAACAGGAAGTTGTATGGCAGAACGCTTCCCATGAGCGAATATTTTAAATAAAAAATATATATATTAAAGCAAAGAAGGAGGCGTTAAGTAACAACATTTCTGGAGAGGACTGTCGGGTGTTTAAAACTTTATGTTCAAAAGAGAGGACGTTCTTGGTTTCTGTCTAACATGACAAGCTGTGGTTTTTGTGTGTGTGTGTCTTATTAACTTCAGATGAGATGACATGAGAGGGGGAAAAAGGGAGGTTGGTGAGGGAACGAAAGTTTGTAACGTAACCAGTACAGGAATAAACTTGTCTCGCAGACATTCCTTAACGTTAAATGCAACTGTAAACAGTTAAAAGGGTGACTTGTTTATTAATGATTAAAAAAAAAATCAGCATGGTACCACCACTATCACGCCACCCCAGCATCGATCACTTTCCTATAACAGCATGACAAGTGTTTTATTTCTGTGATCAACTCTGTGGTTTCATTTCCCTAGCGTAGTCTATGACATAAATATATTACTGTAATTCTCTGACTATTGAGCGCACCTGAATATAAGCCGCACCCGCTAATTTTAAGAAGAAAAACAATTTTGTACATATATAGGCCGCACTTGTCTATAAGCCGCAGGTGTCCACGTTGTAACTGTCATGATTCGTGACATAAACGAAGCAGGACGGATGCAAGTGCAGTTAGGACGAGAGCTTTTATTGAAACAGGAAAGCAGATTCAAGAAACAAAGCATGACCAACTCAATGAACTAAGCTAACTAAACCAATTAACCTAAACATTAACTATGACATGGAACAAAGACTCTATATCTATACTCTATATCTATACTTCTACATCTATATTTTAAACTAAGTCTATACAACTCTAAGCTATACTATCCGCTACTAGGCTATAAGCTATGCTACAAGCTACTAGGCTATAAGCTATGCTATAAGCTACTAGGCTACAGGCTAAGCTATAAGCTATGTTATAAGCTATGTTATAAGCTAACTAGCCTCGACACGAACTCAGACATGGCTAGGAAACATGAACAAGAACCAAGACACATGGCATGAACAAAGACTCTAACTATATTCGCTATCTAATTCTTACTCTATATCTAATTACCCGTGTTGTGTGTGTCATGGCTCCCGGTATATATACACACCAGCCAAACTGCTAACAGCTGTGGGCAATACCAAAACACACGTGACTCGACAACACATGTCTCCGCTCCGTCTTGTCTTGACGTCAACCAGTATACATTTCTTCGTGTGTTTTCCCTGATGAGGGGGTGTGCATGAAGCGCAAAACAACTGATCTGAAGAATGTAGTGTGAGCGCGTTAGATTTAATTTGAACAGTTTCATTGGTCCACTGTGACCTGTTGGGTAATTTCATTGGTCCGATGTGACGAGGCAAAATGTTTTGGCGGCATGAAACTCATTAGCCCGTAAAAATCCATAAATTAGCCGCATCATTGTTTAAGCCGCAGTGTTCAAAGTGTGTGAAAAAAGTAGCGGCTTATAGTCCGGAAATTACAGTACTCTTTAAAAAAAAAAAATTATTAGTAGTATGTTTTTAATAGAACACATCAACTACATTAAGACAATGAAACCGTTGTCTTGCTCAAAAAAGAAACGGAGCTTCCACTTCTTTATAGCAGACATTGTTCTGTCATGAAATGAGCAAACCCATTTGGGAAGACATGAATGGTAAATTGCTTTTGTGCACCCTATAATAGACTGCGATATCGTTTTAAATATATTCTGAAGGTATTATTACGCAGAATTGTTCATGTTTGAATTGAAATCACCTTTCATGTACTGAGCAGCCTAGACATATGTTCAATGTAGTAATCTTTCATGTTTAGGCTACATAAATAAGCACATTTAAGTCTAAAAAGTCATAGTATATAATCGCACATGGCCATTTCCGAGAGCGCTCCACCCAATCCCAGTATTTCATCAGAAGCCTGTTCGATGGAAGCATACATCATCCTTAAAGGTTAAGCTTCATGTCTTGAAAAAAGTGCCAATGCTTCACTAGTACACTCCTCAGTTAATGAGCTTTATGCTTGGGTTGTATTCTTGGGTATAGGCATGTGCCAGATGAATAAATGAACTAAACCTTTACTCTGTTACTTGTTTGATGTGTTTTTGACCCTCTGATGCTGTTTCCACCCACATATACATGGACCTCTAATTACAGCAGTACATACATAGCATGTTTTTTTTCTGTTTTTTTTCTTCTGGTGAACTTTAATCTACAGAGGATGCTTAACGCTCGCCGGCCATTGTGACGTTTTCTTGTCGATACAATGTTCATGAGGAAGACCGCTTTTCTGTAGTAGTTGCTGTAGTAGTACACGATGAAAAACGACATTGTGACAAGTGGAAATACGTTAAATATAGTCAAATTTCTGTTGTATTTATTATATGATCACAATAAACCAAATATGAGAATATTAAACCTGTTTCATGCCGTTTGTTCTCATTTCAAGCTTGATGTGGTCTTGTTCTATTATCAGGTAATAACACTCCTTTTAAGCAATTATTTCTAAAAAGACCAAAATTATCTGCCAATAGAATAAGAAAACTACAAAGCTTGAAATGAGTAATAATATCTAGAAATAGGGTTAGTAGAAGTTAATAGAATAAAAGTTCTTTTCACTTGCTAAGATTCTTTTTTTTTTTTTGACAGTGCAGTAGGATAAACTCAGCAAAAAAAATTACTTTGTCAGGAGAATGTATTTTAAAGATAATTTAGTAAAATCCAAATAAGCTTTACAGGTCTTTATTGGAAAGGGTTTAAACGATGTTTTTATGCTTTTTCAATGAACCATAAATAATTATTGCACATGCACCTGTGGAACAGTCCTTAAGACACTAACAGTTTACAGGCAGTAGGTGATTAAGGTCACAGTTACAATAATTTAGTACACTAAAGAGACCTTTCTACTGACTCTGAAAAACACCAGAAGAAAGACGCCCAGGGTCCCTGCTCACCTGTGTGAACATGCCATGGGCCTGCTGCAGGGAGGGATGAGGACTGCAGATGTGGCCAGAGCAATAAACTGCAGTGTCTGTAATGTAAGACGCCTAAGACAGTGCTACAGGGAGACAGGAGGGACAGCTGATCATCCGTGAAGTGGAAAATTACATGTAACCATGTGTCCCCCCCCAGACGTGATCAAGAAATTGCAGATGCCTTGGTGGAAGAGTGGAGTAACATCTCACAGCAAGAACTGACAAATCTGGTGCAGTCCATGAGGATGAGATGCACTGTAGTACTTAAAGCAGCTGGAGGACACGAGATACTGACTGTTACTTTTAATATTGACCCGCCCCCCCTTTGTTCAGGGACTCATTATTCCATTTCTGCTACTCAAATGTCTGTGAAACTTTTTCATTTCATGTCTCAGTTGTAGAATGTTTTTATGTTAATACAAATATTTACACATGCTAAGAATTTTTTTTTGCTATGTGTGTGTGTGAGATATATATATATATATGTGTGTGTGTGTGTGCGTGTGTGTGTGTGTGTGTGTGTGTGCCCCATTTAAAATGTTCAAAAGTAAATACTTTTAGTGATAATTCACAGTGCTGCCATTTAAAATGCATAGAATTTGTAATTATACCTTTTTTGTGCTTTTCAGCCTTACTAACTTGGTATCACTGGAACTCAGAGAGAACATGCTAACATATTTACCCGAGTAAGTACACTGTGTGTGTTGTTTGTGTGTGCGTGCTTGATTTCACACCTTTATATTATCTGTTATCTGTTGCCTCTGTCAGATCTCTTTCCCAGCTACATAGACTGGAAGAACTCGATTTAGGGAACAATGAGCTGTATAATCTGGTAAGCTCAGTTTTATTCATTTGCTTTATTTTTTTTGGAGAACCCAATGTTATTTTGTAGGTTTTGTAATTTGTTTTAAAAACCTTTTGGGGAAACAGAGCCACCGATTTTCTTCATGTGAACATTTGCCTCAACGTCTTTGCTGTCTCTGATTCACAAAAACAGGAATTGTACCAAACATGCAATGTGCTGAAACAGACTCGAGTGCCAGTTAACAAATGTTTTGCATAGCTCTGCATTCCTGCACATACTGGTGATTGTCACCTACTCCTTGTTTTTCTGAATTGTGCAACACTGATTTCTTTCAGCCCGAGACAATTGGATGCCTTGTGAGCTTGAAGGACCTGTGGCTGGATGGAAACCAGCTGAGTGATTTACCAAAGGTAGAGTATTCCTGAAATGTTCTCATTAAGGCCATCTCATTGCCACTGTGTGTGAGGTGATCCAGTGTTAGAAAACATTCATGGTATGATAAGCGTTTAACTCAATATTGTACTTTTCAGTATATTGCAGTATTTGTTGATGCTTCACGTTTGTAATCAGAACAATATTAAAATTTGAAATACTTGCAATGCAAGTACCACCGAGACAGTTTGAACTCTTTTTACTAGAGGTGTGAATTGTGTCTCCAGCAGGGGGCTCACACATCCCTTTCCCATCGCTTTGCTCACACATACTCTACACACAGAAACCCAACTAATCCTGACTAATCTTATAACAGACTTGTGGCGATGAAATAATTCTTTTGTTGGTACTGAAATGCGTGATAAGTTTTGTTCAAAACCCTTCAGATTATGTTTACACCCTGGGTTGCATAGTAGCAATGTTGCCTTGTATCTCCACGGTCTCTGGTTCGATTCTTAAGTTACTGTCTGTGTGCCATTTCGCATGTTTTTCTCTATGTGTATTTTTTTTCTCTCTCCCCCACCCCTGGATCCGGATCCACCGCAACCAGGAATACAGATTAATTTCATTTGCATATCGCCTTTCTCAAACCTGAAGACCATTTTAAAAATATATTGCGAAAGAAACCCAAAGACGTGAAACAAATCAATTTGACACACGACAAAAACATGGCAACAATGAAACGTACATCAGGCTCAGAATCAAACCTCAAACGTATAAATGGAAGAAAAATGTAAAAATAAATAAAGAAAAAGCTTTTGTGAGAAGCAGCAGCAAACACACACACACACACACACACACACACCGTGTTCTCTCAGCCGGATGTGTTTGCTCTTCGCAGGTACTGCAGTAATCATCTCATTACATGGCTGATTACATGGCATCTCAAAATGCTAAACAAAGAATTAACTACCAGCCGGTGAAGACAGATAAACACAGTTTGATTTTGAGTTTGTGGGATCATTTAAAAAAAATTGTTTGTAGTAGAAGATGTAGTGAAAAGCCAAGCTGCGTTATTGACCACAAGCCCAAATGCCAGAGGCATAAGATTAAGAACGTAGATCAATATGCATGACTAGCCACACGTGTCCAATAAGATGGCAGAAGGAGTACAGATAATCGCCATTCTGGGAATAAAGCACTATATTTCTTTTCTTATCGTTATATTGAGATTATCTATCAGCGTTACTCTTTTCAAATGCATCTTTTCTTATGGATATAAACGGAAACGTCACATTCATCTCACACATTTCAGATTCATTTTGATTTATTGACCCACAGGGATAATTTCATGTTGCTGATATTTAGATTTTCGTTTTCGTAAACACATAAAATCTGACGTCTTTTAGTTGGCGCTATGAGGACCAGATGGTTTCCTGTACACTGGACATAGGCTAAATTTACGTTTGACTTTGGCAAACGTACTTATTCAGAGCGTCTTACGTTTCTCATTTATACGTCTGAGCAGGTGAAGGTTAAGGGCCTTGGTGTGCCCTTGAGCAGTTTCAGCTTGGCGATGCTGGGATTTGAACTCACAACCTTCCAATCAGAAGTCCAATATCTTAGTCCACTTCCCAAACATAATGGAGTTGTAAAGCATAAACTGTACTCAACATATGACATTTGAGATTCAACTCCTTCTGTTTTAACATTGGCCGACAAAGTTTGCAGTCAACATTGTCTCTTTTATCACAAACAGCAGTACCAGGTACCTTTTTAGCATTAAACATTTTAGCTTAAAACAACAGCTGTCTGCCTGTGTTTGTTTTTTGTTTTTTTTTTAATTGTATTTATTTATTTATTTATTTATTATTTCTTAAAATAAATATATGAAAGAATATTAACTTGACAAATTTGAGTATATCAGACAGGGTTTCATAGACTATTCAACTAATTGATTAATACATTCACTAATTTCTGCTTTTGGGTACACTGAGCTAGATCCTTTAAGTCCTGTAAGTTGCGAAGTGGGGCCTCCATAGATCAGACTTGTTTGTCCAGCACATCCCACAGATTCTTGATCAGATTGAGGTTGGAGGCCGAGTCAACAGCTCAAACTCTTTGTCATGCTCCTCAAACCATTCCAACAAATATTGTTGCCATGAAGGTGTGTACTTGGTGTGCAACAATGTTTAGCTAGGTCGTATTTGTCAAAATAACATCTACATGAATGCCATGAACCAAAGTTTCCCAGCAGAACATTGCCCTGAGCATCACACTGCCTCCACTAGCTTATTGTGCATCCCATAGTGCATCCTGGTGCCATCTGTTCCCCAGATAAACGACGCACACACACATGATGTAAAAGAAAACGTGATTCATGAAACCATGTCACCTTCTTCTATTGCTCCATGGTGAAGTTCTAATGCTCATGTGCTCATTATGGGTGCTTTCGGCAGTGTACAGGGGTCAGCATGGGCACTCTGACCGGTCTGCGTCTCCACAGCCCCATATCCAGTAAGCTGTGATGCACTGTGTCCTGACTCCTTTCTATCTTAGCCAGCATAAACCTTTTCAGCAATTTGTGTTACAGTAGCTGTTCTGTGGGATCAGACCAGACGGGCTAGCCTTCACTCAGATCCTTGCAGTTGCCCGTTTTCCCTGCTTCTATCACAACTTTGAGAAATGAACGTTCACTTGCTGCCTAATATATCCCACCCCTTGACAGGTGCTACTGTAGTGAGATAGTCAGTGTTCGCTTCACCTGTCAGTGCTTTCGATGTGTGGCCGATCAGTGTATTATTAACCTATAATCTGCGTCTGTTCCTCACCGTGCACTCAGTTTCAGAATTAACCATTTGAACTGAGCTGCCAACTCGAAGATTACAACGTGAATGTATTATTTTGCACATGTATTTCACCCACTTATTTACTTTTGGTGTTAACAGCCTAAAAAATGTGTTTGTATTTGTAGCCTGTGTATGATTGTTAAATAAAGTGCAGTTTGACACAGTCTTTGCTGCATAAGTAAAATAGCCCCAAAATAGCAAAGTATTTGACTACTTTTTGAATGAATGACTGACTCGAAAAAAAAATAGTAGTCGTGCAACCTCTAGTTCTTCATTAGTACTAGATTAATCAACAACTTGTACCCATCACTAATCATCTGCCCAAATTCTCCAAAACAAACTGCTCCTATCTGTACAGTTGCCATTATATAATAGGCAAAAGGATGTAGTAGGACAGGGTACAGTAGTAGCTGAAAGCATCAACAGTAGCACCTTTTAGCTCTTTTTCTAAGATGACTCTTGTGGTCCTGAGCAACAAGTAGAATGATTATAATCACACATTGGATTATGGGCTGATTCTTGGCGGTTCTAAACGTGGACGTATTTTTCTCATTTCTCGCAGGAGCTAGGGAGCATGAAGAACCTGCTCTGTCTGGATGTGTCTGAGAACAAGTTGGAGCACCTCCCAGAGGAAATGGCTTGCCTGCTCTCGCTCACCGACCTGCTGGTGTCCCAGAACCTCATCGATGCCCTGCCAGAGGGCATAGGTCAGTCATTATACATCTTTCTACACAGAAGACGCGTGTGCATTCACCATTGGCATAATTTTGACTCTGCTGCTAAATACAGCGTCTTCTGTGTAGAAAGATGTATTGCAATTTCCATCAGTTATCATGTTTTGCAAGTTCTCTTCCCTATTTAGCAATGAATGTCGCATTGGGTATGTCTTTTGATTTAGGCGGAGTAATCAAAACAAATTTTGAAGTTTACAGCATATTTAATTTATTTGCAGTGTAAACAATATTTACGGAAATAAACATGCAGAAACTCTTCACATGCTTGAGCCTCCTCGTGATGGCTTTTCAAGCAAACAAGAGATTAAATATATGTAACTAGGACTAAATTCTGTGTTTTGTATTTGACAACACCTGGCCTTTTCCTAACCTGTTTATTTCACTGTATCACTCCGATTAAAATGATCATAAACATAATGTCATTATTTTAATATTATTAAAAAGGTCAACAGTACGAGGACAGGATATAGGATACATGAAAATAATACAAATACAATAGTGGCAATTAGGACTGTGTGATACTAGGATATTATATGGGTATTGTGATAAATTATGTCATAATACGCTTTTCAGAGACATTGTGGATATCGCAATGTTTTTATTATGTTGTAGTAATTTGCTTATCGCTCAATCTGTTTTAGAATTCAACCAAGATCTTACAGGGATCATCTCATACAGCGTAACAAGTAATAATCTTAAAAGACTGTTTTAGTCTAAACCTTACGCTTAGTTCTGCCTACGAACCAAAAATTGTATTTATTTATTTATTTTTAATCTCTGAACATGCTAGTAAAATATCTGCCGGGGAATATGAGTGCGTCCATTCTCTTTCATTTAAGTTTTAATCCTGTATCACTCATGTCTGCCCACAGGAAAATTAAAACGCCTTTCCATTCTGAAAGCGGATCAGAACCGCCTGCTCCAGCTGCCTGAGAGCATCGGAGACTGTGAAAGTCTTACAGAACTGGTGCTGACTGAGAACCAGCTGCTGGTGAGCCCCACACACACACACACACACACACACACACACACACACACACACACACACACACATATATACATTCCACTCAATTAAATAAAAACCTTTAGCGATGTGCAGGATGTGTGAGCCATCTTGTTCCACCTTTGGCACTGCAGTATTTTTAATTTTGTTATAAGGGCCATTTGGACATTGAAATTGATTTTAATGGGGCCTGAGGGTGCTTAAGAGATCTGTTAGATTATTACTGTAAATGACATGACCTCGGTGTTGACCTCAGTACTTAGCAAAGTGCCATTCATTACCATTTTCCAGCCTTGTGAATGTACCTTTATCTCATCAAGAGTTCAATTACTTGAACAAGCTGGCTGATAATATAGACATAAAAGCTTCAGTTCTGTATAAAACGGACTTCATATCTGCTTTTCTCAGAGGTTGCCGAGAAGTATCGGAAAGCTTAAGAAACTCTCAAACTTCAACTGTGACAGGAATCGTCTGGTATCTTTACCCAAAGAGGTATGTACTATTTCACTCCTAGCCTTTATTATTTGAGTGGCGACCCATTTTTGGCCCAGCAGTGACTAGACACAGTGGTCAAATGGTAGTGTGTGTGTGATGCTGGTCCAAGCCTCAGTAGATTTGCTCAATCCGAATGTTAGATTGAGTATAATTTTATAATCCGAAAGAAATCTGTGTTTAATGGTGGTCGGTAAGTGTACAGAGTGTGTATACTAGTGTATACTACTATCATGCTGACACTTTCTACTTATTGTACTTACTAATGCTGTCAAAATAACCCTAAGCAATTTTTATGGTATTGATATCACTGTGAGCATCTCGCCGTGCAAGTGAAAAGACTTTAATCGGGGTTGTATAGTGGTGCTCAACAAAAGCATGGGACAATTGTCCTTTTGTTTTCTATTTCACGCTGATTGCTTCTGTCACAAGAGATTGGATAAATGATTTCTGTATTGATCAAGGGTCTGTAATTGGGTCAGAAAAGAGATGTCTCTTCTTTTTTCCTTCGCTGTCAAGGGAGACCAATTTCACAGAAAATTATCAGCATCTTGAACTCCCATGACCTACTGGCTGGTCAAGACTTCCACTCCTCACACTCCTAGCAATATACGGTCATGCGGACAAAATAAGTGCATCCCATGAAAAATGCTGGCTTTTTTGACATATTTGGACAAGCAAACATTTGATCCTCTTTGAAACAGTGCCTATTAACCAACTTGATAGACATGAATTTACATGTATTCAACAGAAATATCAATAGATGTGATAATCTTCTGTAGAAAACGTTAGTACGCTCTTAGCCTCAGAAGCTAGTATAGCCCTCTTTTGCAGAAATAGCGTCTTGTAGGCATTTTGCATAATTGTCCACCAAGATTACTGGAAATTTTAACTGCTCTTCCAGACAGTTTTTCAGTCAAATTTTTTTTGGAGTGTGTTGAATTCATCAAATTTGAAATGAGTATATATTTAAAAAAAAAATTATAATAATAATTAAGCAGAACAGCAAATGATGCATGATGTGTTTTCAATATAGTACAGGGTGAATTGAATTTCCAAATTACTTTTTTTTTTTTTTGCATTTTCTATACTGTCCCAACTTTTTCGGAATCGGAGTTGTATATTGTGCCACTTTAGACTTTAAAGTCACAATCATGTTTTGTATAATGACGAAACTGGCACATCATGACACTGTATTCTGGCCGTGTTGGTCATCCCTGGCTCTCTCACACTCGTGTAGCTACAGTGTGCTTGGGCAAAGCGAGGCCAAGCTGTGGTTAATGTGCAATCTGAAAGCCCTTTCTCAGACTTGAAACAATAGCCCAGTGTCACACTGATTCAGATTGTGTAGCGAGCGTGTTCAGCCACTCGGCTGTTTGTCTGACCTCACACAGTGCTGCCACACACCAAGCGCTGGCAAATTTCCATCATGCTGTTACACACCACATATTCAGTATCCAGATCACTTGGAGATGATACTTTTTCAAATACAAGGTGTGGTGGTGTAAGACGTAATACATTTAAATCCTCAACACTCCTGACCTACTTTTATAATACATTTTATTTGGATGAGATTTGTTGTTTGCTCGTTCTGTCCAGTCTTCGACATAAGCTTCCCCACCTTACAGGTAACGAAGATGAGTGTTGAACACGTATCTTTATATATTCCTGCTGTGTTATGTTGAGATCAGGTTACAGGTGTATATACTGTTTATATTCTCTATGTATATAATATAATATCAGGCTCAGTCACTGGAAGGTAGATTTGTCGCTGTCTGGCTGTCCATTAATGCCATGCTATAGATCACCACTAATTGCTTCTAAAATTAGGCCCCGCTATCAGCCCCATCAGCAGCGTATAGATCCCACACCAAGACTTGCATGTGTTACAGGGGTGCTGTGCTTCACGCGTGCATTCTTTTATCCATTCTTTTGTTCAATTATAAAATAGATCGCATATCAAGACAAACAAATGTCTGCTGCCTGCCCTTTCTCCAGTTTTTTCTTTCAGGACTGTGTTAATAATAGCCTGGGATTCTCAAGAACCTGAACATTTTAGAGCCATAAGAGATTAATCCCTGGTCATGACTGATTTGCCCCATATTATTCCACTCAACACTCAAGCTCCTATAATAATGCTTTCCTCTCTAGAGCTATTACTTCTGACATGTTTGTGTGCATCTGTTTTTTTTTCTTTCTTTTTCACAGATAGGAGGCTGCAGCAGTCTGAACGTGCTGTGTGTGAGGGACAACCGTCTGACACGCATCCCCGCCGAAATTTCACAGGCTACAGAGCTGCATGTTTTTGACTTGTCTGGAAACAGGTTAGGCAGTTGTAAGCCTGAGTTGTTCGGGGTAAATCCCAGAATAATTCAACCCCAAATTAGTTACCGTTTGTTCCCCAAATATATAGGGGGCACCGATATTTGAAAAGGCAGATCAGGACCCTGTATACAAACATAGAAAATATATAAACACACCTATAACATTTGGTATGTCTAAACATACTAGTGGGTACAACACAGCAGTAAGTGGCATTTAAATTGGGTTTGGCATATTTTAAGCAACATAAGCATGTTGCACATAATGCTAATGCAGGTATGAATAACCCAGCTAAAGCCATTATTATTTCCCTGCAATATTTCATTGTGATCAGAGTTGGCATTCATAGTCAGGCTGTCTTGTATGTAAAAAATAAATAAATAAATCTACATCTCGCTCTTACATAGTAACATATTTGGCAGGTGCAGTTGTATGAATTCAATATGACTCAAGAATACATTGTTTAAAATGGAGTCATTTTCAGGGATTATTAGGGGGCCATGATTGAAAAGGGCCAGTGGGGGAATTTCACCAGGCCACCGGGGTTATACCCCTACTCCTTTACGAGAAGTGTCCTGAGATGTGTAATGACCACAGAGAGTCAGGACCTCGGTGTAGCGTCTCATCCGAAAGACTGTGGGTTTTTTTTTTTTTTTTTTTTTTTAAACTACACACAGTATAGTGTCCCCCTCACTATACAGGGGAATTAGGCCCGCAGAGTGAGTGCCCCCTGCTGGCCTCACTAATACCACTTCCAGCAGCAACCTTAGTTTTCCCCAGGAGATTTCCCATCCAGGTCCTGGCCAGGCTCAACCCTGCTTAATTTCAGTGGGGAAACCAAGCGAGAACTGCAAGGCAGCCAATTTATTACAACTGAGGGTATTAAAAGCCACTAGGTGGTGGAGGTAGTATGTTTTGTAGGATTTATATGGAATCATGACTGTACACAGCAGATGAACTGATATTAGATTTTAGAGTTGATCCAAACAAGGTCAAATGTCAGAAATAGTTTTTCTTCAATAGCTTTCTTGGATTTTGAGGCATGTATTTTTAGGGTGTTTGAGTTTGAGACATACAGATTATTAATAAGACGAAGGGAAAGGACTAGACTTGTTGGCGGTGGATGCAACCCTGAGTTCTTCTTATTTATTCTTAATAGTTCATTTGATAATTTATTAAAAAAAATTTGATAATGAAGAAAAAAACTCACCAAATGTCCCCCCCCCATATCATTTATATTTCTTTGTTTTTGCTATTTTGTCCTATGGGTATGCAAACATTGGCACTGGACTATATGTATAAATTCCTGTGTTTGAGAAGGTCTCTGCTCAGCGTGAGCATGTTGTCCCCTGTGTTTTCTGTAGGCTGACTTATCTACCCATGTCGCTCACCACGCTGAGGCTCAAAGCTCTCTGGTTGTCAGAGAATCAGTCTCAGCCGTTGCTCACGTTCCAGACAGATGTGGATCCTGACACAGGGGAGAAAGTACTCATCTGTGTCCTTCTGCCTCAGCAGCCTTGCGAGAGTGAAAAAGGTGCCTAACACGTTACTTAGAAAGATTGCTAGTCCTGTTGTTTACATTAATAAAAAGACTCCGGGAAATGGTATGGTTATTAGACTTGGGCATTTTATTCTTCAAAGTAAATATGTATGGTGTTTGAACATATATTGCGTATGTTACCTCTATGGGTTTAAGATGTTTGACCCTTTCTTTGTTTCTGTCTGTCTGCTAGAGTTTTCTTGTTGGTAATGTTGGTACCTCCAGTTAAGGTTCCATTTTAGTGAACACAGAGCTATTTCATCTCCCATGACTGTTGGGACTTGAGCAAAACCCTTAACTGTAAACTGTAATGTTGCCTTGTGTACATGTCTCCCAAATGAATATTGGTGCTACATACCACAGGTCACCAACCCTGTTCCTGGAGCTCTACCTTCCTGAAGACTTTAGCTCCACCCATAATTCTGACCACCTGATCATTAGAAGTCTTAAGAAATTAATCAGCTAAAACAGATGTTAGATTTTGGTTGGAGATTAAACCTGCAGGAAGGTAGAGCTCAAGGATGAGGTTTGGTGACCGCTAGTTTATACTATCATGAGGGATTATGGTCCGCCCCGTATGCAATCATGGGGAAGGATCATTCAGTTATGTTTATTTTCAATTACTTTTGTCGTAATTTTCGAATAATTTTTCACATCAGAGCCCTAAGCTGCTGCGCTTGACCCGGCATGGCTACTAGGATTTTAATTTGCTCTGTGCTTGTCTATAGCACATATTCTTATAGAAGAAGAATACATATTTTTTTGGAATGCTTGATAAGCAGACAGAGCCTAAAATCGCTGATCTTGTCTGGCACTGTTTTATGTACACCCGCTGGATTGCATGGCTTAAAGAAGCTTATCTCTGCCTAACCACACTCGTTGCTATTAAGCATTAACCACAGTGGCAAGTGGCATCACATCCACTGATGTGTGAGAGTGCTCCATAATTAATTTCATATATCTATATATATATTTTTTCCTATGAATGTAAATGTAGTGTCGATAAAGACGAATAGAAAGTTTGTCACTTTTTAACCTCTTCTGAGTAGCAGCTGTGTTTTCTTGTTTAGGCCGAGGGATTATGATTATTTGTCATGACACGGACTGATGAGGGTGGAAAACCCGTGGAGGCTAGGTCACTGGGGGGCGTTGGGGGGGCTCTAAATAAGTCCAGGTTTATATAAATCGAGTATAATCTGAGTCCTAATCTGACATTTTTTACTTGCTGGGTATCACAGGTGAACTCTTCAGTTGAGGTTATTGTATTTTGGCTTAACCTTCAGCTGTGGGGAAAATATTTGGGGAATGGTGAGGTGAGACGTGATCGTGGAAAGTGTGTGTGTGTGTGTGTAGGCTCTGATAACCTGGCACGCTGTGGCGCTCTGGAGAGTCTCGTGAACGATGTGGCTGATGACACGTGGGACAACAGAGCCGCGAATAGAATGAGCACCATCCGATTCCTCGATGACGACGATGACGATGATGATGAAGAGGTGAGAGAATTGTGAAATGCTGGACTCTGTATCACCTGAGTGTGTGTGTGTGTGTGTGTGTGTGTGTGTGTGTAACGTTAAACTGAAATAACTACTCAGACGATTATTATTATTATATTACTACTGCTACCATCTAATTTATAAGATTGGTTTTGATGCAGGTGTTTACTGTATCATTAATTAAAATTCAAATGTGCAAACGCTTATGTCAGAGTGTCAGAATCCCGAGTTTGAGTGAGGAAAATTTCACGCCTGTGGATTTCGGAGATTACGCTGTAGGTTGCCGAGTCAGGATTGTCAGAATTTTTGGAAAGGGAAAGGACTACAGTAAATAGCTAAATAACGAAGCATATAAACACAAAATACAATGGCTGTAAATTCCTGACAGATCATCTTTGTTAATACAGGGAGTGACCCTGGTGGTATGAAACACACTTGGGAACTAATAAAATTAGAATATAAAGCATACGGTAGCCTTTAAGTACGGTAGTTTTCACACTGGTCACGTTTGCTGTGGTCTGAATCCGAGTGCGATTGTTTATACACCTCCTACAGGTAGTCTCAGGTTCGGTACCCCACTGCGCTTCCCGGGCCACGTGACGGCTTTCACGTTACAAAATTTTCATGCAAACCGCGCTCTGTTTTGGACTGAGCTGCCAGTGCGAAAGCCCTCTAAGAGTCTGATTTAGGATCCGTAATTAAAGCTATGACCTTGCTTTATGGGCTTACTTTGCTTGTAACAGCACACCTATGGTGTTTTATTATGTATTTGACATGGTACACTGAGAGTTGGGGAGTAAAGTCAGACAAATGGCCTTGTTCTGTAAACATAGCCCTGTCCTTTTCTGTGATGAATGTATCTCTGTTGTAAGAATGGAATAGAGCAGAAACCTGTATTGCTAGGTGACTGAGACGTGTGAGAATTGTTTAAACGGTTTTCTAGTACAGTACAGGTTTATATATACACTGGTATATCCCTGCGCATTCATGCAGCTATCCAATACATGAAATCATGTAGATAAAATGGGGTCGTCTTCTCAGGTTCGGAATGTTTTTTTTTTTTTTTTTTTGTTTTTTTGTTATGGTAGCCTTCTCGTATCGACCCAGTCTGGCTATCGAGCTCTCTTTTGATCTTGCTCATCAACAAGTCATTTCCACTCTTAGCTCCGCCACACAATGATTTTTCGCACTATTTGGAATAAACTAGAGAGGCTGTGAAATTCCAAGCAGATCAGTAGCTTCTGAAATACTCAAACCAGCCCATTTACCACCAGCAACCATGCCACTGAGTCAATGAGAGCACATTTTCCCCCCATTCTGGTGTTTGATGTGAACATTTCCAGAAGCCGTTGATGTATATCTGCATGATTTTATGCACTGTGCTGCTGCCACATGATTGTCTGATTGTATTAAAGTGGCCAGTGATTGTATGTATAGTGATACTATAGGTTATAAATGCAGAATATTCACCAAGTTCGCCTTTCTGTTATTAAATACACTGACCTTGTACCTACACTTACTGGCCTTTTTATCATTTAGCTTTATTATTATTATTATTATTATTATTATTATTATTATTATTATTGCCGTGTTAATCACATGACCCTGTGAGAATAATAACTTGACAACTCAGTGATTATACAAAAATTCAATATAACACAGTACGAAACAGACAGTTGACCAGTAAACGCTCAACTATTGCCAGGAATTAATGATTCCTCAATAACTAGGTGTCTATAACTATAGCTCGTGTACCTCTATTGATGATCTTTTTTTTCTTTATTTCTTTTCGTCTCTTCTAGGGAACGCTGCTGCGACGGGCCACGCCGCACCCTGGAGAGCTGAGGAGCATGAAGAAGGTAGTGGAGAACCTCCGCAACGATCTGAACGCTGCCAAAGGCCTGGACTCCAACAAAAACGAGGTCAATAACACTGTGGACCGAGTGACTACATCTGTGTGACCGCTTTGTTTTACCTCCAAGATGGCCCAGTCCCCATCGTGTCTTCCCACAATGCACCTCATCCAGCCTTCTCCTTGTGCTTTTTCTCCCTTGAATGTGACTCTCCTTTCTCTGTGCTGGGTCTGTCCTGTTCTCTCCTTCATCTCCTCAGATCCTGAATCAGGGAAAAACCACCATGATGGGTGCCTTCTTTAAAAAAAAAATTTTTTTAAACTTCAGAGCAATAATCCATGGAATGCACAATGTTTTTCTTTTTAAATTTTACAATCCAGCCCTTTTTTAAAGCTTTTTGTTTTTTCCAAACACATAAGTTTAAAAAAAAGTAGATGCACTACATTAAGTCTTATACTAATGCCGACAGAAGCTCCAATTACGTATTTACATTCTATTTTTAATTTTTTGTTTTTGTAAACACTGGGTGGATGTTTTTTTTTTTTTTCTTTTTCTGCAAGTCTTTCGGGACACTTTGAACCCAGCTATTTTTGGACCTACTGGTTTTAAAAATTGTTGTATAGATCTTTGTGAATATCTATACTTTTTGTACTTGTGGCAGCTCGGGTGGTGTTAAACCTGGAGGGGATGTAAAAAAAAAAAAAAATTAAGATGTATAGCATATTTCTTAATCAATGAACATTTTTATTCCTGCAAAAATATTTGTGGTTTTACAAAGCAGTTGAACAACATGTTTTAATGTCTTATACAGCAAATCGATTAGTCGGTGGTTCATATTTACTTTTTAAGGTGTGTGTGTTTTTTATATTTGAATTTGAACAAGGGCTAACAGAACATTTCCACGTCTTATAACTGGAATGAGAGCTGCAGCTGCATCGGCACCATTTTTGGACGTTACTCCACGTGTAAATTAGGTACAAAAAACCCTGTTAGTTATCCTTGTTTTGTTTTATTTTTTATAATTGGGTATGGGTTCGTTTTAAGCGCAGTTTTCAGTAGAAAAAAAATACACACACACACATTGCACTTTTGCAACACTTTTTTAAATTATATTCATATTGATTATCCATTCTGTGGTACACTACAATCTCTCTCTCTCTCTCTCTCTCTCTCTCTCTCTCTCATATATATATATATATATATATATATATATATATATATATATATATATATATATATATATATATATATATATATATATATAAAATAAAATAAAAATATATTTTTTCTATCTATTGCGAACAGACCAAGGTGTTGAGATCTTGTTTTAAAATTTTATTTTTTTTTTTTTATTATTTTATGTCAGTGATAAAGCTGCACAGAAAAATGATCTCGGATAGATTCTAGGCCTTTATTATCATGACTTCTAACCACTGATACAATAAAGTGATTTTATCAAATCGGAGCACATTGTTTGTTGTTTTTAATACCGTCATTGTTCCGTCCATTGTTCACGTTCTCTACTAAAAGTTTAGTTTTATTTTAGAATATCACGCATTATCGTGACATTTCTCATCTCCTCCTGCATATTTATGGACAAACTATTTTTGATGACATGAATAAAACCCGTTAGCTCATATAGGTCAGTGTGGCGGGATCTTTGTTAAAATAGCAGTGGATTATTATAACCGTTTTGAATTTATATTGTTTTTTTAATCGAACATACTGCAAAATTAAAGAGAGAAACGCTGTAGCACATTTGGATTAGAAGCGAAGGCCATGTATCCTTATGGAACAGCTTTATTCCATTTACTCTTCCAATCACTGAAATTTATTCTCTTGCACAAATAGTTGTAAATAAATAAATATGCACATGTCTATGACCTGTATGATCTTGTTTGTTCAGGAATGATCACCCTGCCATGTTCCCTGTGTGTGTGTGTGTGTGTGTGTGTGTGTATCACCTTTGTCCCCTGAGCAGTGATGTATCATTAATAAATCCAATATATTTTATATATATATTTATATATTAATTAATATGTGCCATATGAAAGCTATGTTATTTATCTTTTGTTCCTTTTCTTTGAAATCATATCTGTATTCAACAGGGTGGATGAAATGTATTTTCATTTCAATTTAATTATCGTCATAAGAACATTCTCAGTGCCTTTAAATCGTACACAAAGTTATTTCTTCATGAATTATTGTGATTTTAAATATTTTATTTCAGAGGCCAGTTATTTTTTAATGAAAGAATATTTGCAATATGCTCTTTTAAGATTAAATCAAGATTTATTTATCCAAGTGAATTCTTTATTCGCTTATTTTATTTATTTAGTTGTTTATTTTTTATTTATTTCTAAAATACAGTTTTTAATGTGCTGTTGTCCCAGCAGCAGCAGCTTGTAATCAGAGATTTTGATGGGACAGGAGAACCTTAATAACAACAGCACAGCCTCAAACAAAAATTTGTCAAGACACTGTTACACTTGACTTTGTGACGTTTGTATATAAGGGTTTTGGCACCCTGACCAAATTACGTATTTTGTTGATTTCTAAAGTGAAACGAAGGAAACACACTGCAGCATGCTGTTTACAAAAAACCCAAAACATTTTCTACAAATATTCATGCACAGTTATTATGTTTGATAAACATATAAAATAGTAAATGCATTATAGGCATTATAGGTTCTCTCACACACACCCACACACCCAGTACGTAGTAACACCCCCTTTGGTAGATATCAGAGCTTGTAAATGCTTTTGTAGCCAGGTTGGAGTCTTTCTATTCTTTTTCACTCACTCTTTCTTGCAGTTTGCTTCTTGTTCATGTTTCATATGTACCTGGGTATTTTCAATGACGTTTAAGTCAGGGGACTGTGAAGGCCACTCCAAAAGCAGTAGTTTGCCTTTCTTTATGTAGATCATGGTGGACTTTTAAGGTACACTATATGGCCAAATGTTTGAGAACTCCTGACCATCAAACCCGTCCCACCCCTTTGCTGTTAATAATAACCTCTACTCTTCTGGGAAGGCTTTCCACTAAATTTTGGTGCATAGATGGGCTGATTTGTCAATTCAGCCACAAGAGAGTTAGTGAGGTCAGGCACTGATGTCATGCAGTCTGTGTTCCAGTTCGGTTCAGTGGGGTTGAGGTCAGGGCTCTGTGCAGGCCACTTGAGTTCTTCCACTCCTACATTGACAAACCATGTCTTCTTGGAGCTCACTTTATGCATGGGATTATTGTCATGCTGGAACATGCTGGTTTGGCCCTCTACTTTTCATTGAAAGCACATGTTTGTGGCAACAGTTTGGGGAAGAACGACAAATGTGTTGATGTTCAGGTGTCCACAAACTTTGGCCATACAGTGTATAACAACTGTTATCTCCAACAGAGCAAAAAAAAAAACCCTTAAAATTCTAGATTGCAGGTTCCCGAGTTGTGCAACAGAAAAGCGTTCAATGCCAATGTGACAATGCCGCAGACATCCGTGACCAGGTGTCCTATAGAGCAAAATTGGCGGTGCTCACTGGAAGGATATTAAGCATGGTAACATTGCTCACAGCTGACCTTGGATTACTGTCCGTGTTGGATTTAGCATGTTCTCCTCCAGGTTCTTAGGTTTCATGCCAGTAGGTAAATTGGCTAATCACAGCTCTGCCATCACAGTGGGTTCAGTGAAGCTGTCCCAGGCCCAGGAGAGTTTAGTAAGCAAGCAGAATAAAGTAAAAATGTTTATTGTTTGTGATGCATCAGTTTTATTCTACTTCAAATGATTTTGTCTGTTGCATTTTCATGGTTTTCAGAGATTCCATACTATTTGAAAATTTTGTTAGACATTTTCTCAAATGGCACATTTGAGAACATGTGCCTTAGTGGTTAGCACGTTTGCCTCACACCTCCAGGGTACAGGGTTTGATTCCCGCCAGGGCCATGTGTGTGCTTAGTTTGCATGTTCTCCCTGTGCTGCGGGGGTTTCCTCCGGGTCCTCCGTTTTCCTCCCCCAGTCCAAAGACATGCATGGTAGGTTGATTGGTGTGTCTAAATTGTCTGTAGTGTGTGATTGTGTGTGTGTGTGTGATTGTGCCCTGCGATGGACTGGCACCCTGTCCAGGGTGTACCCCGCCTTGTGCCCGATGCTTTTGGGATAGGCTCCAGGTTCCCCGCGACCCTGAAGAAGGAATAAGCGGTAGAAGATGGATGGATAGATGGAATTGTAATGTAGAGTTTGTAGCAAATTTTTTGCATGTGTGTAAAAAATGATGACCCTGAGAACCCTGATTCTCCACTATCCCACTGCTCCTCCTCCACTGATAATGTTCATAGCACAAGCATGGGACACCTTGATTCCTGCCCTAGTGAGCCTCTATTAACACTTTTTGCAGTTCCCATTTTTGACCAGCAGGTTCAATAATATCTCTGGAGCTAAGCTGGGTAGTGACCTCTCTGCCCCATGACTGGGCAACATAAAAAAAGGCAAGCAAAACAATTAAACATTGGCTTATATGTCAAATTGCAAAAAATATTACTGGACGAGCTGCCACTGCCTCATGCACTTCTCGAATACTCTACACAAGTTAATATTTCTCAAAGAGACCGTGACCCCAGGAACCTACAAGTAAAATAGCTGTGTCTAGTAGATTTGGCTTAAAATCAATTAATGGATTCAAAATTGGTTTGTCAGTTTAACATTATGTTTAATTACCAAATGTAATAGCAGTTTAAAAAAACATAATTTCATACAGTACAACCCATAGTGCAACTCATAAACTTCACTTGATTGGTATTCATCCACTGTAAGACAATATTCCCCCACTTTGATGCATCATAATGTGAGGCTTTTGGCTTTACTTTCACTTAAAAATATCTGGGGAATTTATCCGACTTCCTCAGCATCTTTTACATGCCCGCAGTATAGCAGTACTCGATGAAATCTTGGTCTTAACATCATACAAACATTTTAAACCATCCATTCATCCATCCATTACCTCTTATCCTACACAGAGCCATGGAGGAGTCTAGAGCCTATCCTATGGAGCTCGGGGTACAAGGCGGGGGACACCCTGGACGTAGTGCCAACCCGACGCAGGGCACAATCACACACCCATTCACACGCTATGGACAATTTAGACACGCCAATCAGCCTATAATGCATGTCTTTGGACTGGGGGAGGAAACTGGAGTACCCAGAGGAAACCCCCCAAAACATGGGCAGAACATACAAACTCTGCACACACATGGCGGAGGTGGAATTCGAACCCCCAACCCTGGATGTGAGAGGCAAACATACTAACCACCGTGCCCCGCATACATCTTAAAACTTTTATATTAATATTACCAAAAATAGCATATGGATCCGAAACCGAACTAGTGACCGAAAGAACTAGATTGCGGGTACAAGCGGCCGAAATGTGTTTTCTCAGGAGGGTGGCTGGCCTCTCCCTTAGAGAGGAACTCAGGTTAGAGCCACTGCTCCTTTGCGTTGAAAGGAGCCAGTTGAGGTGGTTCAGGCACCTGGTAAGGATGCCCCCTGGGCGCTTCCCTAGGGAAGTGTTCCAGGCACGTCCAGCTGGGAGGAGACCTCTGGGAAGACCCAGGACTAGGTGGAGAGACTATATTAGCACACTGACTTGGGAACGCCTTGGGATCCCCTAGTCAGAGCTGGTTAATGTGGCTCGGGAAAGGGAAGTTTGGGGTCTTTGAAGTGTACTATCCCCGAGACCCAATTACAGATAAGCGTTTGAGGATGGATGGATGGAGCATATGGTTCAGCTGGAAAAAAACATCCAAAATATTTATAAAGCCTTGGCTATACTTCCTAAAAAAACAGCAAAACTCAATAAATATTAAATCTTTTTTACAATACAGTGTCTTTAGAGCTGACACCTCTTTCCACACCAGACACTTGATGACTTAAAACGATTAAAAACAAACAAAAATAATCATTAGAAATTTGCAATGTTTATATCCACTTTCCCCTTTTCTGAAAAACCTACTTTTTCGAACTCGTCCAAGGCCGTTTGTCCGATTTGCACGAAAATTGGCCTGCATCAACTAGAGACACTCACAACAAAAAGTTATTTACAGAATTTTGATAAACTGTACCATTTTCGAATGGCGCTTCGACGAAGAGCATGTGGAAACGGATCTGAATGTATATCTCTGTAACGCTTTAACGTATTCATACCAAACTTATTATTTATCATAGGTATCATGAGTAGACGGTGCCTGCTCCATTTCGGAACAGTGCCACCTAGTAGTCAGGAGATATAAAAAAAAAAGCACATTTTTGCTTATAACTTCTGAAGGTTGTCATAAAATCATCAAATAGATTCAGTGGGGCATACCGATTCCAATAATATGAAACATTCCTATGTCGGCCATTTTGGATGTCCGCCAGTTTGAATTTAGTTACAAAATGCTGTATTTTACGACTTGGGGAATCGTTGCGAAACTCGGCATGTCTCTTTGACACCACCTCGTGGTCAAAAATTATAATGCTATTTCCAAAAATGCTAATAGCTATTGACTCCTTTTGCCCACTGTCTTGAGGCTGGTCGTGATAGATTCCGTTGGTCATGTCGAGAACAATGATACCAATTATGTCATGATTGAGCAAACTTCCTGTCTGCCATTTTTGAATGATTTGAAAACCTACTTTTTCAAACTCCTCCTAGACCGTTTGTAGAAAAGTTATTACTAAGAATTTTGATAAACACCCTATTTCGAATGATGCTTCAATAACTTGTTGAAACGCTGTATCCACACTTTGAGGGATTGTGACGAAACTTGATACAAGTAATCAGCATTAGGCTGAGGATACCTGCAGCGTTTAGACACACTTCTCCCTACTGGTCAGGAGATTAAAAGCAAAATGGCTTTTTTGGCTTGTAACTCTTGAACGCTTTCCTGCATGACCATCATGCCCAGATGCTACCTGAGCCGTTTCAGAACAGTGCCACATACTGGAAAGAAATTCTAAGTAGCAGCTATTTTTATTTATTTTTAAAACAAATTATTTTTTTATGATTGAAAGTTTACTTGTTCTGACTCCTCGTACACTGTTCATCTGATTCTAACAGAAAGCTTCTTTTGCTGATCATGTTGCCGATAACTGGCTTGACCTCGGTATTGCTGCTTACAGCTCTATTTGTAATTGTAGTTGCATTTTTTAGCGGTAACGGCAGTTGCAGCAGTTGTGTTCAACAGTCACATAAATGCAGACTTTAAGCACGGATAAGAATAAGAATAATTATAATACGCCTTTATTTGTCACATATACCTTACAGTGAAATTCTTTTCTTTGCATATCCCTGCTTGTTAGGAAGTTGAGGTCAGAGTGCAGGTTCAGCCATGATATGGCACCCGTTGAGCAGAGAGGGTTAAGGGCCTTGCACAGGGGCCCAACAGTGGCAGCGCGGTGATGCTGGGGCTTGAACCCCTGACCTTCTGGTCAGTAACCCAGAGCCACTGCCCTGGCATGTGGCACTAATAAGCATGGTAGTGTTGTCTATGTAAGGTTTCTCCTTGGGTCCGGGTTTCCTCGAGATTCTCGGGATACCTCCCCCCTCCCAAAAACATGCCTGTAGGTGGATTGCCTATGCTAAATGGTGCACTTATATAGCGCTTTTATCCAAAGCGCTTTAAAGTCTCATTCACCCACACACCAATGGTAGCAGAGCTGCCATGCAAGGTGCTAACTTGCCATCGGGAGCAACTTGGGGTTCAGTGTCTTGCCCAAGGACACTTCGGCATGTGGAGTCACCCGGGCCGGGAATCAAACCACCAACCCTACGATTAGTGGACAACCCGCTCTACCATCTGTGCCACAGGCACCCAATGCTAAATTTCCCCAAGGTGCAGCTCTGCTGTAACCACAATATGCCATTATGTGCATGTGTATATAGACAGTGTACAGTGATCTACAGATGTCCCATTTCTGCCATTCCCCCAGTGTGGATAGGTGAAAGTGCACAAATCCTCTCAGCCACGTTCCAAAATCTGGTGGAAAGCCTTCTCAGAAGAGTGGAGACTGTAATAGCAGCAAAGAGCAAACCAAGTCCATATTAATGTCCTGGTTTTGGAATGAGATGTTCGATGGGCACATGTCCACATACTTTTTGCCATATAGTGTACACATTAATACTACAGCATGTACTTATTAAGCTGGCGATGCCCATGAACACTTTAGGTGAGGGTAAGATTAATGAAGATGGATGATAGAAAATGCGACATGGACATGCACTGTATTAGTCCAGCTCTAAGTAAAAATTTGTGACAAGAGCTAACTATAATTGAGTTGTTTTCACAGTTTCACTTTGATTTGTAGCACGAAGCAAAACATCAAGGAAAAAAAAAGACATGGTCTAGCCTGTTTCACCTCAACCCATCTGTCAAATTATTTTCTTATTGCTCTAGCAAGTATTCACACACGCAGGCTGTCAGTTGTGATAGACTAATCAATTTGCTATCTGTCAATGTGGCAGTTAACTGCTCTTCAAAATCAGTATTTGTAATTACTCACCCCGATGTGCTCTTTTGTCACCTCTAGGGATGCCGAGCCGCTAAGCATTCTGGGAGTAACGACGGCCACGTCTGGGGTCTTCCTGGCCTCCGCTGGATATTGAGGAAGGAGAAGCTGCATGGTACTCTCAGTCTCTTCCCGGTTAACAGCTCGAGCCCAGAGAAAGAAGCTGAAGAGATACAGCAGCGCACTACTGAGGTTGCAGCATCTCATAACCTTGATAGAGGTTTAATACTTGTGCCTATATTAGCCAATATTAGCAATGAATATATTTTTAAACACAGGGCATTTCCTTTGAAGTTATAAAATGTATGTCCTGACCATCAGACCCATATGTACTTTTCTGAACCTCCTATTTCAGATTCAGTCCCCTGTGAGGATCAGGTGTCCAAAAACATTTGGCCATATAGTGTATCTAATCATCATTTACTATGATACAAGTTACTAGCATTATATACAATCTGTATGGGCACGCAGAAATACAAAATCCAAGAAGGGAGGTGAAGTCAGAATTGTTCTATTCCTTCACACTGAACTAAACAGAGAACTGGACTGTAATCCGAGCTCAGGACCGAACCAGGGACCCTAACTGAGATCTCTTAACCATGTTTGGGAAAGACACAACCTGTCCAGCACAAACCCGGCAGCTTGTATTAAGTGCGGGGTTTTTTTTGTTCTGCTTTTAGTGTCTTGAACATAGGAATTCTCTGACCTGGTCTGTGCAAGGTTTATCAATTCTCTCTCTCTCTCTCTCTCTCTCTCTCTCTCTCTCTCTCTCTCTCTCTCTCTCTCTCTGTTTCTGCCTTCTATCAGGATAGATCAACTTATTTCTCAGAGTTTGGCAGAACTGTGCAGAGAGTAAGGCAATCCTGTGGCAACAAGAAGCTGCAGATATGCCAGGAGCATCCTGATTCAAAGAGGAACAGCCAGTCGGCTGTGTCGGGGCAGTCTTATCCACACAAGTCATTCATCTCCCGAGTGCCCTTAAGAGTAAGGCATCAAAAAGAAGCTCAACATTCATCAAAATCACATACAGTGGGGAAAATATGCAAAATTTTTGTCTGTAAATATATTTCCGATAAGGTTATTCACATGAAATTTTCATCAGACATCAGTATTAACTCAAGTAATCATCACATATAAAGAAACCCAAACATCTAAAGACCCACCTCTTATGTGAACACCTAAACAACGCATAAAAAAATAAAATATAAAAAAAAACCTTCTTCTGGAACTCAATTAATGGATCTTGTACAGTAGCACCACTTGTATTGTTCTCTGCTTGATATATCGCTTTGCTTGTATTTTCTCATTTGTAAATTGCTTTGGATAAAAGTGTCTGCTAAATAAATAAATGTAATGTAAATGAGACGTGGGTGGATCTTCCAGCAGGACAACGATCCAAAGCATACAGCAAAGGAAACTCTCAATTGGTTTCAGGGGAAAAAAAGTCCAGGCGATAGCATGGCCCAGTCAATCATCTGACTTGAATCCAGTTGAACAAGATTTAAAGACAATATGTTTAGAAGAATGAGCCAAAATCACACCTGAATACTGCAGCTGATTAATTTCTTCATACAGGAAGTGTCTTGAAGTTGTCATTACAAACAAAGGCTTCTCCACTAAGTATTAAATACATTTCAGTTAGTGTGTTCAATACTTTTTCCTGTCATTCCACTTTATTACACATAACTTCATTTATGGACTTTAATGTTGTGAATTCTTTATATTTGCACATTTCTTGAGTTAATACTGAAGTCTGGTGAAAATGTCATGTGAATAACCTCATTCTAAATATATTTACAAAAAAAATAATATGTTGACACGTTCAATACGTATTGCCCCCAGTGTATGCTTTGTATTCTGCAAACATAGAAATGCATGCCATTTGTCATATCTGTTATGGTTGGGGTGGTGTGCAATTACTTGTATAAAGTCTCTCTCTCTCTCTCTCTCCCTCTCTCTCTCTCTCTCTCTCTCTCTCTCTCAGCTCCTAATCAAAGTAAATGTTCAGAAAGGTGGTTTGGGCATCAGCATTGCAGGAGGCAAAGGCTCCCTGCCCTACATAAAGAACGATGAGGTGCTTTATCTACATTTACATTTATTCATTTAGCAGATGCTTTTTTCCAAAGTGATTTACAAATGAGGAAATACAAGCAAAGCGATATATATCAAGTGGAGAACAATACAAGTAATGCTACCATACAAGATTTATAATTGTATCCTAGAGAAATCTCTCTTGTTGTTTGCCTCTCTTTCTCGACACATGTTATACGCTCAAACTTCACACAATAATACCATATGCAAATATTCAAAAGCCATGGATATAGTGGAACAATTTCATGGCTGTGATATTGTTTGATAACAAAACAGACATTTGTCCATTAGCCTAATCCGAGAACACTGGCTATGAGGCGGGAATACACCTGTGATGAGAAGCCAGTCCAGTGCAGGGCACATACAGTCATGTGAAAAAATAAGTACATCCCTATGCAAACCTTTGATCCTCTTTGTGTTTCTTAATAAAGGTGATACACTCTATCAAATGATACATAAAATTTACATTTTGTAGTAATTTTCACAATTTAAATGAAAAAAAAAACAGATCAGTCACATGGAAAAGTAAGGGAGTGCAGGTGGAACTTATGCAGGCTGTCTTATTTATACCCCTCTCATATCTAGTGTCTGGTGTTCCCTTTGCTGTTGATGTGTGTGGTGTCATCACACCAAGATCTAAAGAGTTCTGTAAGGTCTTCAAAAAAAAAAAGGTTATGGATGCCTATGAGTTGGGCAAGGGATTTAAAAAGACTGTATGGAAAATAATCTACAAATGGAACAGATTTCAAACGTCTGCCAATTTGTCCAGGATTAACTGTTCCAGCAAGTTCAGCCAAAGAGCATACAATCTGATGCAAAAAGAAGTCTACAAGAACCCCAAAATTCCATCACAGGATCTGCTATTAAGTCTTGCAGTTGTTGGTGTCATAGTGCATGCTTCTACAATCAGAAACAGAGTGCACATATCTGACCTGCTTAGGAGGCATGCCAAGAAACAACTTTTGTAAGACTACAGTTTGCCGATGAGTATGTAGGCAAAGACCAGGCCTTTTGGAATAATGTGCTCTGGACAGTCGAATCAAAGTTAGAGTCTGATAGAGAAATGTTATGGTTTGGGGTTGCTTCACTGCCTCAGGGACTGACAGCTTGTGTTCATTGATTCAGCTATGAATTCTGCATCATATCAAAGAGTGCCTGAAGTTAATTTGAGGTCATCTGTTTGAAATTTGAAGTTGAACTGAAAGTGGACCTTTCAGCAGGATAATGATCCTAAGCACACTAGTAAATCCACCAAGGAATAGCCCAAAAATAAGAAATGGAAGGTTATGTAATTGCCTAGTCAAAGCCCGGATTTGGATCCCATTTATATGTTGGGGGATTTGAAACGAGCAGTACATGCCAGAAAACTCTCAAACATCTTGCAACTGAAAAAATTTTGCATGGAAGAGTAGTCACAAATTCCAGCAAGCCTGGAGGACAATTATGCAAAATACCTACAAGAAGTTATTTCTGCTAAAGAGGGCAATACTAGCTTCAGAGCCCAAGGGTGTACTTACTTTTTCCAAAAATGAATATCACATCTATTGATATTTCTGTTTAATAAATTATTGAAAATGCTATTTTTCCTTGTGCTTTTATTAAAATATATCAACTTCATTAACATTGTTTCAAAGGTGATCAAATAGTTCGCTTGTCCAAATATGCCAAAAAAGCCAACAATTTCCAATTATTATTATTATTCAGTTATTTTTTCACATGACTCTACATATTCAAACCTCATTCACACCTAGGGCGAAATTTACCATAGCCAGTTCACCTACAGATACCCAGAGGAACCCTAAGTAAATGGACACAAGGAGAACATGCGAAACTTTCACACAGTAAACTGGGCTTGGGATCAAATTGAAGAGCCTGATGCTGTGAGGTGACAACACTACTTATTCCTTTCCAAATCTCTCTATTTTCAAAGACCATGTAAACACTATTATCAAACTCCAATGCCAATCACTTCAACTGAAAAACCACCAAAACCACCCCCAATAGTCTAAGTTTTACCTGAATATCAAATATATAAACATCCTGAATTTGTGTACTGTATGTGTGTGTGTGTGTGTAATTTTGATTTGTCGTAATTTTGCCTCTGAACACCACCACAATGGATTTGAAATGAAGTAATCAAGATGTGATTGAAGTGTAGACTTTCAGCTTTAATTCAAAGACTTTAACAAACATATTGCATCAAGAGTTTAGGAATTACAGCCATTTTTTTACCTTCCATTTTCACAGGCTCAAAAGTAATTGGACAAACTAACAATCATAAATATTAGGATTAGTTTTGTTACATGAATGCGAATCCTTTGCAGTCAATGACTGCGTGAAGTCTGGACACTATGGACATCATTAAATGCTGAGTTTCCTCTCTTGAGGTACTTTGCCAGGCCTTTACTGCAGCTACCTTCAGTTGCTGCGTGTTTGTGGTTCTTTCTGGTTTCAGTTTTGTCTTCAGTAAGTGAAAATCATGCTCAATTGGGTTGCGGTCATATGACATTTGAGAAAATTTATTTCTTTGCTTTAAGAAGCTCTTGGGTTGCTTTCACGTTATGTTTTGGATCATTATCCATCTGTACTGTAAAATGCAGTCCTATCAGTTTTGCAGCACTTGATTGAATCTGAGCAGAAAGTATTCCTCCACATGTTTTACAGTTGTAGTATGTTTGGGATCATGAGCCCCTCCTTTCCTTCTTCATATTCTTCTCTTCCCATCATTCTGGTACAAGTTAATCTTGCATCGTAACTGGTCAGGCTTTTTTTAAAAAAGAGTTTATTTATTTATTTTAGCAAATTCTAATCTGGCCTTTCTGTTTGTACCTACCTACTCCAGAGTTTTCTTGACTAGCATGATGTTGTGAAGGGGTTTTTCTTCAACAAGGAAAGAATTCTGCATTCATCGACTTTAGTTGTCTTCTGTGGTCTTCCAGGCCTTTTGCTGTTGCTGAGCTCACCAGTGTATTCCTTCTTTTTAAAAAATGTACCAAATGGTTGATTTGGCCACTTCTAAAGATTCTGTTGTCTCTCTAATGGTCTGTTTTTATTTTTTTTCAGCAGAATGAAAACCTCCTTCACTCGCATCAACAACTTGTTGGAGTACACATTGAAAGTTCCAATGAACAGCTACCAAATGCAAATTAAACACTTAGAATCAATTCTAGACCTTTTATCTCCTTAATTCATCATGCAATAATGAGGAAACAGGCCACACCTGGTCATGGAACTGCTTATCAGTTAATTGTACAATTACTTTTGAGCCTGTGAAAATGGAGGGGGAAATTGCTGTAAATGCTAAATGATTAATGAAATATTTCAGTTAAACCCCATAAATTAAAGCTGAAAGTCTATACTTCCATCTTGATTGCTTCTTTGGCAATGCAAAATATATGCACCTGACTCTGATCATACAATATTCAGTGAGAAGTGTTTTTATTAAGATCTGACTGCATACCATTAAGAATTACTTTGTAGTATATTTAAAAATGACTAAAACAGCTCATTGTCCCAGTCTCAGTGATTATTAAAAACTCACTAAATCTGTATTGAAATGATTGGCTTTATCTATAGTAAATGAATTAAGTATTTCACTTTGATTGCCGCATGGCAGCCAATGAAAACAGCACAAATGATATATAGGGTGACAAAGCACATCCTTTCTTTCATCTATTCGACTATATAAAGTAACACTTGCTGGCGCACTATTTTCACACAATATTTACTACTCCAGTATATGATTCGGGACAATATACACAGCTTTCTGAGCAATAAGGAGAACTGATTTCAGTAGAGACTTCCACTTGTTAAAATATGAATGAGACAGAATGTAATGCTCAACATGGCGTCTTTATTACTTACTTACGTAATTATTAGCAACGACATTATATTTAACAACAACAAATTGCCTTAGATTGCCTCTGACTGCTTTATTTCTGACTGACACAGGAAACAGGAGAAACTTAAAAAAAACATTTATGTGAAAAGTACATTTGTGTATTCTGTTACTGTGTATAATCTGTTACTGTATGTAAGCGGATACTATAGAAACAAGAACATATTAAGACAAGCTTTGCTATCTGAAGTGTGCTGTTAATGAAAAATAATCAACAATCAGATTTCAGAATTCTACAACACTGTGATTTAAACCTGATTGTAATATAAAAACATGCAGTCTAACCTTGATTTGTCATCTCCATCCAAGGGGATCTTCATTTCCAGAGTGAGCAAAGGAGGGGCAGCCGAGAAGGCAGGGGTTCATATTGGAGACAGAGTACTAGAGGTGATGTTACTTTATAGAGAATAAAAAAACAACAACGGCTTTATAGAAACATATTTACCAGTTGGGTTAAATTCCACTACATGTAGATTTTTCTCCACTGGCCATTGGAGGTCATCATCACATAGGTTCTAATTTAATAAATGTCTTGGAGATTTTTAACAGAAACAACCAGTCAGTTTATTTGAATAAGGTTCTATCGAGGGTTCACATAAATTTACATGCATAAATTTAACATAATGTTAAAAGGTTTTTCGATGTCAGTCCGTATCATTGCAGTGCTCCATAATATCCCCCACAAAGTCTTCATATTTTTCTCCTAAATTTTTCTTGCCGATTAGTTTCTCACTTCAGACTCATGGCCGCAGGGTCACCTGACAATCTGTGTCTAATTTCATCTTCATGCCCATAGGTCAATGGGCTGAATATGCAGGGGGTCAGCCACAACCAGGCGGTTAGAACCCTGCGGCAGGCAGGCAGCTGTATTAAGATGAAAGTCCTGCGGCAGAGTCTTGAACCCGCAGAGGATCGAGCAACCCAGGAGCCTGAAGACTCAAAAACAGGGCTTTTGATTGGTCACAAGGAGAATGAACTTGATTGCAGCTCTATAGCTAATAGAACTGAGGCTGTCGTCTGCAATGGAAAGGACTTGGTGCGTGCAAATCTATAAAAGAAATGGCTAAATACTTGACACCACTTGACAAAAGCTTCCTTTTTCTTTCTATTTTCCCCAAGGATCTTAAAGTGAATGGACTTTAAATGCTACTATGTATCAAAAATATTTTCATTTACTAAATCTAAGTAATAAAATAAAATTATCCTCTTGTTTTGGCATTAGAGTGACCTGGCACAAAAGGAAACACCAGGAAAAGACTGGCACGACTTGTTTAAAAACAACAGTCTGCGAGTTGTGCAACATAACATGACGGTAAAGAAATATGTACATTTCAATCTTCATGCTATTTACTGCATGTATTTAATGAAATCCCTGCCAGAGGCCTATATCTGTTACTCCTTTATCACATCTATGCACTAGAGCTTTCAGTTATATTAATAGCAATATCCATTCACCAATGCGCAGTTGATGTGAAAGTAAAATGGCCATGACATAGACTGTAATTCAGACAATTTAATGTTTTTTCATGATCTCATAATTAGATCTCAAGGTTGAATTTTTTTTTTTACCCTATTCTCTACACCTCCACCCCCTCCCCTTACTTCTTCAGATACCTCGGATTATTCTGACTCATCCCTCTACCTCAGATGAAGATGTGGATGGGCTGGCACTAAGTGACCTCGATGAAATGAATAATCCTGATAACCACATCTATTCAGACCTAAATGGTGCCTTTTATCCACCATGAAAAATTTTAACACACTGATTACATGACAGACCCAATCACACCAATTTCTCCCTGGCTGCAAAGACTTAACCCTGTACAGAGGTGTAGCTCTTCTAACTGTATTAATTTTGGTGTCATTGATATAATGAATGTAATTTATATGTAGGATAAAGCGTTATTATCTTTTCCTGGCAATAAGAAACGGTTAATGTGGCACATTCTTGGCAATTTGTGTTACCATCAGCATTACCCTCAGTTCTTACTCACATTTAAAATACAGTGAATTGTCCTTCTTCCTATTTGGGTGTCAAAAGTTAATGAACTAATATGGAAAGTAGGTGCTAATCATGGTCTAAAAAGCAGCACATGTCTTTCCTAAGTAGATTAAACATGCCTGGAGTTATCAAGCTGGGCTGATCACTGCCCAATTATTCTACCAGCCTTTGAGTTATATTTAATGTCTGCAAGGCATGTGGATTGCATTTGCAAGAATGGAAATTATTTCAGGGTGTATTGTTTGTGTTTAAGGGGGCCTTTGATGAAGATTTAAAACTGGATATTGAAGAAGCTGACCTCATATGGAAAGGGAGATTATTCTAGAGACCTTGGACCTCATGACCCACCATTGAAAGGCACAATCGCCTTTGGTTTTATACACACAGATATACAGTATACACAGGCTGTAGCAATGTAAGGGCAAACATACTCTAGCCTCGGGTACACATACTGTATTTTGATATAATGGTTAGTAAGACTGGAGGAATCTATCAGCCCTAGTGTCCATCCATCCATCCATTTTCTGTACCTCTTATCCTACACGGGTCATGGGGTGCCTGGAGCCTATCCCAGGGAACTTGGGACACAAAGTGGGGGACAACCTGGAGGGGGTGCCAACACATTGCAGGGCACAATCACACACTCATTCCCAATTTAGAGATGTCACGCAGCCTTTGGACTGTCCAATCAGTCCAAAGAACCAGACTGACTCTCCAATCAGTCTTTGGACTGGAGGAGGATACCAGAATACCTGGAGGAACCTCCAAAGCAGGAGAACATGCAAGCTCCATGCACATTGGGGGGAGGTGGGATTCGAATCTCCAACCTCACAAGTGCAAGGCAAACGTGCTGACACAATTTGACATGTTAAATTAAATCTTACTTATCCACCCAAATGGATTTTTAGATACGGTTTGTGCTATGTGTTTTTACATGTTGCATAGTCCATACAGAGATCAATTCATCTTCATAATATAATGCTGTATTACCATATTTTTTAAAACAGCCCCTTTATTAATCATTTTGTGTTTTTAATATAAAGCATGTTTATACCTATTTAAAATGTATTTAAAAAATAATAATAAGTAATTTCATGCCGATAATAGTAACACCATGTGAATTGTTTTTTGACGTAGGCTCAAGCAACAGTCTAATAAATGATAAATGTGGAATTTTTAAAAAAATATGCTGCTATGGTTACTGCAAAAAAAACCAAAAAAACAACATATGGTATCACTTTCCCAAATAAAAGATCATAAAAACATATATTTGATAGAAATCATAAACAAATCACTGAACCATTGACAATAATTATATAATACCAATTTGATAACTTTACATAATATTTTCTTCCTCGGTATCAGTTGTTTTAGAAGTCGCTTTGTTCAATTCAAATCATAAAATTTTCTTTCTAATGCCAACTACCAGAAATTTCTCCTTGAATTGCTTAGTGCTCTGTTTAGTCTTCTAAAGCTGCTTGTAACTTTAGCAATGTGGATATAACTGTGTATAGGCCTACTTTATATATTTAGGCATCGTTATAAATTCAAAGGCGTATATGAATAGATTATTAAATATATTTAAATTTTTATTATAAAAAATGTCAACTAAATATTCCTTCTGCTTATTTTCCCTAGCAGTTCCATATCATATGGCACCAAAGGAGGGTACATCTCTATATTTTTAATACTGTTAATTTAAAGGAACCATGCTTATGTGCACTTCAAAATAATAATTTCTCTCTCTCTCTCCACACACACACACACACACACACATATGTATATATATATATATATATTGGATGTTTCAACATTTCTTTCTGTAAATATATTTCCAATGAGGCTATTCACATGAAATTTTTACCAGACATCAGTATTAACTCAAGAAATCTGGAAATATATTAAATATATTAAATTCACAACATTAAAGTCCATAAATAAACTTATTTGTAATGAAGTGGAATGACACAGGAAAAAAGTACTGAACACGCTAAGAAAAAGCTATTCTCCAAGGCAAGGTAAGGCAAGGAACCCGCTGAAATCCATAAGTAATTATACCCCCTATCTGTGCAAATATATATCAGCTGGGTTAGTAAATTGATGGTCTATAAAAAGGCTTTCGTTATCAAGATGTCACACAAGAAACATCTCATGATGGGTAAAAGCAAAGAGCTCTCCCAAGACCATCACAACCTTATTGTTGCTAAACATATTGATGGAACTGAATATGATTTGTGAGGAAAATCTCTTTCAATTTCCATGAAATTGCATTTGAAGTCAGATTCATTACATTTAAGTTGTTATTATGTCAGCAAGTATGTGATGGCTTACCAGTCATTTTGCTGGTTATAATTAACATGCAATGCACAACCACACAACAGGAATGGTGTTCCAAAATAGTGTTCCACTTTAATATGGTGTGCTTTTAAATGACAGCTGGCTGCACTTTTGTCACTTTTGCCTGATTTACGTCTAAAGGATGAGTTCCATTGAACTCTACGATCTGTGTGTGGTATCCTTTGTTCAAAGATTTATTGCTGATGGGCAATGATACTTCAAACTGACAGCAGGATGGATCTTGGATCTCTTCAGAAACACATGAAATATGCATGTGTTTTTCTTCTGAAGTGCAGTATGCATCAAACTACTTTAGTATCTGTGCCTGCACAAGCAGCTCACCGTGAATATATAATATGCTATAGATTTAGGTTCATTTGTTGTTAGATAAGATATAACAGTGGTAATATATCAGGCAAACCATGAAATGAAATCACTAAGAAATCAATTCTCAAATTACTGGATGTTCAAAGACTATAAAAAACTAATACAAATTGACTTGGTGGGACTTGAAGTATATTATTGCATTTTAACAGTCTCAGATTGTGAAAAGGGATGGCTTCATTAGAATACATACAGTAGCCCATAGAATGTCTGAAATGTTGGTACTTGTCAGCTGGATATTTGCCAAAGTGAAAAGTGGTGGAGTAAAGCTGGTTCAAAGTTTCCTGTCTATTTCATCTTTCACACTATATCAGAGTCTTTGAGACTGTCGCACTGGCTTGTCAGTAATGCTTAGCCATGCCTGTGGCATTTCTGTGCTGCCACTATTTAAATTGTTTTCTTCAGAAAGGAAATTTAGAACAGCACCAAGAATTGGGCAATTTTCTTTCCATATTAGTCATCTATTAGCAATGTCAAATCTGCTGGTCAACTGGTATCAGTATTTGCCAGTGGGAAGAAACAGATTAAAGGAGAGGTAATTTTCAGATGGACTTCATAGCAGCTATTGGAATGTTACAGAATGAAGGGGATCTGCAATGTTCCATCAGATGTGAAATAATTAGAAAAATCCTCCAACATGATCCAGATCCGCTTGGAGCCTACCCGGGGGAGCATGGGGAACCCCCTGAACCGGGTACCAGTCCCTCAAGTAGCAATTCAATTAAATTCAATCTTACTTGTATAGTGCTGTTAATGATGTACATTGTCACAAAGCAGTTTTATAGAAATATATCAATTGCAGGATATAAATGTATGAATTTATCCTGAATGAGCAAGCCAGAGGTGATGATGGCAAGGAAAAACTCCCTGAGACGATATGAGGAAGATTCCTTCAGAAGAACCAGACTCATCTGAGTGACACAGGATTGTGCAATTTAAAATAATTTCCTTTTATAACTGTGCACTATATGGACAAAAAGGGCAATTGTGTAAACAGGAAAATTCATTATAGTTTTCACATGAAATCTATTTTTTTGAAGTTCACGGTCACCTGTTCACTGATGGAGACGTGAGTGCAAAACAATTTTAGTCCTAAGCCATCATCGCAAAAACTGTTTGTATCATTTCAACAGTTCTTCATGGTTTTTAAGTGGTTCCATCCTCAGTATGTGCAAAACATTTGTACGGTTGAGTGCATGACAATTGTAGTCCTAAGCCATCACAACAAATCTGTTTGTATCAATTGCAGTCCAAAGCCATCTTCATGGTTTTTGAGTGATGCCATTCACAGTAATCTCATGTATCTTTAGGCTGTCCATGTGGGGCCATCCTCAGCAACAGTGAGGGAATCAGATGTTGAATCAGGATGGATCCAACCTCATTTGCTTTGATTGGTGTGGGTCTGATGATGTGTAGGTGTGTAGTTTATAAGTTACAGTCAGTTATAATCAAGCAAGACACTGTAGATATATAATTATAAGGTCAAGGTAGGTGTGTACCTAATAAATGATGTGAGTTGTATGAAAGTTGATGAAACTGACACACGCATGGATGAGGAAGATATCTGGAGAACAGGAAATGATAACCTCAGACTGTGCACCTTTTATACAGAACCTAGGAAATTATTTGTAAAATGAGTTTCAATACAAATCTTCATTACACCACAGACTCTGTATCCATCTTCACCTGTCTCTACTAAATGATGAACAGCAGATATGTATGTAACTGTGGTTTTATGATCACCCTAACCATCGGGGGGTGGGGTGGGGGGATCACCAGGATGCCTTCTTGTTTATGTGTGCCCACACTGTGAGACCTTCCACAAAGTTACAAGGTGAACATATGATGTAGTATTTCGTACAAAACCACCATCTGTCCCTGAAAACTTGACAAGTTCCTGTTGGGTTGGTGGCACCCTGGTGGATCTCTGATTCTCAATATGGGCACCCCACAGGGCAGCATAGTGGGTCTGATTACAAACAACGATGAGGAATCCTACAGGGAGGAGGTAAGACTCCTGGCAGAGTGATGCCAGAACAACAAACTCTCTCTCAATGTCAGCAAAACTAAGGAGCTGATCATTGACTACACGAAACACGGAGCAGTGCACACATCTGTCTATATTGAAAGAGCCACTGTGGAGAGGGTCACCAGCTTTAAATTCCTTGGTGTTACCTTCACCTTTACTCTCAAGTAACATCTGCAATTAAAAGTCCCATACGCCCCTACACTTTCTGAGGTCTTTGAGGAAAGCCTGGCTGTTCACACCAATCTTGAACAATTTCTACAGAAGTGCTGTAGAATCCATTCTCATTAGGGGCATCACTTCACATCCTGGTGTAGCAGCTGCTCAGCACAGGATGGTGAAGACAGCACAAAAAAAAAATATCACAGGCACACAGTTTTCAATCATACAGGCCATTTACTCTATAGAATGTGTCAGAAAGGTGGGTAGCATCATGAAAAACTCCAGCCATCCTGAACATTCACTTTTGGATAGATGTAGATCTATCCAATCCACCTCAAGACACGGGGACAGCTTCTACCCCAATGCCATAAGACTTTTCAATTCTCTCCCATATAACCATCTGACACTTCACTGACAATGCCAGGAAATTATTGCTGCTGCAATATTATAATTTTTTATCTATGTGTACACATTTGGATTTTTTTTATACTTGTGGACTCTCACATGTTATATTTATACAATTTTGCACTAATGTATGTCATCTGTTTTTACATGTTTATTGCTATTGTATGCTTACTGTCTGTATATTTATTCTCTGGTCTTGAGAACGGAGAGGCGTCCAGGTAAGAATTTCAGTGTGCTCAATACATTATTCTTACAAATATGATAATAAGGCTTGTTGCTTAATCGTTAATCTTGAATATCCATAACTAGCTATAAATAATCTATTTAAATTCATTCCAGTTTGGTTTATATAACGATTTTAGCAAAGTCGCAAAACAGCTTTACAGAAATCCAGATACAAAAATTGAATGCAAATGTTAAATTTAGCCCTATTTCACACCTGCTCACAGCCAGCGATGGGGAGAATAACCTGGATAACCTATGTCACAATGTCATAGCCACTGACTCACCTTAGGACCCATTGGAAATGTGTTTGGAGATGATTGCCATAGCAAGGGATGATAACCTTGTAAAATCTTGAAAAGGTGCATGGTGGGATCCAGACTTCCTGGTGTAGCGCGCTTCCTGGTGTCAGACATGATACAACACCACTGGAGCAAAGAGGGTTAAGGGAGTTGCCCAAAGTCAAACCAGTGGCGGCTTGATGGAGCTGGGAGCTCATTCCTGCATTTGATAGTGCCTCAATGTGTTGACTTTGTATTTTCAACCCAGTCTGTTTGTAGATCATCTTTTGCCTGCCTAATGTCACTGTTCAATGATCACTGTTTTTGGTTTGTCTTTTGCATAAATTACATTTGTGTAAAAACCACTGCTCCTCATACTCCTTGCTAGGTTGCAGATAATAATAATAAAAAAAATCACATAATTACATTTAAGGCTGCTTAAGGGACTTTCTGACTTATTATTTAATTTCACTTTTACACTTTGGGGTTTGCATTTCTTGTAACAATTTGGTAGAAACAAATGATGGAGTCTCAGTTGTGGTTTGGGTGTATTCCTAGCAACTATGGGATGCAGGTTAAAAAAACATAAAATTATTAAGCAATGTAAAACTGAAGTGATCGAGTCAAATCCAAGCAGAAGTAACAATAACAAGTCAAAACCAAAGTCAGTCAAACGGAGAAACAGATCAGTAATACCACAGAAGGGAATCTGTACTGAGAGGAACCTAGGGTTAATATACTCAAAGACTAAATGATAATCAGGGCTGCTAAAGGCACCAAAAAATAAACAAACAAGCAAACAAAAAACAGAAAGAAAAAACACCAAATGTGACAAATAAGAATTCACAAACTTGCACTTCTGCATTTAGATTTTTCAGCATCTAAGAATAATGACTAGAGCTTTGAAAGTATTCTTAAATGTTTGAGTATATAGGAGTGCTTCAGAGATGTCACAAACTATCAAATTACTGTCTGGATAGTTGTCATGTCTTGGGAAGTGGCCAGATGTGACCAGGGATGTTGGGAAACAGGAAGCAGGAGCAATGTGTGGCAGGGAGAATTCTGTAGACCTGACTTAAAACAAATGTCTTGTCAGTGTGATCCCTGATGCTGAGACCAAAGAGCTCCAAGCCTGGTTTCTAAGGAGTCTACTTCCACAACAGAAGGAAGTGAAGGGTCAGGATGTTCCAGTGTTGGTACTTGAGTGTATTTAATATGTGCAAGTACCTTTCCTGAAGCTATCTAAGTGAAGATCCTATGGAATGCTGCAATGAAATGTGAAAACTTTGCAGAAACACAGAAACAATTGGAGATCTTTTACATAGCCAGTAACTTGTTATTCAGTGACTGCATGCATCACAGAGATCTCCCTCAGTCATCTACACTAGAATGCATTCCACTAATTGTATTTCAGATTGCCTAACATGCACAAACAAATAAATAAATAAATAAATAAATAAATAAATATGACATAGCAAGTGATAATATCTCGAATATGGGCAAATCTATCAATTATTTCTTATCATGAATTCAGACTGAAGATTATTCAGCTTTTACTCATTTCAAGCTTTCAATTGTCTAATTTATTTTGGTAGACAATTTTGCTTCTTTCGAGAAATAAATGCATAAGATAAGCCATCAAAACTAGTAACTTATGGACAGGTGGACAACGTTTTTTGTAATGTTCAAACATGAATTAAGAAAGGAAATCCAAAGAGCAGTAACTAAATCAGAGTCAGAAATGAAAACTAACCGGCAAACAGTGAGAGCTATGATATCAGAGAAAGGAATCTGGAGCAAAACAACGAATTAGGCATTAGAATACTCACTGATGTCAAACATGAGTGAAATAATGATAAACTCAACCTAGCTGTCCAATAACATGCATATTCAGCCTCGCAGCAGAATGTAGATTTAGTGCCTCAGGGTATAATTTGCACTCTTGAAACATCTTAAACAGCCCTCTGTATTCTAATGTTGCATATATTCCTTATTGTGACAGGAACAGCACAGTGGGTGAGATATTGCTTTTTACCGGGTGTCTGAGCTTGAGTATGAGCATTTCCTTTTCCTAAATAATGTCATATAGACAATTAGTCATATAGTCATATAAAGTAAAATATATGAATTGGTTGAATAACGCATTGACATTAATAGAAGTCATATTAGCGTATAAGAATTAGACTTTAAAAGCACAACCAAAACATTTCAGATTTGTATTTCAGCGCTACATGCGATTTACGTGTTTAGTGTGACGTTGGGCTACCGACACTGTTTGCAGGTGTGATGTGCTGCTTACTCTCAGTGCGGTGTGCCGTCAAAGCTCTCATTTGTGTAGCATGGTAATTTAACATAGCACTGGTCGGAGCACCAGCTGTTGCCGTCACAACTATTAAAGATGCTTTTGTGATTTTTGTATGTGCCATCGTGAGTATCATGTCATCAGATCATGGAAGGTAAATTGTTTAGTTTTATTACTCGAGCTAAACTATTTTGCATGCGTTCCAAATTGAGGTTGTAGCACCTGTTTGTTCTTAGGGTCCTTGATTTTGCATGCATTAAGACGGGCTGAGTGAGATGTTTTCATTTCGTTATAGTGCCTCCCCCTCACTCACGGAGCCACGTTGCTGCTTTGTTGCTGCTTGGTTCTGCTTTGTTGCTGCTTGAAGTTTAGATTTGTTTTTATTGTTTAATGTTGCAGCTTCATGCTCTGATCTGGTTTTATTTTGTTCTGTTATTTTGTTTTGTGTTGGCTACTGTCACAAAGATCAATTTTCTTTAATTCAACTGTGTTGTAACAGTTTATCAATTATGCTGATACTGCTATGTAGTAGTGGTTTTGGTCAGTCCTGGTAAACTCGCTACCTGTAATCAGTTTGAGCTTGAGGTTCTGTGTTTTTGTGATGGTAAGTTTGTTTTATTCTTTTGTTTGTTTGTTTGTGTGTTTGTTTGTTTTGAACATATTGTAATTTACTTTGTGTTTTTGTTTTCTCCTTGTAGTAGCTGCGTGCTTCATGGGGTTGGGGGAGTTCTTAGCTGCACCTTTAGCTTGACTTAATTAAGGGTGGTTATTATTGATGTGTTCATTTGCAGTGAATTTTGTGGGTCTGATTCTGATTAATGGGGTACGTTTCCCTTTTTGTAGCTGGTGCTGTTGTACTAGCCTGCCCTTCATATAGGAAGCCTCAGTTCTCCTATGATTATTGTTAATTTCCTTTTGTGACTGTTTTGACCAATGCTTGATTGTGTTGGCTGCTCCTTTTTAAAATAGTTCTTGGCCAATCTTTATAACTTCAAAATAAAATGTATTTTTGTATGGAAACCCATGCCTCTTGTGTGTTCTAAATGGAACGTATTTGCGTATCCTTATTTGGGTTTGATGTTTGTTTATTCAGCAGATGGGACGAAAATGTTTATTAAAAGCTTGTGGCACTGTAAAAAGAAAGGAATATGTTCATCTTCAGTGCAAGAGTTATGATCAGTGGTTTTTTGATGCCTTGGAAACATGCACCTTGTTAATTTAACATCCAGCTGTGCAATAAATCTCAGTTAAATAGCAATTATATTTGTGGGTCATTAGTTGGTTCATTCTGCATAACTTAACTAGGTAACTTGATATTCACCTTCAAATAGGATTCACTTTAAATCTTCAAAAGATATATTGAAACTGGTATTGACAGTACTAACATGCAACCTTTTTCCTTTCTTTCTTTCTTTGACACTCCCAGATTTGCAACATCCATAAAATCTTTGTTGTCAATTAAGATAACTGTAATTTTCCTTTCTTTTTTCTCTTATTTATTTATTATTATTTTTTAATGGGGTAATAGCAATCAATAGCATCTTGGAGATTACTGTTCAAGCAATGTCTCTTATCATTAGAAAAAATACATCAATAGTATTTACAGAGATATTTTAAAAGCTTGAAATCAAAGAGTTTTATGAAGTCTGTGTATCCATATTCTTGACTTGTTCATAACATGGATAATTCCCTTTGATAGGATGGTTTTCAGGTTCATTTTGCCTTAGTTAATGGCTGTTTTTTCCCCAGGCTCTTTTTAGCTCAGTTTTTGGCTGTCTCTAACTGTCCAAGACAGGAGTGCATTGAATGTACTTATTCCTTCATATTCAGTCATTATGACTTTAAAATAAATAATTTTGTGAACTATAGGTTTTGTTTATCACATAAACAAATGCCAGTTATTTATTAGGCCATTCTTTGTAAAGGTGTTTGATTTGGGGCCCTACACTGGCAGGCCAGAGTCTGGAATAGTTTGGTTATTTCCCAAATATGTTTTAACAAAAATACATGTCCAGATTTTGAACAAATAAGTTGACTCTGATATTACAAAAGATCATGGTGTCATTGAAACCATTATCATTATTATAAAGACTATTCTTTTAACATAATGTATTATATATGCCATGTGGCACATTAGGGTGACTGAAGAACTATTCGGAGTACTTCATAGTCATTATAATTGTCAGATCGATTTTCCCATCTCTACCACTCTCCAAACTAATTCTTGTTAAGCTGGATTAGTTCTATGAACAGCCATAGCAGACTTCACTCTATCTACTCTTAAACCTAATCTTCACATTGTCCTAACATCCATCATCTCAAAATGAGAACGTAAGTAACAGCCAGTGAAAGAGCTTAAGGACCATCAATACAATTGTTCCCAGATCTTTTAGCTTTATACATTTTTGGGTGGAGCAGACTGTTTTGGAAAGTCGCAGGAGGCTGAGAGACATCACAATTTTTTTTTTTTTTAATCTTTTTCCCAGTCAGGGTTGAGGTGATTCTTGAGCTGGATCATTCATTCATCTTCAGCAACACGTTCAGAGAAGCCTGTTTGGTGCTGGGGGTTTATGTCAGATTCAAGTACAAAAGATTAATGCTCACTGGACAACATACTTTAATACATCATTTTGAGTCCCATCTGGATGCACAGCTTCATTGGAGGTGAATATGAGAGTAGGTGGCACATTTTTGCACAAACATTACTGATATCTCAAACTCAAACATATAGGAGCAAAAAAATGTACAGTAAAATTAATTGGCTCTGTTGATTATAAGTCTTAAATTATTTCCATAACTGGCAGTTGGGCTTCCCCTTTTTAAATAAGCACCAGTTGCCACTGAGGTGGTTATACCCCCTGGGTCACAGTCACATGGCTCAATACACACAAACACTGACTTGCGGCAATCCATAGAGGACGCAATCATCAGAGCTACCATCAGAGTTTGGGGAACTGTCTACCTACAATTAATGACAGTGCTGTGAAATATATTTGATTTCTTCTGATTTTGTGTATATCTCGTACTAAATAGTTTTAGATCTTCAAATGAAATACAACATGAGAGAAAGGCAACCTGTGTAAACGCACAATACAGTTTTTATTTATTACTTTTTACAGTTGTGCTTGTGTTTCAACTTACGAACTGAAGACTGGACATTCTCCTTTAGGATTTTCTGCTAGAGGGCAGAATTCATGTTTCCTTCAATTACTGCAAGTTGCCCAGGCCCTGAAGCAGCAAAGCATCCCCACACCATCACACTTCCACCACCATGTTTGATCGTAGTTATGATGTTCATTTTGTGGAATTCTGTGTTTGGTTTATACCAGATGTAACAGGACCCGTTTTTTCCATCATTGGGTGGAACTGAGGAATGACGATGGATCAGTGGATTTTTTTGTTAAAACTTTTTTCATGCTGATTAAGTGATAATTATCCATTCATTTATTTTTAAGTGTGCAATATGTTTTTAGTATTTAATTATTTTCAATTGTATTTGGCATACATGCATAATATAGCATTTTGACATATTTTCATTCGTAGATTTTAATTGTACCCAGAGATAATTCAAAATAAACTGATTTATGAATGAACAACAAAATATAAAGTTAAAAATGTATTTGATTTTTTTTTTATTTAAGATTAATTGGATTATTTAACACATGAAGCAAACTAATTGCTAATTAAGGTTCTTTAAAATGCATTTTAATTCAAACCCCCTATCTTGGTTATAAACAAATTGGCTGAACAGAACAACCCATATATACTGGCCCAGCTACAGAAATGATTCCAGTTGGACACATTTAACACAGTATTTTTTAGAGTGTAGGAAACCCAGACATTTAATCAGCCACTCTTTGTGTTACCTCAAAATAATTCAACTTTTACAAATCGGATTCCTGACATTTTCTTATCCATGGCCTTGCTCCGAAACGTTCATTGTGTTCTGGTGTACTAAAGTTTGTTTTCAGGCTGTAAACAAATAGACATACATATGGAAGTGTGTCTACACAGATGTGTGACTCTTTCTGATTGTAGAAGCATGCACTTTCACACTAACAGTTGCAAGAATTACTAGCAGATTCTATAATGAAATTGTAGGGTTCTGGAAGACTTCTTTTTGCATTAGACGGTCTGCTCTTGGGCAGAATTTGCCCACTACATATAATATCAGATAACAGAAAAGACATAAGAGATAAGGCAGATGTAAAGCATAGGTTAACACTCAGTGACCTTAGTAGTAAGGTTTTATATACAATTTAATCTCAATTCAGATAGAACCATATAATACTATAATACCAATTGTGTTCCTGGGTTTGGCTCATATAAGACTGTTTAATACTATGCCAAGAGTGCAACAGGATTTGTCTAACCTGTCTATTGTCCATAACGTACAGTCATAGCGAGGTAGTATTGGTTGCTAAACAGGGTCATGTAGTTACCTGTCAGTGTCACTATAGTCTGGCCTGTTTCTTGACTCACCATGTTTTTCACACCGTGGTGTTTCATTTTTAAATGGTAGGATAGAGAGGCCATACTTCTCTGATACTTCAATTTTCTGTGACAAAAGCTGCAAACTACGACACCTTTAAACCATTAAACCATCTGGGAGTGTTTTAAAACAGAAATAACTGTGTAAATTTTCCCCTTTCTTATTCATTGTTTTTTTTTATTTTTTTTAATGCCCTATGATAACCGCAAAAACCCCAAAACAGGAGTATGATTGGAATTCAAAATGATTCAATGTTCAATAAAAATTAAACTGGAAAAAAACCCAAAATGATTTTGACATGACTGTGTGTTGATCCAATTTAAAAAACATTTCCAAATTGTTCATAGTATGTGAATGGGTGTGTGAGTGTGCCCTGTGATGGGTTAGCATCATCTAGGGTGTCTCCTACGTTGTGCCCCGTGTTCCCTGGTATAGGCTCCAGGCTCCTTTCAACCCTGTGTCGGATAAGTGGTATGGGAAATTGATGGAGGGATTGATTAATGGATGTATATATAAGACTGTCATTGGGTCAGAAGTTTACACACACTTTGTTAGTATTTGCTGGCATTGCCTTGTAGTTGTTTAACCAGAATCTTGAATGCTTCTTGGGCTAGCCTTCCACAAGCTTCTCATAATATTTTGCTGGAACTTTTGCTCATTCCTTCTGACAGAACTGGTATAACTCAGTCAGTTTGTGCCTCCCTGCTCAGACACACCTTTCCAGTTTAGTCCACTAAATGTGTGGTTCAGTTCAGGGCTTTGTGATGGCCACTCCAATACTTTCACTTTTAAACCATTTGTTGTAACTTTGAAAGTATGCTTCCACACAACCTGATGCTGCCACCCCCATGCTTCATAGGAAAAGTCGACACAGTTACTAAATCAAAATTCTGGCCAGTGTGAGTACAATTTTTGAACACTGTCAGTTAGAATATTATTAGTTAACTTTAATCATAATGGTACAACATTCAAAGAGCTAAGATTGTCAATGTTTGTACTAATATGGCTAAAGGAGCTATGAAATGCTAATTACAGCTGCACATGGTACCCATGTTAGTTTTTTGAAAACGTTGTGCATCTAAGGGTCAACATTACCATATTGGTCCTAATATAAGATATAATATCCATATATATATTTTTACTATATTTCCCTTGTATTCTGGCAAATACAGTAATACATGAAAACAAGTTGACAGTGTATGTATGACCTTTTTTGCATCAGGATTATTTCAGTGGGTGATTATGTTCTGCTTATGCCAGATGCCCAAGAAAGCAGCGGTCAACAGGGATTCAATTTTCACAGTCCTCTGTTCATCAAAAGAGGCCATAGTCCAAAATGGCAACATAGCTACTCTTAATAAGAGCATCTGGACAGAGCTTACTGAGCAGCTAGAAAACAAGATCACTGCAAAGGCTCTATATACTTTTGTTAAATTGAACAGACACAACATTTGGACTGCTTTAGTGTTTGATTATGAAAGTGATCATGAAACGAGTGGCAGTATCGATGACACTGATTTTGAGCCAGGGTCCCTTTCCCCAAGACCAAATGATTGCTGGACTTTTGGTCTTCAACTTCCATTTCAGAAATGGATTGAATTCATGCCAGAAACAGATAAATATAAAAACAAGTTCTCTAAAACACAAAAAAGGAATGCACAATTTTGAAGCTTGGCATCTGGACACGTGATAAATCATCACATTTGGGAAGAAGTGAAAAGTTCCTGCACATTTGTTTTTTAAAGAGCCAAGGTCTATCCATCAGTAACAGAGAAATTCCTAGAAATCAGAGGCAATTGTAAGGAATGTCATGGCCACATTCACACAAAATGTGACAGAGAGCCTGAAATGAACAGTCCAATGAACTGTGTAAGGGTACAATGGAACCCCATGTATGGAGGGCATCAGAGGCAACAAAGCTGATGGATTTTGTAGATCCTGAGCCAAGCCATATTCCTAATTTGGCCACCCTGCGCAAAGCAAAGCAAAGCAAGAGAGAAATGACTTTAAATTAGGTGACAAGCATTTATCGGCACAAACCAGCACAAACCAAGCAAAAAAGATTGAGACTATTTCGGCTTAATTTGGAGCATGTGTGGGGCTGGTGACGTCACCATACCATAATTAAATGTCTAATATTTTAAAAACGAAAGCAGCACAAATGAAACTTTTATCAGCACATACCAGCACAAACGAAGCCCAAACGATTGAGTCTATTTGGGGTTCATTTGGAGCATGTTGGGGGGCTGGGTGACCCCAGAATTACCTTTGAATATTCTTTTAATATCTCCTGAACCAAAGGAGCACTAACGAAAATTTTTACGGCACAAACCGGCACAAACAGAGCACAAACGATTGAGACTATTTTGGTGACGTTTTGCATTGGTGGGGGGGCCAACTTCACGCAGGTCAGTTGGAATGATGTTCTGTGGATTAAAAGCCTCAGACGGTTTCTTCCATCATTATGGCCAAGCAGTGGAATCTGACCAGAGAACACACTTCCAAGAGGCTGGTGAACACCTGCAAACTTCAGTCTGGCTTTTTATGCCTGTCCTGGAATAGGGGCTTCTTCATTGTTTGATAGCCTGTCAAGCCATGATGATGTGGGACTGGTTAATGGTGGATGTACACACTTTGATGCCTCCAACTCCTTCCTCAGTTCCTTTGTTAGTATCTTGGGGTTCAGATGAACCTTTTTTTTTTTTTTTGCTATTATCTCTCTGCACTGCATGCTTGCTGATTTAGACGAAAATGGGGGTGAAGTGAAGGCACGTTTAGGAGTTTAGAAAATGACTGACAGTAAGCCCATCTAATAAGAAACAAGCCTTCCAAACCAAAACTCAGTTTTCCAAAGGGGTTTTCTTAGTCAAGTGTTCTGAGACCATTTTCTTTGGACCATTATTTTTGGTCCAAATAATTAAGCTCAAGGGTAAAGCATGAGACTGCTTTACCTGCATGAGAGCAAACTTTCTGTGGTTTTAACAGTAACAAAATTGATTCCATCCCCGGCCACCCTAAAGAAAATAAAGCTCTCATTGATGATCTCCAGCTTTATTACATTCACATCAGATCAGATTAGAAACCCAGAGTCCTCAGATTAGAACCAAGATATCCTATTTCAAGCATTTGTCAAATTAGATAATATCATATTATCTTATTGCAAGGCAGTTCTTTGCGAACTGCTGGACCAAGGAAAGTACCAATTTGTAGTCTTTGCAGAACTCAGCTGCTAGAGAATTGTAGATATCACCCCTACACTTCAAATGTTACACTGGCTCCATGTTTGATTCTTTATACAATAATAAAAAAACTTCTTCTGGTCTTCTAGTCTTTCTAAAATGGACTAGTGGCAGCTTACTTGTCCTACTTCTTCCATGCCTACATGCAGGCACTCTCAGATTTTCAGACACTCATCTTGTCACTGTCCCTTCCTCTTGACTCCACACCCTATCAAATAGGACTTTTAGTAGGGCTTACCCCTCTCTTGCTCTCCAACTCCGTGCTTACACTTCCCTACCTATCCCATTTTAAAATGTATCTTTTCTGTCTTACGATTGACTCCATATGCATTTGCCATATTGTGCCCTCTACATTTCAGTTTGAACCTTTTTCTTTTTATTCTCTTTTCTTTTAGTTTGATTATTTATTGTTAGTTACAGTTCAACCACAACTATTGTGTTGCATCCACCTGGATGATGCCACAGCAGCCATAGTGCTCCAGAACACCCACCACACCAGCTATTAGTGGAGAAGAGACAGTGATGTAGCCAATTCAGCGATAGGGATTATGACTACAGAGAATCAGAACCTCAGTTTAATGTTTAAATCCAGTGCTGTTTTTACAGTATCGTGTCCTCATCACTATACTGGGGCATTAGACCCACACAGAACATAGAGGGAGTACCCCTTAATACCACTTCCAACAGCAACCTAAGTTTTCCCCATCCAGGTACTGGCCAACCCTGCTTAGCTTCAGTGTGAAACCAAGTGAGAACTACAGGTTGATATGGCTCTGGATTGAGATGGGATATACTAAACCAGCCTACACACCCCACAAACATGTGTACACAAAAGTGACTATGCCCTTTTGCATTCAGCTTCAGAGGTACTTCTATTTCAACACTGTTTACTCATTATTCATTCTCATTGAAGCCTGAACCCCCTAAGGGTTAAACTCTAGAATTTCTCTTGGTATATATGACTGTCACAGAGGGACTTTCTGCCTTGATTCATTTTTTTTTGAACTTCAAACAAATAACATAAAGTAGAGTGTGATGAACTTTAAAGTCAGACAAGGAGAAGGAAGGCAGAGGCAGGCTTCGACAACACAACTCTTTATTTTGCTCCTTTTTTCTTCCCTCTTTAACACACACATACACATACACACACTCACGTTGTGCTGGTGTCTCTCTCCCTCTTGTCCTCGCCTCATCTCACTGCAACAGAGGAACATTCATTGAGAGAATTCCCCACAGGTTTGCATTCCTTACCACTCGCTTTCTCTGGCTCTGCCCCGAACGCTTGTCCACGCCCCCTGCCTCCACAGAGGGCTTGATGGATCTTTCCAATTCATTATCACTCATAGACCTGAGGTGCTGCTGGGAAGAAATTACAAATCAGCCTTCAAACTGTTCCTGCAGGATGTGTATTTTTCCAAACCCTATTTTGCTACACTGGAATATTGATAAGGATGATTATGGTCATGGGCATTTTAGAGTTTACTTCATGTTGATGAATGATGATGAATAGGGAGTAACGGTTATGTCATGATGATGAATGGGGTGTAATAATTTTTTTTAATTATTATTTTTTTTTAAGAGTCTTTAGCTGTTTTTTGAAGATGGTGAGAGATTCTGCAGTCCGGATTGAGGTTGGAAGTTCACTCCACCACCAAGGAACAGTTAGTTTGAATGCTCTTGAAAGGGAACTTAAGACACGCTGAGTAGGTACTACTAAGTTTCGGGCGCTAATCGATTACAGATTGCATGAGGGAACGTAAGCCTTCAGGAGAGAGTTGAGGTAGGAGGGTGCCGTTCCAGACAAGGTTTTGTAGGTGAGCATCAAGGCCTTGAATTTGATGCGGCGGCCACAGGAAGCCAGTGGAGGGAGATGAAGAGGGGTGTGATATGGATTCTCTTGGGCTGGTTGAAGATGAGGTATGTTGCTGCATTCTGAATCAATCATTTAGAGGGGTTTGATGGAGCTGGCCGGGAGGCTGGAGAGTACTGAGTTGCAGTAGTCCAGTTTTGAGATAACAAGAGCCTAGACTAGTATCTGTGTAGCCTGTTCAGTGAGGTAGGGTCTGATTTTCTTGATGCTGTACAGGATGAACCTACAGGACCGTGCAGTTGTTGAGATGTGGTCTGTAAAGGTCAAGCTATCATCGAGAATCACCCCAAGGTTCCTGACCATCCTGGTTGGCTTGAGTGTGATTGAGCCGAGCTATACAGTGAGTTTGTGGTTGATTGATGGACAGGCTGGGATGATAAGAAGCTCAGATTTTGCCTAAGTTGAGCTTAAGGTGGTGTTCCCTCATCCAGACTGAGATGTCCAACAAACAAGCAGAGATACATACAGAGATGGATTGATCATCAGGCTGGACAAATAGAGTTGGGTGTCATCAGCATAGCAGTGGTATTAGAAGCCATGAGACTCAATCACTTGCCCCAGAGATGTAGTGTAGATAGTGGACCCAGAACTGGCCCCTGTGGAATGCCAGTTGTGAGTTGCTGAGTTTCAGAAATACCTCCCCACCATGATACCTTGAAGGTTCTGTCTGAGAGAAAGGATTCCAATCAAAGCAGAATTGTTCCGGTGATGCCCAGGCTGGAGAGAGTTGACAGGAGGATCTGATGGTTCACAGTGTCAAAAGCAGCAGAGTGGTCGAGTAGGATGAAGACCGATGATTTAGAGGTTGCTCTTGCTAATTGTAAGTTTTCAGTGATGGAAAGCAGAGCAGTCTCCATGGAGTGATTGCTCTTGAAGCCAGACTGCTTGGTGTCCAGGAGGTTGTTCTGTGTGAGAAAATTGGAGAATTGATTAAAAATGGCTCTTTCAAGAGTTTTGGAAAGAAAAGGGAGGAGGGAAACAGGTCTGTAGTTGTCAACCACAGCAGGGTTAAGTGATGGTTGTTTAAGCAGTGGGGTAACCCGGGCCTGCTTAAATGAGGTAGGGTATGTGCCAGTAGAGAGGGATGTGTTAAAGATGTGTGTGAGTGCAGGTAATAGTGTGGGAGAGATGGACTAAAGAAGGTGAGAAGGGATAGGGTCAAGAGGACATTTTCTGTGTGGACTGGTGGAAGAAATCTACGGAAGAAAAATGACAGCTTGATTTACATGCAAGAAGGAAACTATAGGATTTATTACTGGATAGAGCAATTTATGTTTGATAAAGGAAGAAGAGGTGAGTGGAGTGGAAATAGACATCCCAGATGTGGTCGACTAGATGGGTATATCTAATAGTGAACAATATTTTCTATATATGAGTAAAGCAGTCTTATCTGAGTAATCTTATACTTAATCTTATATGAGTAAAGCAATCTGTGTGTATGTGTGTATTGTATTGTTTGTACAATCTACCTGGATTTGTTGTTTTGTACATTTTTGTTTAGCTTCTTCAGCCAGGAGATATGAGATGTCCCTGCGGGATATTTTCATAATCCCTGATATTAATCATTTACAGAAACAAGCCCTATGCTATTTGTGGTAACAAAAGGGCACATGCATACAATGGATACACAACATCGCTTTTTTGGCACAGTTGGCAAGAAGGTAATAAGGTTCATTAAAATGCAAACAAATAGTAGCTGCATTTATAGTGAAAAAAAAATGTCAGTTGAGGAATACATTGTGTGATTCCAGTCACCAACAAGGAATGCAGAAATGAAGATGCAGAACTGCTGAATTAGAGAAGTAACAAAGAATTAGTGTGTGGAAACTAACACACACACACACACACTGCTTCTCAAATATGCATTTTTCCAAATGCATTGTTAATGTACATATTAATATCTAATGTACACACACACACACACACACACACATATATATATATATATATATATATATATATATATATATATATATATATATATATATATATATATATATATATATATATATATATATATATATATATATAACACCCATAAAATGTGGTGTAATATCTTTAATGGATGAAATGGATGAGATTAAAATCCCCAGAGAAATTGCAAGTGATACGGACCTCACCTGATTCAATCGTAATAGAGTTTTTGATGAATTGTAAATGGGATTATGATGTATTTTCCTGATGTTCCTGCCAATTCCTACCTCAAACAAAAGAATTCAGCTGAAAGAAATAATTAGGCTGTTCGTGCTAATTAAAAGCAATTCAATTTAGTAGTCTTAACTTAATGACAAAAACAAAAAGTTTCTACTTTTCTTTTCACAACTTTAACTTTGTGAAAACAACCATTCTTAAATTGCATTCACTTTGTCATTGTGTAAAATTTTACTATATATTATATGTTATATGATATATGATATGACAGCCATCTTGATGAAGGAAAATGTTTAGACAACGGCTCTTACATATCAAAATGGCTGTGTTTACACATATTTCGTCAACAATATACTTATTCGTCTTTAACAATTACAAGTAATATGCTAGTCTCAAATAGTACAAATTGGTACCCAAGTGTGATCTTGGGTAAAGATTCAGTTTTGTACCTGATTTTGACCTTTAAAAGCTTTGACATATCTTTCACTATGAGTACTATGATGAAGGGACAGATGACTGCCATTGTTAATGTGTAAGTAAACATGGAATTTTGTTTAGAAATGAGTAACTACAAATAACAACCTTTTTCAAATGGAATTTAAAGTATTTCCTTCTAGTTGTCCAATATGATGAAAATGAACCATGAACTGACCTTAGAAAGATCTCATGTATAACACACTGTATTGCGACCTGCATACTAATACTGTTTGAAACATTCTCCCGTTAACATTGCCCTTGCCATTTCATTCAGTCATTCATCTTCAACTAACACAACTGGGTCACGGCTGAATGGCATGCCAGTACATTGTAGAGTGGTGAAACTACATGTGGACACAGGGAGAAACCCCACACAGGCAGTAAGTTGAGCTCAAGATTGAACCAAGAACCCTGGAGCTGTGAGGCAGCAATACTATTGTCTGTGCCATTATGACAACCCTAGCCATTTCCTTCTTGGAAATCAATTCAATTTAATTTTATTTGTAAAGGGCTCTTAAGAATGGAAGCAGCTTTACAGAAATATATACATTTATGATATAAATTTGAAATGTATAGATGTATAAATTTGTCCCCAATGAGCAAGAGACAGGCAAGGAAAAATTCCCTGAGTGTCAGGCAGTAAGGTTGAGGCAGAAGCAATCGCAGATTTTCAAACGTTTAATATAAATCAAAGACAACTAGACAAACACTAAGACAACTTGACAAGATACTCAGGCATGAAACAAAACCAAACCGACATGAAAGACGTGAGTCTCAGACGACGAAATCCAAACAGAGAGTGCAGACAAAGACTATATATACACACACATGAGTGCTCATTGACAATAACGTGAATCAGGTGCAGTTGTAGTGCATGTGCTCATGTGGTGCAGTGCAGTGGCTGATGGGAAATGGAGTCCAGATCTCCCAGATCCCTGACACTGAGACAATATGAAGAGGAAACCTTGAGAGGAACTAGACTCAAAATGGAAATCATTCTAGTCTGGGTGACACCAAATAGTGAAATTATAAATAATTCAAATAATTAAAAATTTAAATCCTTGAAATGCTGTTATTCGAGTCCTGAATGGTTACACTGATCAGTCACATCATTGAAAACACCCCATTTTGGAGATGCTCTGACCCATCTAGCCATCATAATTTGGTCCTTATCAGATCCCATATCCTTACGCTTGCTTATTTTTCCTGCTTCCTCCAAATCAGAACTGACTGGTCACTTGCTGCCTTATATATCCCACCCCATGACAGGTGTCACTGTAACGAGATAATAAAATTTCTTCTCAGTGGTTGTAATGTTATGGCTGATCTGTGTGTAATGGGATGTTGGATCATTATTCAAGAATCTTCTAGACTGCATAAATGTTGTATTTAAATCAGATGATTTGGGAGGCCATAGATTGCACTTGACTTCATCCTGGTTTTGTTCAAAATAAATAATTTAAGCATTAGGACACATCTTGCTCATATTTGATGGCTGTTGTACGTTCACTGGACCGAATGGTTTCCATAAGATTGCTGCCCATATCATGATGGATCACCCCCCATCCGACCCCCAGCCCCCAGCCCCCAGCCCCAACCCCAACCCCAACTGCCTGCCTCACTGTAACTGACTTCAGGCACTGTTCCTATTTTGGCTTCCTCCAAACATAAATCCATCCAGATGTAAAATATCTTGTCAAAGTTGGACTATGGGTTTCACAACATAGCGCACAACATACAGTAATAGGTGTAATATAGATCCTTATTTAACACAGTGCTTATTTTTGTGGCTGGACATTTGGGGCATTTATTAACCCCAATGAACAGCTCAGAGGTGACACCAGCAAGGGAAAACTTACTAAGGTGAAGAAACCTTCAGAGGAACCAGCCTCAAAAGTAAACCCAACCTTTTGAGGGTGACACCAGATGTTGAGATTATAAATCAGCACAGTATACAAATGTAGAAGAGGAAAGACAAACAGCGCAAGTGTGGTGAATGAAAGTTCAGTATGAGTATGTTGTGAATACTTGCACAGCAGGACAATCTAATTATTATATAAGAGTATTAATGATTACAGCAGCAAAGCCCCAAGCAGAAGCATCAGGATGAATCAGTCAGATTAAGCCGGGTCGACAGGTTTAGCTATGACAGCATAATTAAAATGGAGAGCCAGAAGGTAATACAGACATGAGGGTACCTTAGGACGTAAAGCGTCCTGCCACGCCACCATCAACAAACCTTAGTGATAATGCATGTAAGGGGGACAGCATCAGAACGTGCTAGTTTATCATATCACTCTATCACTCCATAGGGCGGTTGTGGCGCAGTTGGTAGAGCGGGTTGTCCACTAATGGTAGGGTTGGCGGTTCAATTCCTGGCCCCGGTGACTCCACATGCTGAAGTGTCCTTGGGCAAGACACTGAACCCCAAGTTGCTCCTGATGGCAAGCTAGCACCTTGCATGGCAGCTCTGCTACCATTGGTGTGTGAGGGTGAGTGGTGTGTGAGGGTGAATGAGACACAGTGTAAAGTGCTTTGGATAAAAGTGCTATATAAGTGCATATTTACCATTTACCCATGAACTCAGAGACCTGTACCTTTACATAAGATTAAAGCTAATGAACAAAAGTTAAACCAAAAGGTTACTCAGCTAGTGTGGCGTAAGATCATTTAGTTCATTATTTTTACTGAGAGCTTAGTGACTTCAAAGCCGCACTTTGTCACTTTAAGTGCCAATTTATGTGCAAAGTTAAGACACTGGGAAGGAGAGAAGAACATGTGAATGACAAACACAGGTACATGGTGTTTGTCTGTATATCATGGAAGGCAATGTACTTGGCACACTCTTAGAGTGTGTCTATCCTCACTCAGGCACACACAGACATGACGGATGGAAGCAGCTGCAGCTGGATCGAGGAATGAGACACGTGCCAGCACGAAGGTTCATCATCCTCTCCAGAGGGTTGCTTTCACTCTCATGAGGTGCGGGAAGGGATGGGGTGTGGGAGTGGAATTTAGGGGATGAAATTACTGCAACTGATCGAGCGCTGAGATGGCAAATCGATTATGAGAAGCCACTTTTTCTTTTTATTATTTTTTGCTGTTAGCAAACTGAACTCAAAGACAGAAGTATATGTTTACTGATTAGATCTGGGGGCTGTCTTTATATTGCCTTCTGTTCCTTTTTTTTTTTTTACAACTTCTCTTAACTGGTGCTAAATATTTTTGATTCAGTAAAGCATTAAATACATTTCCTATAGCTGAGTGACTTATTTTTTTCCTTCTTCTTCATCAAACTTTCTCTTTCTCGATTGGGGTTACGATTAGGCAGCGTAAACAGCCACGAAAAGGAAAGCTAAGCAATTCACACCTCACTTTAAACACTTTTTACATGAACCAATTCTTAGCATTTTAAATGTGCTATCTAAAGACCTCGTGTACATTTGAAGATTAAACTGAACATATTCAAAATATTCTTTACAAAATGTTCATACACACTAATCTGGGAACCTATTTTAACTTAGCTTTTTAAATGAAGCACAAAACCCATACACATCTAACATACAGTACTTAGACTCAAATAGTGAGACAGTTTTTGCTTTAAAGACATTTCTCTTTGAATCTATTTTTAGTTAACAATATTTTCTTTGTAGTGGAACATTACTGGATATTCAAGTGAAAGTGTGGAGAGATTACTGGCAAACCAGCTAAAAGAACTGCATTGTCAGCACCACGTTCTCTTCAGCAGCACAGCACCCACTGTTAAATGCTTCAAAGTGACCATTTCTCCACAAAATGTCATGTTCTCTTCCACAGCAGGTTTCAAACTTCACCCATAATTCAATTCAATTTTATTTGTATAGCACTTTTTACAATAGACACTGTCTCAAAGCAGCTTTACAGAAATATCAATACAGTATACAGATATAAAGGTGTGAATTTATTCCAACTGAGCAAGCCACTGAGTGGCGACGGTGGCAAGGAAAAACTCCCTAAGATGTTTTAAGAGGAAGAAACCTTGAGCGGAACTAGACTCAGAAGGGAAACCATCCTCATCTGGGTAACAACAGATAGTGTGAAAAAGTTCATTATAGATGTATATGAAGTCTGTATGGCCTTAGGAGCAGCTGTAGTCCCAGCAGTCAGAAGGAGAGAGGGAGAAAAAAAAAATATTATGACTGCGAAGTAGTAAAATAGAATCTAGTCCGTTTAGTGCTTTATAGGTTAATAAAAGTATTTTAGAGTTAATGTGAGATTTTACTGGGAGCCAATGCAGAATTGATAACATTGGTGTGATATGGTCGTATCTTCTAGTTCTAGTTAGGACTCTAGCAGCTGCATTCTGAACTAACTTTAGCATATTTATATTCCTACTGGAACATCCAGACAATAAGGCATTACAGTAATCTAATCTACAGGTGACGAATGCATGAACCAGTATTCCCGCATCATGTAGTGACAATATATTTCTTATCTTAGAAATATTTCTGAGATGAAAGAAAGATATCCTAGTTATATTATCTACATGAGAATGTGTCAATAATCACTCAGAGGTCTTTAACTGCTGTACATGTTGAAACAGAAAGTCCATCCAGAGTAACCATGTGATCAGAATGATTACTTCTAGCTACACGTGGGCCTAATAAAAGTATTTCTGTTTTATCAGAATTAAGTAAAAGGAAGTTAGTTAACATCCAACGTCTAAGCCCTTTACACAATCCTCAACTTTACTAAGCTTCTGTCTGTCCTCTACCTTTGCTGAAACATACAGCTGTGTATCATCAGCATAACAGTGGAAGCTAATTCCATGTTTACTCATAAGCATTCAGGGGCACTATATACCATAAGCACTGAAATCCTCTTTTATTAGAAGCAAACAACTATGAACATTGTCTGAAGGTGTCTAAAGTCTTTTTATTATTCTTATGTATGTAGAGGCTGATGTGAGGTGCCTAGTCCATATGTCAAATATGTTTGCGTGTGCAGTGCATTATATTTCTCTCTAAATTCTCTAACAATGACTGACAGTTCTTCCTGTACCATTGTGATTTACTTTGTGTAATCAGTGCTAGAGTCTTTGCCTTTGCTTTTGGTGTTGGTACACAATTAAAAATCAAAGTTAATGATGAAAGACACTAGATTGGCTCAGGGTATGACACCAATATGTGAAAAAAAATCTCTTTAATTTATTTATGGAATCTTTTTGTGGAATAATGTAACAATCTTCTTGTTAATAAAGTATGATCCACGCTTCGTTTTATGTATGTAGGAATCGGAGCGAAAAACAAAATCAAAATCTCTGTTGATACATGAGATTACTGAGGATGGTACCACTTAAAAACCATGAAGAACTGTTCAAATGATACAAACAGGTTTGCTATGACGGCTTAGGACGACAAATTTTACGAAGTGCAATTGTTTTGCGCTCAATTTGTTTCAGATTTTGTTTAAATACTATGATATAGAAGTGCCCATATTGTTTAATAATATGAATAAATTCCTCAAAGCAATTGGAGCGAATGTTGTTCACTGTTTTAATTACAGTATAAGAATAAAATCTTTATAGAGAGTAAAGATAATATATTTTTCTCAGGCAGTCATTGTTGTTATGCACGAGTAGAGAGCTGCGTGCCGTCTGTAGGCTATTTGTGGCATCTGTGAACCTATAATTGGAATCGTACAGTGCTCCATAGTTATCTAGATGGCAAGAGGCTCCAGCTCATTTGCAGTCGAGAAGCCAGGGCTAAAGCAATGTAGACACAGCACCGTATGTCCAAGCAAACGCTCAACACAAGCAATAGCATGGCTTTGGAGCAGCCACGCGGGGCCTTAGGAAAGGTGAGTGCTCACCATGAGCAGTGACATTCTGGCTAGAAAGATGGGATTTATTGATTGCTTTCGATATCAGTGACCTTCAATACACTAAATTGCTCTTTTCTGAGCCTAGGCCAGATGGTTTTTCTGGTTGTGAAATGCTGGTGGAGAATTAATGTGTCAAATGGAGACTTTTTGGATATGGAGTATTTGAGGAATGACACCTGCTGTGTGATTAATTTGAAAGAATTTAGGTTCAAACTACATAATGAAGAAAATGGTGCTGCTTAACCAAGGACACATTTATCCTCACACCCTGTTTGTACACTAGAACTTAAACTCAATATGGCTCAGTAGCTGTTACACTAATTCAAAAGACGTATACACACTGAATATTTTCGGCTGTATATGGTACATTTGATCATAATTGTGTTGACATAGTCAATACAACATGTATTTTTCACAGAGCAGTACATGACTCTTAGTGTAAAAACAATCATATTTCTATAGACATCTTGCTGTTGAACAGTCCCAGAAAAAAAAAAAAAATAGTATGGCACAGAAAATAATTTCTACTTTTATTGTAAGTTGTTTTAACGTTTGATTTTAGAATTGTAAAGAAATGTAATGGAAAGCAAGCTAGATGACAATTTTGCATTTACAAACCACGTTCGCTTACACCTCCAGGGTCCTGGGTTCGATTCCCGTCGGGGCCATGTGTGTGCGGAGTTTGCATGTTCTCCCCGTGTTCCGGGGGTTTCCTCCGGGTACTCCTGGTCATTATTGAGAGATCCTTTCCATGCTATTCAGAAAAGTCTTATTAGGGACTCCACCTACTCAAACCATAGCAAATGGCTGTTCAGTTTATCCTTCAAACTGTGGCCATGGCTTCTTTACAGGATAGCACTTTGAATTATTTTTTTAATACGACAGATAAAGATAGCTAATTAACAGCATGTACAATCTGTCACTACATGTCGCACTGTGTGTGTTTGTGTATGTGACAATATTGTTATTTGAATTTGAACCTACAGCCATGCATACATTACATTTCCATGACCAACTTAGTGTCTTCTGGTCACATTAACTTGTGCACTGTTGGTACATGATATGCAAAAAACTTTCTGCCAATGAATCACTAGTTCTGAAATTGTTTCTTGCTTGCATGTTACATGTTACTTATCGCCGCTAACTGCTTTTTTTAGTGAATGTTTTCTAATCTCTCATTTTATTTTTCGGACATAAATGCAAGTGATTTTCCTGCGTAAGAAGATTTTGTATATCCATGACATTCGCCATGTAAACATTGACACAACCTGAACTTACAATAAGTCACCAATTTTGAATATGGCCCACATATAGTAAGCCCTTTTCTATCAGTCTTAGCAGGAAACACACTTCCATACATGCACCTGTATGTATATATGTTCCCTGCTGACCAACAAAGTCACTCTGGCTTACAGGCTTACAGTCAGTATCTTGGGCCTTGTTGAACATGATACAGCCCTGACTTGAATGTTCTACTGCTGAGCATTTGATCAGTGAATCTATGAGATTATCGAGGTTTACCTTTTCTCTAGCCTTGGTAGCCTTGGTATAAACCACTTCAGCTATCTGTCAGTGATACATTCCACTGGGGACTTATCTTGCCATGCCACATCTTCTGTTTCCCCATGATCCACATCCCTTATCTGTTCAAAGTGTTCTCTATGACACACATCCTTGGCTACTATTTTCTCTTCCAGGACAATGTATTTAACACTATCCTCTCCTTCCAGCTGGGGTTCAGTTGCTGCATATCGGATTTTGGTTGAAGTGCTCTGTGTGCAGCTTCTGTTTTCATCTTTAGTGAGTTTAATGTGCCTGCCAGGTGTTTGATAACTGTTGCTCATTTGTTGATATTACTTTTTTTTCCCCCCAATTCAGTTAGCTCTTCAGGACATGTCATGATACACCCACCTTCTTCTGGGTTTTTTGTTTGTTTGTTTTTGCATGTGAATAGTTTGTGCTAATTTTATATCTGTGAATAGTAGGGTAAATACTGTGAATGAAGCTATGGATGCCGCTGGTAACCATATTAGTATGGAGTAATGAGCACTGTAATTGCCAATTAATGTTTTAGTGACTTATTCATTTTGGTTTCACTGACTCTGAAATCGGCATGCTAATGAGAGAGTCTGGCATCCACTTAACACTCTGTGTGTGTGTGCCTGATAAGAATAACTCCTGGAATAGATCGTGTTGCTTTGACTTTGAAAGTAGGTTTCAACTGTCATATTGCCCTGTTGGTTATTTCCCCAGCTTGTTGTGTGTTAGCAGTGGGAGTGTGGGCTGAAAACGAATTATATCCTGTAGAACTTCAGTGGATTTCATCTGTTGTGCTTGAAATGGTGGTTTTGCAAGAAAAAAGCTTCAGGAGGAACTAGGAGCAACACGTGTGAAAGAGTGACATGTTTATGTTTTTTAATCTCTTCAAACACGCTGTTTTTAAATATTTATCTTCATCTTCATATTCAGAGGAAGAAGGGTGGCATCTCAGGGTGTTGCAGGTTTATTGAGAGTCATTCTGCAAACGGGAGTCCCTATGCCAACTTTCAAAAGTAAACATTTGGTGAGAAATGACACCCCTTGTTCTGAATGGTTATTGGTATTATATATGTGCAGCTATGGAGCAAAATTTTTTAACCTTTATTGTATATCTATAAAGTGTCTAAATCTAGCAATAGAGAATGAAATATAGAATGATTTTGTTTCTGTGGTTACACTGTAAATGAAAAGGATACGGGGTCATATTTTTTTTTCTTTTCCCAAGGCATTACATACAAACAGAACACTATTAATATATACCAGGACACGGTTATCAGTGTTACACATGAGTAACTAAAAGAAACCGATATCTTTAGCCCAGGGATTTCATGATTTTTGCAAATACTATATTGCGCCTACAACAAATGACAAGCTGTCACAAGCAGTACAAGTATTAGTTAAGTTCTGTGCTGTAGCCTTCAATTAAACTTTTAGGTACACTGCTCATAATGCTGATCCATCGTATTACTAAAGTTTTAAACAGAACTTTGAGAATAAGGATATTTTCACCCTAGGGATATGCTGGGTATTCATCCTGCTATAATAGCTACACTACTTCACAATACAAAACCTGCATATTGGCATAAATGTCATCTTTAAAATTTTATTAACTTCATTAACATGACTGTATTATATAAAACAACAGTAAATGTACAGTAAATATGTCTATATCCTGGTGAAATTCCCCCATCCCTGGACACTTATGGTAAAAGAGTAGGGGTATACGCCTAGTGTCCTGGTGAAATTTCCCCACTGGCCCTTCTCCATCATGGCCCCATAATAATCCCCATCTCTGAATTGATTACATTACTCTCTCCTCTCCACTAATAGCTTATGTGTGGTGGGCTTTCTGATGCACTATGGCTGCCATCACATCATACCCCCCGCATACCATGTAAAGCGCTTTGCGTGTCTAGAAAAGCACTTTATAAATGTAAGGAATTATATTCACCCATGTACATTCATCTATCATTGCATCTAATTTACATCACTTCCACATGGTACTCGCCGATTGCTTTAACGAGCATGAATATGATGTCAATTATATGCTATTGCACACACAGACACCAGATCTCAACTCACTTGAATGTCTTGGCCATCACCTTAATACAATTTGAAGGACTATTCTTTTGGAGGAATGGTGGCCATCTCTCTAATACACTTCCAGCGAGTGTTTCCTCTACAAGCCTACCGAAGACACATTATGTTGGTACAGAATGGATGTAACAGTTATATATTAGATTACGTGGATTTATAGGAATATTTGATGGGTGCAGGTGTACTTGCTTTTCTCTGTAATTGAGTATTTTTGTCTTTGATGGAGGCAGATATTTTTCCATTGATATATGATCCATAAATAATTGTTTCTGGTGGGTAATTGTGATGTTTTGATTTCCAGTTCAGGAAGATAGATTTCATGATGTGCCTCCTAACAGACAAAGTAAAAGGGGGATAGTAATCTGTATACAGAAGGATAACAGGTTGATAGCTTCTAGCTATGAATGTTGTTTTGGTGTGCAGTGCCATAAGGCACGGATATAGTTATCTGCAATGTTTTGTGTGCAATGTGGACAGACTTCTGAGATAGTGTATCCCATTTTAAACATCTTCTGTCCAATGTAGTGTAGTCTGTGCATGTATTGTGTGAGTTGTAGATTACTGCTATTGGCCACATGGAAAGTTCTTGCATATTTGGATCTGCAAATAGGCACTTGGAGTGATTGATAGATTTTACTCCCATTGTCTGGTCAGTATGGTTATTGGTGAAGCAGGTTTAGATAAAATTCTATATATTTTGGATAAGACTTTGTTTGTACAGGATATGTTGTCTGAAATTGCTAAGGGTATGTCTAATGTATTTTCATTTACTTTTATTATGGAGCACAGTAGGACTCTTAGCTAATCAAAAACAACAACAACAACAACAACAAAAATACCCTTGATTGCTGCATTTCTGAGAAAGTTGTGAAATGGTAAATGTGCACTTATATAGCGCTTTTATCCAAAGCGCTTTACACTGTGTCTCATTCACCCATTCACACACACACCAATGGTAGCAGAGCTGCCATACATGGCGCTAGCTTGCCATTGGGAGCAACTTGGGGTTCAGTGACTTGCCCAAGGACACTTCGGCATGTGGAGTCACCCGGGCCGGGAATCAAACCGCCAACCCTACGATTAGTGGACAACCCGCTCTACCACCTGTGCCACCGCCGCACCCTAGTGTCACTTTAGTGAAAGTGACACTAGGGTGTTATTGTGGTATACACACCTGTTTAGCCATACCATTAAAACCACTGACACAAGATGCGCATAACAGTGATTATCTTGTTACAGTGGCCTATCAAGGGGTGGGATATATTAGGCAGCAAGTGAACAGTCAGTTCTTGAAGTTGATGTGTTGGAATGAGGAAAAATGGGCAAGTGCAAGGATCTGAGCGACTGTGAAAAGGGCCAGATTGTGATGGCTAGATGACTGGGTCAGAGCATCTCCAAAACAGCTGGTCTTGTGGGGTGTTCCCTGTATGCACTGGTTACTAACTACCAAAACTGGTCCAAGAAAGACAACTGGTGAACTGGTTACAGGGTCATGGACGCTCAAGGATTAATGATGCACATGTGGGGTGAAGGTGAGTCTGTCTGGTCCGATCCTATAGAATAGCTACTGTACAACAAATTGCTGAAAAGGTTAATGCTGGCTATTATAGAAAGGTGTCAGAACACACAATGCATTGCAGCAGGCTGTGTATGGGGCTGCGTAGCCGCAGACTGGTCAGAGTGCCCATGCTGACCCCTGTCCACCAATGGGCATGGACCATCAGAACTGGACCATGGAGCAATGGAAGAAGGTGGCCTGGCCTGATGAATCATGTTTTCTTTTATGTCATGTCACCAGTATGCACCAGAGATGGCACCAGTATGCACTATGGGAAGAAGGCATGAAGACAGAGGAAGTTTGATGCTCTGAGCAATGTTCTGCTGGGAAACTTTGGGTCCTCGGTTTCATATGGACGTTACATTAATAAGTACCACATACGTAACAAGAAGTGCTTAAGGCAGAGGATTCTGTAAATAGAATTCTCTTTCAAAGACAACTAATTATACTAGAGTGGCAGTAGTCCAATTATAGAGACTCATAGGAGAATGTTTATTCCTCTAAGGAGCAAAAGCTTTAAATTCAATGTTTTACATTCTATGCTCTGTGTTCCCAGGAAGGCAATAAGCAATGTCTTTTTTTTTCTTTGCATATGTAATGCAAATCCTCACATCCATACATATTATATGGAGCTTTTCTGTTGCCTGATTACCACTCATTCTAAATAAAGTGCAACAGTGTAATATAACTTAATTACCTTTCATATCACAGTGCTTTGAAGAGACTGCACAAATAGACCACCAAACCCTCTATGGACTGTTATGAAGCAATGAGAATTTTGAATGAAAAAAAAAACGTTTTTAACAGCACGTCAAGAGATCTTGAACAACATTTCATGCACTTAATCAAAAGCATGAAATAAGAATTTGTGACTGCACTAGAGACACTCTATAGATCTGTAGATTAATTATTTAATATTGTTTAACCATCAATGGTTGATATGTTGAGTCATTTTATAGGCTCATGACATTACCCTACTTTTACGGTGAAGCTCGAATTGAGCTTATTAACAAGGGTGAAGTTTATTGTATGAGCTGATGAGCAGTAAACAGCAATGATACAGGAAGCATTGCTCATTTCAAATGCCTATATATTTTCTCTGTCTGAACCTTTAAAATTGTTTTTTACTTAGCCCAAAGCATTAGCCTGAATCTCTTGTTAGCTTTTTTAGGAGTCCATTTGAAAGCTAATCTTTATAGTGAAGTGTCAGTAGACCTATTACAGGGACTCATTTGAGTATTTTTTCTCTAAGCAGCAGAAGCATAACTGTAATATGCTATATTTTCCAAGTAAGGTAACAATGTAAGCAAATATCAAGCAGCATTTTGCTTCCCACAGGCATAAATATTATATGAGGCATCTGTGTTATGTACACAGCACTCAGGTCTAAAGCAGAGCAGTGTAAAATAACTAAATAATATTTATTGATTCATGTCCACTATAGTCCACTTAATAGACAGTCCACTTTAGACGCACAAAAGTTCAAATGGTAACCTGACAGGTTGATGATGATGTATAGGTGGTTTGTTGACTGTAAGTAAGGCTATTCAAACCTTTCCATTGTAGCATTCTGACAAGTTACCAGTTATGTTTTATTTTCCAGTCACATTTTGCATTTCTCACTTGGGGTTAGGATGGATTTTTGGCTTTTGTTTGAACTGGAGACAGCTGAAGAGCAGTAAATAGCTGTGGTGTGAGAAGCATTTATCTTTTACACACACTTTTTCTTTGTCTGAATCTTGTATTGATGTTATTTGACTAAGCCTAAGGTAACCTTTTACATTTAAGTATTGAACGCCTCAACCTTTTTGTCAGTAAATATATTTCCAATGAGGTTATTCACATGAACAGGTAATTCACATTAACTCAAGAAATCCACACATATTAAGAAAAGTGTAATAAAGTGGAATGCCACAGGATAAGTATTGAACACACTAACTGAAATGTATTTAATATTTAGTGGAGAAGCCTTTGTTTGTAATGACAGCTTAAAGACACTTCCTGTATGAAGAAATTAATCAGCTGCAGTATTCAGGTGTGATTTTGGCCCATTCTTCTAAACATATTGTCTTTAAATCTTGTTCAATTGGATTCAAGTCAGGTGATTGACTGGGCCATTATAAACACCCTGATTCTTTTCTCTATAACCAGTTGAGAATTTCCTTTGGTGTATGCTTTGGATCATTGTCCTGCTGGAAGGTCCACCCATGTATCATCTTCATTATCCTGGTGGATGGCAGCAGATTCTTCTCAAGAATCTCCTGGTAAAGGGCTTCATTCATCGTTCCTACAATTATATGAAGTCTGCCGGTACCATGCGATGAAGAACAGCCCCACACCATGATGCTTCCACCTCCAATCTTAACTGCTGGTATAGTGTTTTTAGGGTGATATGTCCTTCTCCAAACATGGTGCGTAGTATGATAGCAAAAAAGTTAAATTTTCAATACTCAATGTTCAATACTTTTTTCCTGTGTCATTCCACTTTATTACACATAACTTTATTTATGGACTTCAGTGTTGTGAATTCTTTATATTTCCGGATTACTTGAGTTAATACTGATGTCTGGTGAAAATTTCACGTGAATAGCTTCATTGGAAAAAAGTTTTCCTGCAAAAAATGTCCAATACTTATTTCCCCCATTGTAATTACAATATCATGTTTTAACATCTTAAGGATTCTTAATATCGCAGCTACACTTTTCACTTTGAAATTACAAATTTTCCTAATAAAGAGTTGGAAAAACAGGATGTATAATAGAGCTTTTTGGTCTCCCATGGCCCTTGCCATTAGTGCGCAATTATTCATGGACAATAAGCAAATTTCTTAACTCAGTGTAACATTGACATCATTAATGTTTATACAAGGAACAAAACATCATTACGTAACTAAATGTGACTTTAATTCTTGACTTGTTAATTGGCAGGTTAGATTGGATAAAGTAGATACCAAAATACCTGTGTAAAGCAAAACATAATGAGTAGAAACTTGTGAAAACTGTACTACATTAGCATTATTCATATATGTATACATACACTGTAACTGGCCAAAATTATGCTTTCTGTCATTCAGATTTTGTAATCATAGGTTACAAATCTATGAAATAACAATGAAAACTATATTTATATATATTATAAGGTTGTTGCTATACAAACTCTGGAACTTGTAAGAATGTTTATTTACATAACAAAAGTGTTAGAATGATTCCTGTATTCCAATTCTTCAAGATAACAAGCACATTTACTGATATAATATCCCTAGTTATATATGTCTGAGATGAGTCTTTGATCCACTGACTTTGTTAGATTCAACATTTCCACAGCAGAATACTTCTTGCTAATGTTCAAATTGGATCCCACAATCCCTCTGTCAAAGAAAACCGATAGGTCATGGATTTGTTTGTTTGATGAGGCTCCATAGATTCTGGGATTTAAACTGAGAGAAGTTGCTCAAGTACGCTTGCGTCTTCTTGGCAGCAAGTCAAGATGTGTCACTGTGCATGATTGAATATCATCTCTTGTCTTAAAGCCATGTGGCAAACCTTTTTAAAAAATTCAATTCTGTTGAATGTTGACAAATCTGTTGTCAACTTCAGAAACTCTCTGGGAACCATTCAGCTCACCACAACACCACCACCTCCCTGCTGGCATTTCATTCTCAGAAATATCTGACCTAGCCCCAGGTCCATCAAGAGTTGTTCGGCACTTGTCAGTAAACAATATTGTTTGGAAGTCCACCTTTATACTTGTCTTGGCTCACATATTTCACTTTGTTGCTGACCTTTAACAGATGTCAAGTATCTAAATTTAAGCATTTTCCAAGGTTGTCAAAAGTGTTGGGTCAGTTTGGGTAAATGGATTACTCAAAAGAAGTAATCCACTACAGTTTACTAATTAGAACTGTAATTTGATTACATTACTGATTACTGCATGTAAAAAGTAATCAGCTTACTAATGACTTTACTTTCAAGTTACTTTCAAAACCTATCAAACCTACAAAAATACACTACAAAGTGAAACTTATAGTTCTTTCAGTAATGTTAGCGCCCACAATGTATGACACGATCAGAAAAAGTTGTATTTATCAGAATAAACTTGCCTCGGGTGTTGTCAATGTTTGTAGGACTACCAGACCGATAAAATATAAAACGTTTCTAACTAATCTAGTTTGGTGTCACTAGCTAAGGGGAGGCACAACTAAGATATGGGTTTAGCTGCTACAGTGTCATGCAGAGTACATTATTTTTCCTTATGCTCTACTCATATCGTGTTTACATGAACTGGAATCATGTAGACATAAACACAACTTGTTTTCCTGCTCTTCATGAGAGGATGTTACTGTTTCAGTTTCAACCCCTTTACTGGTTTAAAAAATAGAAATTGGTATATATCCATTTTTCCTCACAGTGACTGAGCTAGCATTTGGTGTTTTTCAGCCAATAAGACGAGCATTTCCACATATTTTCCTGTAAACCCTATCTGATTGATCTCACCTCCATTCACTGAAGATATAAAATTACAACACCACTGTCTGCTTTTACTGACATTCAGTTAAGTAGTGACAAACGGCTCCAAGTGGAGAATTATTCAGGGCTAAAGAGAAAATCTTTGGGGCAAAACATCATTTATTCTAAAAATGCATTTTACTTAATATTGTTTTCTTAACAATAAATGTGTAACGCTTGTAACATCATTTTATTGACATCAGTAACTGTAATCAAATTATATAAATTTTAAAATGTAATGCATTACATTACTGCGTTATTAGAAAAAGTAATTAGAATACAGTAACACGTTACACACAACTCTGGTTGCCGAGTATCCTGTACCTTGTTGATCTTGATACAGTACAATGCTTACACTAGCTCTGTCAAATATATTTTTGCATTTGGCTACAGGCTTTATCATCAGCTCTTTCATAATGATGGAAAGTTTACATGGCATTTTTATCATCCAAGAACTGAAAAAAAACAAAAAAACACAAACATTTATAGACAAACAGATAATGATGTCATGTTTCTAGAATCCGAGTTATGCTTTATTGGTCAAGTATACATAAAAAAAGTGTTTCTACTCACACTGTATAGACTTTGACAATGACAAAAAAATAACACTGGTAATATAACACACATTCTCTATGTGCAAGTGAATAACATATACCACTATTGCACACTTTAGACTTAAAAGAAAAACAATATTGCACAGAAATACATCACGCACACCTTCTGTAGAGGGGCACAGTCTTGTTTCCGTTTGTTTAGAAATTAAGCATTCATGAGTTTGAACAAATGACGAAACAATCTGTTCTTCTTGATGCACATTGATCTGAAGGATCTGCTGGAGGGAAGTAATACATATATCTTGTGGCGTGGGTGTGATTGGTCGGTGACGATTTTTTTCTCCCACTGCTTCCTGGCTCTAGAGGAGAACGACTCCTTGAAAGGAAGGTTTCTACCAATGAGTCTTTCAGTCGATCGGACAACATTTTGCAGTTTGCTCAGCTCATTATTAGTTGCAGAGCTAAACCAGACTGCTACAGAGGTGAGGACACACTCACTGGTGGCTATGTAGGTCTGGACTTAAAGCTATTGTGATAAACTTCTAAATGCAGTCTAGCCATGCTTTGCATCCTATTATGTGGAGTTTTTGTGTTGCCTATATGCAACATAGTGCGTTGAATAACAGTGATGAAATCACGGAAATACTCATCAGTAACACTTTTATTATAATTTTTTTATTGTTATTTTGCACAAGATGCAGCTAGCAACTTTTCATGTCAATAGATGTAATTCCACATGTAAAATTTTTCATCAAGAGTGCAAATGGATAGGGTTGGAAATTGTGATCACAGCAGTCAAGCTAAAAGATTTGTATGAAACAAATCACCAACTGCTTCACGTTGAGACACATCTGATAGGCTTGTTAATGCCAGTCACTTAAGGTTGGTGACAATTTATAGATGATTTGTTGATGGTTTGTAAAGTTAATGATCTAAAATTTTCTATTTTATCATTCTGACAAGTAGCAGTTCTTTCACATTTTGTAGCCTATTTCTTTTTCTCTTTAAGGGTGGCTATTGATTTTGATTTTATTTACATTGTTGTAAGAAGTTGCGTTTATTTAGCACTTTTTCTCTGTCTGAACATCTTCCATTGATGTTATTCGACAACTCAGCATCATAATTACAAATAGAAATTTCAAACATCAAGATGATTCAATTGCTTCAATATTGATGTACGTCCTTCATTGAAATCATGAAGTGTCATAATGAAGAGTAGATGCAGTGTCACTTTGCAATCACAAACCCTTCATTAGTGTTTCACTGCCTATGCATGGTCAACTAAGACCAAGAGGTAAATGAATCTTTTCATAAAGGTTTTCACTAGGAGGTGTTCAGGGAGAAACGTTCCAATCCGTTCTGTAATACAGTTCATTTAGTGAGCTTGGGTGTTCTGTGTCTGTGTGTTACTATAGAGATGATCAAATATTTTCTCTACACCTAGAATTTGTTTCATTTAGTGTCCATTGTATGGAATATTGAAAGGGTGTGAGCATGAAGACGGTTTTCCTTTTACGTTCATTCATTTTGAATGGACTGATATAACAACCGTGTTGGTTATTTGCTCCCCCGTTTTTTGCAGGTCTCCATTGTCTTTGCAACCAAGCTCAAGTCATTTACCTTCCTGCCAGTTCTGAAAAAGCTGCCTACAGAGAAGAGGGTTAAATCAGTGTGGGAGAAAGGGTCAAGTAAACGTAATGAGGTAAGCAGTATTGTGCAGGATCAAATCGTGGTATTTGCCTGCTCTTCCTTCAAAAATGTAAATTTTAATATTCTCTGAAAATATTAACATTTGACCACCTGTAATGCAGCTTTACTATATGCTACACACACACACACACACACATCTGTGACTAAAGGCTATATATATATATATATATATATATATATATATATATATATATATATATATATATATATATATATATATATATATATATATATATATGTGAAGAAGAGGATGTCTTCTTATCCTAGCCTTTATTCCTCAAAAATTAACAAGAGAATTGTTAACGATCAGTTGGTGATTTGTGTATTCATATCACCATTTATAAGAAATTGACATGTCTTACCAGGGTAACATTACCTTTTGCCCAGCTCCGGCTAACCAGTGAATGAGCTCAGATGGTACAGAAAAAATTCCAACTGTAAAATTATTCTTTGTCCGTTTTATTATTTTAACCCTTTCATTTCCAACCAAATCTTAGTATTACTACAAATCCATGTAAATATTCGGGCTGCTGTTGTTACAGTTTTTATATTGCTTAGAAACAGATTCTGTATGCATGGCAGGCTTTGGGAGACCATGAGGCTGCAGAAGGGAAAACATTTGATGAAAGTACTTACAATGCCAAAGTTGTCTACGTTAGTGACATGGAGCCCCAAGAGATAACCAAGCACTCTGATACTCAGGTGAGCATGAACTCTTCTTTGGTTTTGCACTCTCGAGGATATACAAATCACAGTAACTGTGTCCACACTGACACCATTAATTGAACTGCATTTGTTCTGAAATTAGCTAAAATGTATTTAGTTAATATGAAACGACTGGGAGTTCGTAATAAAAATTATTTTTTCCCCATTAATTTAATTCAAAAAGTGGAACTTTCATATATTCTAGATTCATTACACATAAAGTGAAATATTTCAAGTCTTTTTTTTGTATTAATCTCAATAATTACAGCTCACAGCTCATGAAAATCAATAATCCAGTATCCAGAATTTATAATACAGAGATGTCGACCTTCTGAACAGTATGTTAATTCATGCACTTGGTCAGGGGTCCTTTTACACATATTATTGCATATTGAAATATTGCAATATATTTGACATACATATATGAAATATATGTGGCATGTGGGCGATCAGCCTGTGGCACAGCTGTGGTGTTTGTTAAGGAAGCCCAGGTTGCTTTGATAGCAGCCTTCAGCTCGTCTGTATTGTTGGGTCTGGTGTCTCTCATAGATTCTCTACGGGGTTCAGGTCAGGCAAGTTGGCTGGCCAGTTAAGCATAGTAACCATGGTCTGTAAACCAGTTACTAGTAGTTTTGGCACTGTGGGCAGATGCCAAGTCCAGCTGGAAAAGGAAATCAGCATCTCCATAAAGCTCGTCAGCAAATGGAAGCATGAAGCGCTCTAAAATCTCCTGCTAGACGCTACATTGACTCTCAACTTGAGAAAACACAGTGGACCCACACCAGCAGATGACATGGCACCCCAAATCTTCACTGACTGTGGAAACTTCACACTGGACATCAAGCAACGTGGATTCTGTGCCTCTCCACTCTTCCTCCAGACTCTGGGACCTTGATTTCCAAATGAAATGCAAAATGAACTTGATTGTGGTTGTGTGTACTGTGTACTGTAAAAATTTAAGTTAAACAACTTAAGTTATACAAGTTAAGTCATACTAATTATAGGATCAGGAAACCAGGTGTTTTGAGTTAATTAGCTGATTAGAATCCTTCTCAGGTTGGCATTTCTGTATTCTAAATTCTTTGTTCTAATATTTGAGATGCTGGATTTTTTTTATTTTCATGGGCTGTGAGCCATAATCATTGAGATTAAAACAAAACAAAAAAAGGTTTGAAATATTTAAATTTATGTGTAATGAATCTAGAATATATGAATGCTCCACTATTTGAATTAAATTATGGAAAATAATTTACTTTTCCACGATATTAATTTTTTTTTTTAAATGCACCTGTACAGTAGCTTCTGTAGCAGTAGGAGTGTGAGTTCATATTGAACTATCCCCAGGCAAATAACATCTGTTGGTTACTGGTTACAATGGACTTGAATTAACAATTGATTGATTACTTTGTTTCTTATATTAATGAGCAATTGTTCCTGACAGTTAATGTGTATAAGATCATTAAACAATTGTTGAATCAGGCAGACATACTATAGATAAAATGCCATGTTTATGTTTATTGGTGAACTGAAATGTAGAAAATGGTAGCAAAAGAAAATTATTGTAAACAAATTGTTGCTCTTAATGTTATATCTTTTTTTCCTCAGCAGAAATCTACTACCAAGTCAACTATTGCCCCATTGCCTGTCCCAGCTGTGGCTCATGGTATAATAAGCTGCACAAGCCCAAAGCCTTGCCCTGGCACCCTGGACGCAGTTGAAAATAAACATCCAAGGACCCCCCAGCTAGGGGGTCACAACACTGAAGCTGAGGTCAGCTCAAGGCTGATTTTAAACAGTGAGTCTCAGAGAGAGGAGGAGGTCCTGAGCCCAGTCAGCTCTGTGGAAATTTTTACATCTCCTTTCTCTTCTAAAGAGTCCATCCTCTCTGAGGGCTGGGAGCAGGAAACAGGCTGGTCTGCACTCCAAATGCTATCTCCCAGTGATTCTGTCTCCCCCTGTTCATCTGTGAGGTCAGGGGCTTTTACCCCATCAGTAATGAGAATCAAGTACCACAAACTTGCCCCAGGCTCCAGCCTAATGCAGATGCCACTTACCTCCTGCCAGACACTTGGTTGCAACAGACATATCACCTCACCATGCCCCTTGTTCACCCGTGCCCGACACAGGCCACCACCCACACAACTGTCACTGTTAACGGCCATCTTGAGGAAGGGCCGTTTGCCAGTCCTTTCTTCTGCCTTGCAGAGGCCCTACTCTCCTTGTTGGCCCATTAGCCCAGTCAATATGTCTTCCTGCTTGGCCTGTTCAGCAGCTTCAACTGTAGCTCCTATGGTGAGCTTACGAGCAAAGTCAAGTTTGTCTAAAGGCACAAATTGTACAGAGCTCAGTTGCAAAGCACGGCCAAAGCCACCAGGTTTAATTGCTAAGACAGAGTCTGTGTTAACCAAGGACCAGAACAAGGGAAGGTACTCTTTAACAGCAGTAGAAACATCAGATGCAATTGACTCTAACACAAATGCAGCCAGAAGTAGGATTAATTCCACGCCAGAAGGAAGAAGTTATTTGACCATGTCAAGTTATTCTCCGTTTGACCCTCCTCCAGCACACCTATGCAAACAATCCCATAAAGATATTCATGTATCCACAGACCCCAGCTTGATGCTTGGTACACCTTCCTCCAGACCATTGTCTTTATCTCCTGAATCCAATTTAGACCAAGGAAATGGACACAAATCAAATGACATCTCTCCTATTGTAAGAAAAACAAAACCTTGTGAGACATCATCCTCTGATTTGAAACTTGTGCAGATGGCACATGAACGATCTCCTACCCCTGATCACAAACCCGTTCAACAGTCTCAAGACATCTTAGCTTCATCAGTCCCAAAGTACATAGATGTCAGACCAGGCTCACATTTACAAAATTACAGGAAAATCTCTCAAGAACTAAAGAAAATTCATTCAGTATCCCCAGTTTTTCAACATTCTCCTTCCCCAAGGGTTGCTGGCCTCACGCATCTTGCTAACACACCTTCTATTTCACCTGTCGTCCTTTCATCAAGGCCAGGCTCCTGCACTTCTACATCAGACCGCTACACATTGTCTTCATCTCCAGCAGTCCCCTATCATCATCTCTCCCCTTCTCCCTCTTACTCACTCTGTTCCTCACCTACTCCATCCCAAAGGGACAGTACTCCAGACTGCATAGACAGGGGAAGCAAAAAGGTAGGTAACTAGAAAGGCATAACACACGTTCTCATGCAGACAGCTCACTATTGAGTTGCACACTATTTGTATACGTAAAAAGCATGAAACCAGAGGGGCATTCATACTTTGACAGAAATCCTTCTTGAAGAAGACCCCCCACATTGTTGAGAAACATGATATTCACCAACAGAAAAGCAGGTTTATATATCATTTGTAATGGAAAAAGCTCAACATACTAGAATGCATGTTAATTTGGTAGCTATTAGTGTAAGACCTAAATAAATTTCTTCTCATGGTGTAGGTGCTGGACTTCCCAATTCATTTATTTCCTGTTATACATTCTACCCAATCATTCTCTTCTAATAGCCATACAAGATCAAGTCCGCCTACAAGGCTCTTGCTGCTATTCCAACAAATACTCTGCTTCTGGAACAGCAGGTGAGATACTTCATGGATAGACTATTATTGAATTTCAGTCATTATTACAATGGAAGACAGTGAATGACATGCATTATTATTGTACAATATTAACCTTTTCTGACAATCTCATCAGTATTTCTAATCACTGTAGTTATTTCTGACATTTAAATACATCTTTGGACTCTTCAGTCCGATTCCTATTGTGGATAAGAACAATGAAGTGGATGATGTAACATAAATAATTAATCTTTATTTTTTAAAGTGAGTTTTGAAAAACGTTGAAATGCAAAGTCCTTAGATGCTCGAAAAATAATTTTATATCATAGAATAAGGAATTTCAGATACTGCAAACTGTAACCAGGTTTAATAGTTCATTCTTATTTTGCAGATTACATTAAACTGTTTATATACTAATAAGGGTTTAAAGATAGCTTGCTAACTGTGCATTACAAACTGTATAAAATCTTCTAAAGTGGTTCGAAGTTTGAGTCTCCTGCTGATTTCGATTAAAATTGTAATTAATTAGCACTTTTTTTTTGGTCATATATATTTGACTTATTCTACTTCGTTTCCTTATTTGTATTTTTAACTCGGTGGTTCGTTAAAATGTCTGGGAAGAACATGATAACCGGTAGCATTCAGACAAAACTGAGGCCAAGAGAGCACGACTCCTTCTCCCCATGAACCCGCAATCGCATCCACATCCCCGAGCGGTGACACTGACTTCGCCGCACTCAGACTTGAGCTGCTGGCATTACTGAGGAAGGACATCGCTGATATTTTTAAAAAGGAGTTCCAGGAGTTCCAGAATCACCAGGAGAATCTTGAGAAGATTCTCAGGGATGCGTTGTCTACTATTCAACTTGACCTGCAGTTCATGAAAACACAGCAGGCTGGTGATAAAGTCGCTACCGATGCCACCATATCAACACTGTTGGGTAACAGTACTGTTGGGGAAATGGGGCACGCGCTCTCTGTTTGCACTGATGATATAGTTCATATGAAGACTACTATCAAGTCTCTCACTGCGACCGTGACTCCATTAGAGAGAATAAATGTGAGGATCTGGAGTCAATGTCATGGTGCAATAACGTGAGGTTAGTCGGAGTTCCAGAGGGCGCTGACACCTGTACAACCGCTGCTGTAGCGGCCTTGTTAAAAGAGATGTTTGGTCTGGAGAAGGAGCCGGTTCTGGAACGGTCCCACCGGACCCTTCAGCCGAAGCCGTAGCCTATTGTGTGCAGATTCCATTATTACAGGGACTGTGTTGATATTTTACGCCGTGCGAGAGAGCTCCAGCAGATTAAAGTAAGGGATTGACCATCTCAGTTTTTCCTGACTACACAGTCAAGACAGCCCGGGCCCGGGCCGCATTTAACAAGGTTTGGCGTCAACTTCGTAGTATTGAGGGCGCTCGCTGTGGAATACTTCACCCAGCTCGGCTTTGTATTACATATAACGGTGTACAGAAGGACTTTATTTCAGTGGAGGAAGCAGGAGACTACGTTAAACTCTTAATACCGGGGTGAACTGCATCACCTACATAGTGTAGCGTTCTTTCTCTCTTTCTTTCTTTCTTTCTTTATTTATTTATTTAGGATTTTATTCTTTATTCTTTTTTTTGCACTCGGCCTTCTAGCTCTACAGAATTCGAATTCTTATTGAAGATATTGTCGGTGCATTACTTCATCTACAATTTGTGAACTCACTCATTTTAAATCTACTTCTGTATTATTATTTTTTTTTAAATATGCTACACTGTGTAATATTATTAGTTATAAGTCTTTACAAGGTAAGGATGTTATATTTGTTAAAGTGCGCAGACTATTTATTAGATTTGAAGTCAGTAGGGGACTTTTCTCTTACTGGAATTTTTTTTAGGTAAATTTGTTTAGCTTACTCTAGGTCCACTTTGTGGACAACCCTAATGTGAAACACTGCTGTCTCCCTTGTTTTATGGAGACCTTTGGTGTGTGTCCCTCTTTGGCTCAAATTGGCTATTTATATTCCTATGTTTACCTTATTTAAATGGTGCCTGTTCTTGGGTTTTATAATTATTATATAACCAGCGACAGCTATTGAGTAGCCATGTTGAGCCGGGGGAGGGTTTTTAATAATTTTTTTCTTTTTTTTCTTTTTCTTCTCAATGAAATATTTGGGAAAGGGAAAGGGAGGGGAGAAAAGGTAAACGAATCACATGAAAATGAATCACATGAAAATGAATCACATGAATATGAATTACATGAAAATGAATTACATGAATATGAATTACATGTAAATGAATCACATGCATGAATATGAATCATATGAAAATGAATCATATGTAAATGAATCACATGTAAATGAATCATATGAAAATGAATAAATAAACAAAGGCAAAAAAAAATCTTCTAAAGCAAGGAAAGGTTCATGGTACAAGATAAGAGAATTTCTGAAAAGCAATCATCAATGATCATATATTATAGCAAAATTTAACAACTGTTTATCATAACTGGTCTCTAATTAGGAATTTAAGGAAACACCAGCTTTACCACTGTTTTGCCCATGAGGTGCCATGACATTTGGTTCTTAGTGCAAAATTGTGTCGCGTTTTGCTGAAAAATCTGGAGAAATGGGTTGGAAATTATATCCTAGATAAAGCAAGGAGAGTTATTGATTGGGGAATGTTTCAAAACAGGAGTCCTTATCCTGTGCTTAGAGCTTCTGATGTAAGTAATTTGTTAGTATCTCCAAACTGGGACTGTATTAAACTAAAAGTGCTGAAAGACAATTGCAACTGGAAAGCCCCTCTGTGACTGCTAGATAATTTTCATCAGGACAGGGTTTCTTTTTGGAATCGCAAGCAGGTGCATGATAAAGACCAACAATTGCAGGAATATTGTCTCACAAGCAGAGTGTATTCTGCAAGTATAAACTATCAGAGACTAATAGGCATCTTTTTTAATATGATTTTTTTAAATGCATTTAGCAAAGTCTCTGAGGCTGTACTATAATAATAATAATAATAATAATAATAATAATTCCCATTAACAGGTGCTCTAAACACTCAACACTGTTTGCTTGCTTTGCATCTCCACACTACAACAGCATAAAAATGCTTTATTGGACATTTTGATTTCCCTGAATGAATTATCATTTTTTAGCTTTTGGAAAAAAATTGAAACTACATGACATTGACATCCTAACTGCCGTCATTCAGTTTTATGCAGCATCTTTACAAAATATAATTAAGGCTTTCTGTTACAATCGGGAATGTGACATCTCTGTAAGGAGCTACAGTAAAAGCACTTAAACATAAAAGTGCTGCATTCAGCCTGCAATTTCTGAAGTAAAGCAGCTTAAATTTCGCACCAGCTCCTGGATTGCTTTGGATACATACTGTTTTTTCAAATAGTTTATGCTTTATTTTTTAAAGCTGTGTCAAGAAGAAAAATAAAAAAAAAAAAAAAAAAAAAAAAAAAAAAAAAAAAAAAAAAAAAAAAAAAAAAGGAAAAAAAATTTTTTTTTTTTTTTAAAAAAAACAAAAATTTTTTTTTTTTTTAAAAGTGTGAGAACTATTTTTTATACAAAACAAAAAAATTTTTTTTTTAAACAATTTTTTTTTTGGGTTGCATGAGTTCCAGGCACAACATTGTTTATTCTTTACATTGAAGGCAATTGATGATGAGGTTGATAAGAACAATGCTCCTCTGGATCCTAGTGACAGTTTTGCATGGGAGGACCCTCATTCTCAGGTATAGCAGAATCATATTTCATAAATGCTTAAATATTTCATTCATAGAAGGAAGATTGATATTTAAAGGCTACTGAGATGTATTTGTGTGTAGATGTGCAGCCCTGCCCAGCTCCGACAGCAGTCCAAAGAGCTGTATCAAGTGATTGATGAAGTATTAAAGGACACAAACCAAACAGTAAGTTTATCATTCATCTACACTGTTTCTGGGATTAAAGATGTTTAGTGCCAAATTGTAGTATGCATTTTTACATGTTCATACATTTTCTTTCAGGGACCCTCAAGTTCTGCTAACAAACTCACTGCGAAGTCTGTGGCATCTGAAGCAACAAGGGTGTGTAATTAAGCATGGCTGAGCAGGCAATCACAGTTATATGGAGTGGTTTGCACTCTACAGTGTAATTACCCCCAAGTCTAATGTAATTTGAATATACACTGATCAGCCATAACATTAAAACCACTGGCAGGTGACGTGAATAACAGTCAGTTCTTGAAGTCGATGTGTTGGAAGCAGGAAAAATAGGCAAGCGTAAGGTTCTGAGTGACTTTGACCAAATTGTGATGGCTAGATGTCGGAGTCAGTGCATGTCCAAAATGGCAGGTCTTGTGGGGTGTTCCCAGTATGCAGTGGTTAGTACCAACCAAAAGTGGTCCAGGGAAGGACAATTGGTGAACTGGTGACAGGTTCATGGGCGCCTAAGGCACATCGATGTAAATTGCTGAAAAGGTTAATGCTGGCTATGATAGAAAGGTGTCAGAACACACAATGAATCGCAGCTTGCTGCATAAGGGGCTGCGTAGCTGCAGACAGGTCAGAGTGCCCATGCTGAGTACAGTCAATCACCGAAAGTGGCTACAATGGGCACGAATCACATTTTCTTTTGCATCATTTGGATGGCCGAGTGTGTGTGCATCGATTACCTGAGGAAGAGGTGGCAACAGGATGCACTAAGGGAACAAGGCAAGCCGACGCAGGCAGTCGGCTGGACAAAGTTCTGCTAGGAAAGTTTGGGTCCTGGCATTCATGTGGATGCTACTTTGACACGTACCACCTACCTAAAGATACGGACCTACGGACATTCAAAGCAACTATATTACCTAATGGCATTGGCCTCTTTCAGCAGGATAATGCACCCTGCTACACTGCAAAAATTGTTCAGTAATGGTTTGAAGAACATGCCAGTTCAGGGTGTTGACGTGGCCTCCTCAGATCTCAGTCCAATCGAGCATTTGCTGGTCAAACAAGTCCGTCAGGTCAGACCTGTTTTGGTGGCACAAGGGAGACCTAAACAATATTAGGCAGGTGGTTTTAATGTTAGAGCTGATCGGTGTATGATTACAAATCTCAGCAAATAACAACTGGTGCTAAAAATCACTGGTTATATATGTTTGAAATTTTAAAACCTCTGAAAAATGTTGAGAAATACATCAGTTTAATGCTTACAAATTCAACATGCCAATAACAGAAAGGAAATATAATTGAACAATTTCCCTTTTTCCTGTTCTGCCCACAGAAACTAACACCATCGCCAAGGTCTTTAGGACGAGAAACAAAATATGTAAGTTTATATTTAGAATTGCCTATACTTTTATACCCCTCTACCAGTACATTCCTGTCATAAAATGGTTGTTTATTACTTTGGTTCTGTAAACAGCAGACAACTGTTGTGGGCAGTGAGATTCACCAGGTTGCATTCTAATGCATGCTGAGATCTTCAGCAAAGTAACCATATGGGATAGTATTTGATATATACATCTTTTTCTTTTAATCTTTTCACTGTTTCTGAATGACAAGTGGCCAGTCTGTTTTTAGACAGGGGAAATTCTCATGCCTACACTCCATGTCAAATGAGCATTTGATCTGATTCTCAAATCCTGTCCAATAATATATATATATATATATATATATATATATATATATATATATATATATATATATATATATATATATATATATATATATATATATATATGTATATATATATATATATATATATATATATATATATATATATATATATATATATATATATATATATATATATATATATATATATATATATATATATATATATATATATATATATATATATATATGTACGCATACACATACATCACACAAAAGTTATTGTACATTATAAACATATCCACAACTAAATATATTATATGTACCCTGATCCTTCTAGGCTGCTTTTCATCTCCAACCCCCTGCACATGCTGAAAAAACACTCGTAAGTTTGTTCTCATCTAACACCATCCTCACCGAAACAAAACCTGATTTTTAAGAGGTGCAATGTAAGGCCTCTTTGCATACTAACACCTGTTAATTGAACACATACTGAACAGTTACCCATGAGAGCTATTGTCTTAAAAATAATTTATTAAAAACCTCCCTGAATATTATAAAAGAGAACAGAGAATATAAAGTAATTGGATGAGGTAAAAGCAACCGCATGCAGATTTTAACAGTTTTGGAGAAATACACTGCATCATGGTTAATTCTCCAAGGCATTTTCAATTATTCAAATAAAGCTCATGAAAACTGAGAAACTGATATGGACACACACACCCACACAGGCATGCACGCACGTACATGCATGCACACACACACACACACACACACAAAATCCCTCTTAGGGAAAAAAGAAACTTAACTTTTTTAACGAGTTTGACTAGAACTTTTTTTGGAACTTTTTTGGATCTTAGATCTTGGATGTTATCTAACTGAAATGCATAGAATTGATTGTTATGACATGGGTATAAAAAACATTACATTGCAAACAAGACTTGCAAAGCAATAACTTGAAATGACTTGTGCAATTATAAAATTAAAAAGACCCACTACATAAAAACATTTTGTTCATTATTCCAGACAAAGCCTGGGGTTATAAGACCAGCCATAGTTATGTCCAGATTAGCTGAAGACAAAGAGAAAAGCTGCTTTTCAACTACATATCAAAGACAACAAGATAGATTCTCCACTGACCACCAGAACAAGGTAAGCCTTTAACATTCATTTTGTTTTACTTGCCTTAAACTATATTAACTAGAGCATAAGATATTAATGAAATTGTTACTGCGATTTCAGAACTTTGTTGCTGATATTTCAGAACTGATTCTTGATAGATCAAAAAATTATCATTTTGTCAAAAATCAAGAATCCAAAATTAATTTTCTCTCAGGCCATAATGTGCATAGATTGTATCAAAGTTGCATAATGAGGTTTTTTTTCTTCACAAAACTTTTGTGAAGAAAAAAAAGTTTGTTTTCATACTTGTATTTTTACATTTTTGTTTTTAAATTATGCATGCATTAATAAACGTTCAGCAGCATGGTTGCATAGCAAGTAGTTTGGAGGCTTCGGCTCAAGGGGCTGGGTTCAAACCTGAGCTCAAGTTTCTGACTGTGCAGAGTTTTGCATGTTCTTCCTCTGCCTGTGTGGGTTGTTTCCTTCAGGTTCTGGTTTCCTCCAACCTCCTAAAAACATTTTAGGCTACTCTAAAGTTTCCATTGTGTGTGTGTGTGTGTGTGTGTGTGTGTGTGTGATATCACCTGTAGGCATTATCTGATTTATTTCATTGTATATATGTAATTTTGTTTTTGTAATCTGTCATTCCTACAAATATTTGTATTTGTTGGTGCAGCACAAGAACTTTCATGCATATCTATACATGACAGCGTGCCTCTTTTACGTATTTATTTATTTTTTTAGCTGAGCTAGTTTGCAATGTCCACTATTTGCACAAAACGTCCATATGAAACAAAAGCACTGCATTTCAGCAAGTCAGTCATTTTTTATTAGAATTATTATGCAACTTTACAACAAATTGCACAACAACTAATAATATTTTTTTTGCCAAAAACATGTTAATTAATTCCTTTAAAAAAATAAAATAAAATAAAATAAAAGTATGTCCTCCGGGTTCCTGTATGATGCAATTTTTATCTTTTAATTTAGTATTATTCCACAACCCCCCCAGTCAAACTAAGCCCAAGAGATATTCAAACTAATTTAGACACACAAGAGTGATGTAGCTGAATTTCATTTGAATGTGGTGGTAATTGATGGACCTTCCCTCTGGCAGTCATGGTAGCCCACAGGGCTCTTGCTGCTCTGCTGGACAATCTCAGGAGCAATACAGCCTGGCCACGGGCAGAGAGCCCCAAGAGTGCATAATGGCCCTGGCCAGGAAAAAGGCTGAAGTTGCTTTCTTATACTCATCTTAATCAGCTTGTTCCATTTTAAACTATTGAAGATACTGTATAATATTGCACCTGACACAAGCACACATACAGACACATACATCTCAAAAAAGTGAGTACACCCCTCACATTGTTGTAAATATTTGATTATATCTTTTCATGTGACAACACTGAAGAAATGACACTTTGCTACAATGTAAAGTAGTGAGTGTACAGCTTGTGTAACAGTGTAAATTTGCTGTCCCTTCAAAATAAGTCAACACACAGCCATTAATGTCTAAACTGCTGGAAAAAAAAGTGAGTACACCCCTAATGAAAATGTCCACATTGGGCCCAAAGTGTCAATATTTTTTTTTTGGCCACCATTATAATCAGAGCTTCACAGGTTTCCACTGGAGTCCTCTTCTACTCCTCCATGACGACATCATGGAGCTGGTGGATGTTAGAGACCTTGTGCTCTTCCACCTTCCGTTTGAGGATGCCCCACAGATGCTCAATAGGGTTTAGTCCATCTGTATGTCTTTTTTCTCTTAAATTCCATGTGGAGTGTTGTATTCTATTTTAGTGTTGTAATAATACTTCCTAAAATAGCATAATTTGTCTCCAGTCTGGTCCAAAATCTTCTTCACTTTTATACGTATTGTAATGTTTTAGCTTATGGATCAATGTTTAGGGGTTTAAAACATGTTGGGACACCAAAACCTCAGCACAATCTAATATAAAAGGAATTCCTACAATGGTGTAACTTGGTTCTAGTCTGGACCAAAACCCTCTTCATCTTACCTAAAAATACGTAAAAGTATCATGATATGTTGCATAGAATGCTTGATTAAAGATCAATGTTCAGCTTAGTGTTTGAGTGGATATCTTGTAATAAGAATAAAATGCTGCATGATGCTCTCTCTCTCTCTCTCTCTCTCTCTCTCTCTCTCTTTAAACTGACCACATGAAGATCCTTGTGTCCAATGCAGACCAAGAAAAGAGAGAGCTGCTAAAATTCCATTAGGGCAAGGTTGCAGGCCTAGATGACACTTGTCCAGCGGTTTTTAAGTCCTCTCCCTTCTCCGTCAAATTTCTTACCTAAAATCTTATTATCGGTTCTCCTTATGGTCAGATCAAATCACTTGCTTTCAGTAGGTCTCCCTCATGGAAAAGAACTGGCCTTCAGAATTGCTTCTGTTTCATTTGGCCTTTAAAGCTGCTCCATACCAGCCAGTTTCGTCCATATATGAAGAGGACCCAAAAAATTCCCGGAATTTTAATGTGGTGTGTGCACTTGGCGAGCGCACCTAAGTATTTTTACACTGAAGTGCATAGACGTATAATGGAAAGCATCAGGAGAAAAATGTCTGGAGAAGTGGTGGAATAGACCATCTGGGAAAGCCTCAGAAATTGTAGAAACACTTGGACAAGTGTACCAGATCACAAGGAGAGTACTTTGAAGGGCATTAAAGAAAAAATGCCATAAGCTTTTTTAAACACTTTTTTTTTTAAACAATTCCAGAAATTCTTGGGTCTCCCCTCATATAATATATAGCTACAGTAACTATCAACTTATCACTTCCTGGAATACCCAAATCTTTGATCTATTGGTCCCTTTCAAGTTCTGAGCTAGTGGGAAACAACAAGGAGAATGTGTGATAACAGACAACCTTTATGAACACTGCAGTGTATGTGGACTGCTTTTGAAAGATGCCCACTAACAAGAATTCTGCTGGTTATGTCTCGATACAACACTCGCTCCCATGCTATAAATCTGTGTGATCTGCCTCCCCCGTTGGAACAGCACAGACTTTGTCTGGGGAGTGATGCCGTCTTCTTAGACTATTACGTTTCTCTTGACTTAAATGATTCAAAAATGGTTTGAAGTCCAAGCTTAACAGACTGATTTGACTCCAATCCTTAATAACTTTTTTAATAGCTATAGTTATTGTAAAGCTGCCAGGTAGTCTGCCAAATTAAAAACAGTCAAGATGGCATGTTAGATTATTTCCCCAAAAATTATTATTACATTTCAAAGGAGAGCCCACCTATTTGTGTATGTATATATATATATATATATATATATATATATATATATATATATATATGTATAGTCACATTAAAATATGTACTTAATATGTACTATTACATTATATTCAACTGACTCAGTCATGTTTTTATTCTATTACAATTCCATTATTACAGGGAGTTTGGTCTCATCATGTAGGACATCAACAGAGTAGCTCCTTAGCAGCTAGCCAGCTACTTTAAACAAATGGCATCTGTTAAACTCACCTCAACATGTCTTTTACAATCATATAACCCACCGTGTGCAATCGAAAAGTTACTGTTGAAAACTTGCAAAACTGTTATTTCTGACTCCTATGAAGCAGGGGTACACTTTAGTGGAGTCTGGGGTGGAGTTTGTTTTGTATTTTCTTTTTTTTTGGACACTCTGCCACGACACTACAGTGATACTGAACTGATGGATGGACTGAAGAGAGAGAGAGAGAGGTCGACTTTAAAGCCTGCCCACAGAGAAATCTGATAGGCCTAGCTAGTAGAACGAGAGACCAATCAGGATATGCTCTTTGTCACGCTCTCGCTCCCTGCTCATACTATTAATTCTGTGGTCTCTCACTCACTCTAAAAAAAAAAAAAAGGATATTGTGTATAATTTGCGGCCGTCAGGGAGCCGCTGTCACTATACAGGAGCCTCCTGGAACTTCCGGGAGAAGTGGGATGTTTGTTTATGCTGTATTCAGAAAAATTACATAGTCCGTCCGAGTACAAATTTACCCGAGTGTGTAACAAGTCCTAATTCATTCATAATTAGACTCGAGTCCGAGTCCGGGATCAAGTACCCCATCTCCACCACTTACTGTACAGTACTCATTGTTTTGTTGTTTTCAGCTTTCAGTGAGCTTTTTAACGGAGTAGACATCACAAAATGTAAATCAGCTGGGCCAAGAACATGCTTGGTTAGTTTTGAGTGAACATGAGAATGAAAATCAGTGTTACAGAATTTTTTATAAATCTGTTAGGAAAAGTTTGTTTTGGTCTAAGAAAACATTTACACACAACATTATTATTTACACATAACATTATTATAACAATATTACTGAGTCCTATTGAATCCAGGAAATTCTATATCTATCTAAGCCTATAATAACTACTATGACATGTCTCTTCATTGTATTGACATGGTGTGTTGTTACCTGTTACCAGTATGGAAATTCACTGAAACCAAACACAGTGCAGACAGGTAGACATAAGTGCTAGATTCTCTATGACCGACCAAATCAACAGGCAGGCAAAGCACGTAATTAAACAGGCTGGGATCAATGCACAAACAAACAGTGCAATACAGCTAAATTTGAGTCCAAAACAAACAAGACCCATAGAAATGATGCAGTATTGAAGACTGAGAGATTGGAGACACAACATGGATTGACAAAGTATTAAAATAGTATATGGTGACTGATGGGGTAACGATGAGAAGTGTGTGTGTGTGTTTGTAGGAAGGAGAACATGAGTGTTACAAAGGCTGCGTCATACTCTGGCAGTACGTACTGCATTGCAGTTAAAACAGTACATACTAATCAGTATGTGTGTATTATGACTACAATCCCTGACATACTACATCCACCATGTTAGCATTGTCATGTGACCTTCCTGTGACCTTAAACAAGTTAACAATCTTAAACAAGTTAACAATTTATTTGGGTATTGTTAAACAAGTCCTGTTTAACCAAGGTTTAATACTTAAAAACAGCCTACGCTGTCTTCTGCATTTTTCGTTCTAAGCTTGCCAGCACCTGTCCCATTGCATCATGGGATTGTTTGACTCATGTATTGTGCATCAGTTGCATACTGCCAAATCTCGCCGGAAGCAGTACAACCTCACCTACTGATAATTTGGACATACTACCCCTCTGGCATACTGCTTTTCGCCTACTATAAAGTAGGTAAGTATGCAGTTTCGGACGTGGCCAAAGTCCAGACTGAAGTGTCAACGGATGCTGGTGTTACATTTATACATACAACACACTTTCTGACAAATTTCTTCAAACGTGAAACATCATAAACCAACTGAGAACCCAACACTTTCTATACTTCTCCTTATCGAATTAATATCAATCATTTTGAATGTTGCCAATGTGCAGAACTATGATTCAATAGTTTTATTTATTTATTTACACATGATCAAAAACTCATGCCAGTGAGCAAGTAAAGAACCTAACTTAATATTCTATGCCCTGCAATAACTATCACATAGTATCTAATGGAACATGCTTTTACACCATCAGATTTTACTTTATTCTTTTTCCTTCCTTCTTATATCTAGACCCTATTTTGAGCTTGGATTCTGATGTGGCTGTTTGCTTATAAGTATATCCGAATTGTCTCCTTCCTGGTGTATATCTGCACATCGAAACCTTTGTTCTTGCCTCAATGCGAGTGTTGAAATTGGTCAGGTTCAATCCATTGGGATTTTGGCAAAAAAAAAAAAACTGTGAATTGAGAAAAAAATAAGAACACTGACGTAATTTATTATATTATAAGACTGTGTGATTAGAATACTAGGACTATGTTAAGGATATTTTAGCAGATTTCTTCGTAATACAGACTTTGTGTTGTGTTGAAATTATCTTGTATTAGAGAGGAGCTGGATAGAGTGCTTTAAGTGATTATTGAGTATATTTAATATACAGTGCATCTGGAAAGTATTCACTTTTTCCACATTTTGTTATGTTACAGCCTTATTCCAAAATCGATTAAATTCATTATTTTCCTCAAAATTCTACAAACGATACCCCATAATGACAACATGAAAGAAGTTTGTTTGAAATCTTTGCAAATTTATTTAAAAAAAAAGCAAAACAAAACAAAACAAAACAAAAAAGCACGTACATAAGTATTCACAGCCTTTGCTCAATACTTTGTTGAAGCACCTTTGGCACCAAATACAGCCTCAAGTTTTTTTTTGAGAATGATGCCACAAGCTTGGCACACCTATTTTTGGGCAGTTTCTCCCATTCTTCTTTGCAGGACCTCTCAAGCTCCATCAGGCTGGATGGGGAGTAGCGGTGCACAGCCATTTTCAGATCTCTCCAGAGAGTTCAATCAGATTCAAGTCTTCACTCTGGCTGGGTGTGAGAATTCACAGAGTTGTACTGTAGCCACTCCTTTGTTATCTTGGCTGTGTGCTTAGAGTCGTTGTCCTGTTGGAAGATGAACCTTCGCCCCAGTCTGAGGTCCAGAGCACTCTGGAGCAGGTTTTCTTCAAAGATATCTCTGTACATTGCGGCATTAATCTTTCCCTTGATTCTGACTAGTCTCCCAGTTGCTGCCACTGAAAAACATCCCCACAGCACGATGCTGCCACCACCATGCTTCACTGTAGGGATGGTATTTGCCAGGGGATGACTGGTGCCTGGTTTCCTCCAGACATGACACCTGTCATTCAGGCCAAAGAGTTAAATCTTTGTCTCCGTTAAATCATGGTCTGAGTGTCCTTCAGGTGCCTTTTGACGAACTCCAGGCGGGCTGTCATGTGCCTATTACTGAGGAGTGACTTCCGTCTGGCCACTCTACCATTCAGGCCTGATTGGTGGAGTTCTGCAGAGATGGTTGTTCTTCTGGAAGGTTCTCCTCTCTCCACAGAGACATGCTGGAGCTCTGTCAGAGTGACCATCGGGTTTTTGGTCACCTCCATGACTAAGGCCCTTCTCCCCCAATCGCTCAGTTTGGCCGGGAGGCTCCAAACTTCTTCCATTTATGGATGATGGAGGCCACTGTGCTCATTGGGACCTTCAATGCTGAAGAAATGTTTCTGTACCCTACTCCAGATCTGTGCCTTGATACAATCTTGTCTTGGAGGTCTACAGACAATTCCTTGGACTTCATGGCTTGGTTTGTGCTCTGACATGCATTGTTAAATGTGGGACCTTATATAGACAGGTGTGTGGCTTTCCAAATCATGTCCAATAAACTGAATTTACCACAGGTGGACTCCAGTCAAGTTGCAGAAACATCTCAAGGATGATCAATGAAAACAGGATGCACCTGAGCTCAATTTTGAGTTTTAAAGGCTGTGAATACTTATGTACATGCACTTTATTGTTTTTTATTTTTAATAAATTTGCAAAGATTTCAAACAAACTTCTTTCATGTTTTGATTATGGGGTATTGTTTGTAGAATTTTGTGGAAAATAATGAATTTAATTCATATTGGAACAAGGCTGAAACATAACAAAATGTGAAAAAAGTGAAGCGCTGTGAATACTTTCCGAATGCACTGCATAATGAGTATTTTTAAAAGCTAATAAGGTCGGGGATCGTTGTGGTTTCAACTGTTGCATGTGCTAAAGGAGCTGATTTATGAAATCTGTTCAATGATCCTATGAAAGATGTTTTCTCCATTAGTGGTCTGATATTTGACTATTCTAAGCAAATATTTGCAGAAAAAAATAGCTTTCCTCTTAGTACATTTTTTTAAACTGCAGGTTTCTGCAGAGTGTGCCCCTTGGTCACAATGAGCCCTTGTGAAAGCATTCCATTTGGGTCCTACTCACGTTGCCTTTCCAAATATTGAAAGCTTGTGCATACATGGAAAGATCTGCATGTGCATACTCCCACACCTTTAATAAACCAGCAGTAACCTGGTTGCCTTGTTATGGCCAGTAGTACTGTGTACACCTGCTTAAAATGACCAACCACTCTCATAGCAAAGCAGAAAACAAGCAACAAAGCAATGAATAATTCGCATATATAAACAAATAATGGCATTTGCACCTTGTGCAATATTTTGTATCTGTTGCCTTATTTCAACTTTTATTTATTTATTTATTTGTTTATAAATAAAAACAGAAAAAAAGCACTATATTCAAATACTGGCACTGCAGCCAAGACTAAATAACCGCAAAGCCAGTTAGGCTGCTCACTCATTTGAATGCCATTCAGTGGGCTTTCCTTTCACTAAAAGTCCATCCATCCATCCTTTTCTGTACCACTTATCCTACCCAGGGTCACGTGGGAACTGGGGTGCCAACCCATTACAGGGCCCACTCACACACATTCCGACAATTTTTAAATGCCAATCAGCCTACAGTGCTTGTATTTGGACTGGGGGAGGAAACCTGAGTACCTGAATTAAACCCCTGAAGCACGGGGAGAACAGGCAAACTCTGCGCATACAGGGCAGAGACAGGATTCGAACCCCTAGCCCCAGAGGTGCAAGTCAACATGCTGACCACTAAGCCACTTTAATAAATAATTGGTTGTACTCTTTCAGTGGGATGGATGGCATACTCTGTCTCTCCTGTCAATCATAGTGACACTAGAAAATTGTGGGCATCTATGAGCCCACAAAGTATACAGAAGAGGGCAGATTTTCGTGTTTTTCCACAGAGTGTGTTGGCAGCATGAGCAGCATTTCGAAAATACGCATTTGGCTACCTTCCTATGTTTTGGACATAGCACGTGTTAGCCTCCGTGCTCCCTGGCTGGCTGCTGCTATATGACAGGCGTGAGCTGGCTGGTGGGTGGAAATTGGCAGAAGACCAAATTGGGGAGAAAAATGGGTATAGTTGAAAAATATGAGCTATGACGCCTTATGATTTATGATTTATCAGCCAGAGGAGGAGGACAAGGAACGTGAAGGAAAAACCAATAATAATAATAATAATAATAAAAAAAAGACATAGGAACTTTCTTTTTCCTCTCTTTTTAGTTTTGGGTGCCACTCATAATCTCATAATCAAATGGCATTCTGATACTTATGCCAAACAGGCTGGTAGACTGAAACAAATAATTTCAAACAAAACAAAAATAAAGCAATATAATTGGACCAAATAATTACTGACTTCAAAATCACTTGAAATTAGGCATATGCTATTGGATCTAATGAGTGTTTCCCCCTAAACCATGGATTATCTTTCAAATTCAACATTTGATAATGCAAAAAAAAGTTGCAATGCATTAGGTATAATTGAAAAGTACACGCTAAACATGAAGTTGATTTATGTGGTGTTTCTTGCGTACTTCTAAAACACAGAAGGAGTGAGCCAGAGAGGTTAAATGGAGTCATTTAACTGCTGGATAGTGCCGTTATTCACACTTCCATTGTTCAGAGTGAGCAATTACAGACACATTGGTATCAGCACCCTGGCCCACCTGGGTCGTACGCCCTGCACTGCACCATACTTGTTCTGCTCCTGGTTCTGGTTAAATGCTGAATAATGATCCTTTCATGCAGTTTATATAAAACTTTAATTTTTCTCCCAATATTTACATGGTATAATCAGAATATGTCATGCCACTAAATGGGAAAATCAGCCATCCACTCGATTTAGCAGATGCAGTATTTAAAGCCAAAATGATTAAATTTGTTTGTGTAAATCCATGGATTTTTCAACATTATCCCCAATTCTTAATAGGCACATACTGGTGATGTTGCACAGCCAAGGTGATTAAGCACAGGTTGAAGTAAATAAGAGGTAAGAGCTTTTGCAGACATTTTGCGAGATGGCAGTACTACAAGCGTGTATCTTGGTTCTCTAAGTGGCATGCTTTTAAGAGCTGGCCCCCACCACGAAACATGTTTTGATATCTTAATCACTGTGTTTATTTGTAAGAGTTTTTTACACAAACTGTAGGCAGTAAGTCACAACATTGCCAGACTGATTGTTGTCAGTGAGGGAAAATGCATTTTATTTCGAGCCAGATAGACATAAACTCTGTCAGCATGTTGTTTTAAAACCACTCTAAAGACTTTGTGTCATTCATTCCCTTTGGTAATTTTATGATTGCTAGATGGTCAATTGAGAAAAATTAGCACAGAGAATTTTAGGTTTGTTATTAAATGAAATGTGTTTCTTCTCCACAATATCAACAATTATATCTCGATTAAACTTGCTGGGTGCCATGGTAACAAAATGAAATGGTAATACATTTGTCATATTTCCCAAGCTAATGCATTAATGTAGCATGTTTACTTACATTCAGGATGTTTGTCAAACCTAAAATGCACAATTTGTTGTAATATGGTAATTGTTGGCGGATGTGCCAAAAATATCCTCCTACAATTACCTGTTCCGTTTTCTCTAACATGATGTTTTGCTCTTGTCCAAAAGTCTTAGCCAAAGTTAGTAGATAAATGGATTAATAAATGAAAAAGCATCTACTCGTAAAGCCTTGCCTCACATTTTTCATCACTTTCCTGTATTAATTTGGATCACTGCCCTGAGCATAAAGACTGAGTAGCAAGCCCGACTTTGAGAGTGCTTTGATCCTTAATTTATTCTGCTGGGAGAAATAGAGGAAAGGGGTTTCGTTTCAGAAAGCAACATAGATTCTTGAATAGCCAAGCATCAGATATTAACAAGTTTAAAAAAAAAAAAAAAAAAAAAAGCACAGTATATTATACAGTACTGCACAAAAGTATTAGGCACAATTAAATATTTTTTAAACATGCCTATTTGTGTTTGAATTATTGTGTCAGTCGAAAGCAAAAAATAGCTTTCTAAATGTTTTTTTTTAAAACAATGTAGTGTTACAGAGAATGGTTAAATAACAGACTATATTAAGTAATAGATAGTGTTACTTATGCAAACGTATTGTCTAATGAAGTGGATGGTGTGTGTGTGTGTGTGCGTGTGTGTGTCTAGGATCAGCATGACTGTAACCACAGGTGTTACATTAAGTACCTAAATCTATTTAAAGACTTATTCATTGTCCATGGATACCCTGTGATTCAAACACTGTGTTTTTTGCACAACACCAAGCTTACCCGCAACCTTATTTCTCCTAGAGTGACCCGTATCTATGTACTACTGTTGTTATTAGACTATCTTTTTCATTTACTCATCCATCTTCAGTAACAAACACTGAGCATGAAGACACCCTGGTCCATCACAGATTAAACAGGCCTGACATTGATCTAACAGAGCACTAGGCTTAGAGTGAATATAAAAACTTGAGTATGCTGACTTGTGTTCTAGTGTTCCTGGGATATGCTTTGGATCCACCATGACCCTTACTTGGATAAAGTGGGTAATGAAGATGAATTAATGACATTTAAATAAATGAAAAACTTAAAGGAACCACTAGCTTTCCCCATTCATACCTTTCTTTAATAGCTGCACACTGATTGTGGTTTATTTCGAACAGAGGTTAATTGTAATTTTTCATATAATTACATTTTATTAGCACTATTTAATTACTCATTTCCTTGGTCTATTTGTATCCTCTTCTCACTCCCTGTGCTGTAATGAATGTTATTAATTGCAATTCAGATGAACCACACTGAACTATCCTGCTTAGCATATGTATTGGCCACCAAAGGTGTGTGTGCGTGTGTGTGTGTGTGTGTGTGTGTGTGTGTGTGTGTGTGTGTGTGTGTGCACTCATATTTGTATATCTTGGTGGGGACCAAACATCCCTAAGGATAGGAAAAATTGACATCTGATCTTGTGGGGACATGTGGCTGGTCCCTAGGAGGTAACCTATCTTTTTATTATTTAAAGAAGGACACTAAGACAAATGTGTGTGTGTGTGTGTGTGTGTGTGTGTGTGTGTGTGTATGTGTGTGTGTGTGTGTGTGTGTGTGTGTGATTGACAAGCCTTAGTTCATGCCTTTGAGTGCCCTTAAGTGAGGCTGTCTGTTCACTGATTGTGTATAATAAATCTTTCTCTCCTGCTGAACCTTTTGTTCTGTTTAACAAACACGCTACACACGTAGGTGTCAATGAATGAACTTTCATTTCCAATTATATCTATATGTTATGAATTCTAATGAACAATGTCCATTGATGAAATGGGTCGTGTGTATAGTTTTTCCATTACTGTTATATTTTTAACTATAAATGTTATCTATAGAAATTTTAATAGTAATTATTATGTTGTCATGCTGTTAAGAGAGAACTTGGAGACCTGATACAATATATCTTCTATACTGCATCAATACTGTGTCACTGACACAAGAAATAAAACCGTAATGTTTACATTTACAATGAATTATATTTATTTCCGGGCGCACCGTGGCTTTGTGGTTAGCACGTTCGCCTCACTCCTCCAGGGTTGGGGGTTTGATTCCCACTCTGGCTTTGTATGTGCGGAGTTTGCATGTTCTTCCCATGCTGCGATGGTTTTCTCCGGGAACTCCGGTTTCAGTCCAAAGACATGCATGGTAGGCTGATTGGCATGTCTAAAGTGTCCGTAGAGTATGAATGTGAGTGTGCCCTTGCAAAGGATTGGCACCCTGTCCAGGGTGTACCCTGCCTCGTGCCTGATGCTCCCTGGTATAGGCTCTACGTTTCCCAGTGACCCTGAAGGAAGGATAAGTGTTATAGAAGATGGATGGATGGATATTTATTTCAGCTGGCTGAAACTGACACATCTTTTCTGAAAAAGTTTTAGCTCTACATTCAAACCAAAAACCTTTATTTGAGCCTCAATGGTTTGTCCTAAGAGGCAATCGGTCGTGAGTGGCACTTCAGTAATTACTTACCTACGACTAACAGAGCACCATCGATAGGTTTTCTTAAGTAATCAGAAACTGCTGAGTCTGCATCCCAAATGCTGATTGTTGATGTTTCATCAATAACATCATGCCTTGCTTTGCAGATTACCAGCAGTACGTTGTCCACAAAGGATGAGCCTCATGGAAGAGGAGATTTGGAAGGGGAGAAGGATTCCTCTGAAGTACGTGAGAAGTGTATGTCAAGCTCAATTGTGAAGAATCAGGCCAGGGAACACAGCACTCCATCGCCAAGAGGCATGTCTCTATAACGTGTCCCCACCACTGTAAGGCCCATGAAGGTTGAAAAAGGAAACCAATGATACTAATATTGAAGTGTTCACACAGAATGTGTTAGACAAAGAAAGAAAGAAAGTACGAAATGTAACCTCTGGCATTGTGTAATCGCACAGTGAAACCTCCAAAGACGGCAGAGGATGGTCATCTAGAATGTTCTACCTTAAAAAAAAGTAGTTCGATATGAAATATGATTATCCTAATACTGTTCAATATCATTGTTATTTGAAAATGTGAATTTTAATGTAATATTTCTGTTGATTAAGTAAGCAAGAAACGCATGTCACTTTTTAAAGGCTGTTATATCGCAATGCATTTATGAGGATCAGAGAATTTAGAAACTGTTTTGTACTATTTGCTTTCTTCTGCCTTTTTCTACCATCTAATTTCTTCAGCTTTTGTTTCTACACAGCTACTCTATTCAGTACTTTACTGCAGTGTTCTCCAAATCTGTCCTTAGGGCCCCCAAATGGTCAACAGTTTGCTCTCTCACAGATCCTTACACACTTGTAGCAAGGATGGAGTGCTCTTGAGAGTTTTGTTGTTGTTTGTTTATGGAGTTGTAAGAGAGCAAAATGTGGACCGTTTAATGAAAGCCCCAAGAAACCAAGAATTTGAGAAGGACTGCGTTATTGCAGACATATAGAAGGAAACCCTGCATAAAATTGTATGTATTTTCTAAATCCTTACTTTCCAGCATTATTTTATGGTATGTGTAAATTATTTGTCCTGTATTCTGACTTTTTTTTTTAATGGCTTGTAATGATGTATATATTAAATTTGATGAATTTGCTGATTTAACGCATTCAAGTGCTAAAAGGAACACACACAAACACATTTATACAGAATGTAAATGTAAAATTACTCCCCAAAAACATGCACAATACATTAGGATGGTTGGTGTAACTTGTTATTATTTTGTTTAAATATCTTACGTTTTTCATTTAGTACTTCCCTTCAGAAGATACATGAGATATTTACATGTTTCCCAGAAGACAAAATAATAACATTTTACACCTGTCATGTCACAGCTAACCTGGGACTCAGAATACACCTCAGCCTACTAACATGGCCGCCACAGACTACAACTCCCAACCCAGCACACACAATCACTGGAGTTCTAATCACACACACACACACACACAGCTGTTGTCAACTGCACTCACACACACACACACACACACGCACACACACTCACCACCCTTTATAAGAGACTTTTCATTCACAAAGACTTTTCGAAGTATATGTTCAGAAGTTTTTGTTTCTGTCAGATCAAGCTGTTTTTTTTATTATTGCATCTCTTTTTTTTCTTTCTTGGTATTTTGTATTTTCCCGACTCCAATTTACTGCCCATCCTAATCCAGTCTGATTGTCTGATCACCTGACACTTGCCTGACTACTGTTTATGATTTTCCTAAACAATTTGTTTTTTGATATTTCATTAAAGCTGCTTTACCTGCAATTGTGTCTGTCTGATCCTCCATTACATGACAACACCGATCATCCCATCAACTCCCCCCCCCCCCAGCATATCATCTTGCCTTCTTGAGCATCAATGAATGTTTTCACCTTATGTAATAGTTGTGTACGAGTCCCTCAGTTGTCCTCATTATGAAAAGATGGATCTCAACATCATATTGCTGCTGTTGGAAAGGGGTCAAACAATGGTATTATGAACAACTATCACAAAACATAAAAACAGTCGTGGATCATCCAGCTAACAACACACAGGATTAAGAATCAAGCCTGTGTAAACTTTTGAACTGGTTCACTTGTGTAAATTCAGTTATTATTGTGTCTTGTGGACTATATGTGAACATTTATTTTGTGAAATAGTTTATTCGGGGCAGCTCTAAATAAAAAAAAAATGCAATTTTTATGATCTCTTATTTAAAAAAGAAATGTACATTTTATAGATTCTGCAAGGCGTGTGTAAAGTTATGACCTCAACTGTAGGATATATCCCCTTTTCACTTTTCACTAGCCTTCTTGCTAGTATGTATTCAGCATGTATCTGATATATTTGCCACCATTAAGCACTCCGGCGTTGGTTTATGGGCTCGTCTGTGTGTTCCACAAAAGTAAAGCTGACAGGTTTTGTGTAAACTGCTCAGTTTTCAAATAGTATGGCATCACACATTGTCAATGGGTCCTGATTGCTTTGCTATGAAAGTGTAGTTTCAAGTGGGGAGTAGTAGTGTCTGTCAAATTTCAAAGCCATCAGTTACCAGCAGTGAACACAATGGACCCAATAACTTTGATATTTGTAGCACCTGCGGATTTGGAGATTTAAGACTCAGTATGCTCCATGCCTGACAGAATAGCCGCTAAATGCTGCAACCCCATTAATTAATTATTTATGCTCAAAGCTAACCAACGTTGACAGGCTTATGCTAATTAAAATGTTTGATTTGAGCATCCCATTGCTGTAATCCTTATAAGGTCACTGTTAAGACCTGAGCATCTGTGTTCAGTTTTCCTCTGTGGTCCTTTGCCACCATCTGCTTTTTAGGCAATTTCAGCTTTAGCTAATGAGTCAACATTATTAATTTAATCTTGTACAAATATGTCCTAAGTGTTAGAATTCTAATTCTAGTAATATTGAGGTGCTTGTGGTCTGTTATTCCAGTTGAACTGTAAGACTCTTTGTGCATGGTGGAGTTGTTGTACCAGTATTAGTATCATTACTGGTGATCATTAGTATTATTAATCAGACGTAAATCAGATAATTAGTTCAATAGAGTCCATCTGTGTGCAATTAAGGTGTCACAAATACACCTGTTCTTAGAAGGTCAAGGAGTGTGTATTTAAACAAACAGCATTATGAAAGGTAAGGAGCTAATTAAGCATTGAAGCATAATTCACTGAACAACATACCACATGGATCATTTTAATCTCTCAGAAAAAAGGTACCAAACTGTACCTTTCATTGTCACTAGGGCAACAACCCTCAAGGTTACAGTAAATCTTTTGCACCTTTATTTTATATCTTACCTGGAATGGTGCACACAATCTACCTTTAAAATATTATTCTAAAAAGATGGCACAAGTGGCCCTTAGGGTCAAATTATGCATCTTGAATCATTTCTAAAGCCAGTCTACATTCATATTGCCATGTAAAAGATACACACTGATACAACCCTTGAGGGTACCACCCCAGTGACAATGAAATGTGGTTCAGATTTTTATTTTCATTTTTCCAGAGTGTACCTTCTTCTCTTGTAGTTGTTTTTTCTGGTCATAGATGCAATAAAAAAAGAAAAAAAAGGAAATATACACTGAAGTCCAACCCCTGCTCCCCCCATATGGACTTTTTTGCTGATATTTGCAATAGTGTTTAATGTTTCATTATTCATAGAGCTTTAAAGAGGTGTGTTCAAAGAGGTAGTGAGAGAGTTGAATGGTGAGCTCACATTGGAGCAGAACTGCCTTGGCTAATTATGTAGATAAGTAGAATTAGTAGAACAGTAGCATTCTTGTTTAACAAAGCACATCCCAGATAAAAGCAGGCAAAAAAAGTGGGGTGGGGGGTGGGTGTGGGGATGAGGAGAGTGGTTAGATAAAGTGCTGGGCACACACTATAGCAAGTGGATGGTGTGACAACCTCAGAGATAGCTCATGAAAGACTAGTGAGGACTTTAGCATAAGCAAGATGGAAATGAGGGGGAAGGTGACATTTCCAAACTGTTAGTATTTCCTTGGAACACAAATCTACAGAATACTTAGAATGAACAGCAGTTATGATTTAGGAATACTATATTCACAGAAAATGCCTGAGAAGGTGTGTATGACATGTTTACATGACATGCAAATAAAACAGAATATACTGTATAGGATGCTTCCTTCCACATGAAGTGCAATTGAACAGAAACTGCAGTTGATCATCTGTTGAAGAATGAAACTTTAATCACTGACCAATTTACCACAATGATCATCTTATCTTCTTCTACTGTAGTTCGTTCTGGCCACGGATCAAATATTTCATTCAGTTCCATTCAGTTATATTTACATAACACTTTTAACAATAGACATTATCACAGGGCAGCTTTACAGAACTCTCAATGTAGATTTAGATACGTAATAAGCAAGCCAGAGGTGACAGCAGAAAGTAAAAGACACCATGAGGAAGAATCCTTGAAAGGAACCAGGCGTATGGTTGACACCAGATAGTAGGATTAAAAGTAATTACTCTTCTGCAGTTGAGTGCTATACAGTCAAACAGTACTGAGTGTGTTGAAGGATGTTCAGTATCTGTATCTATGATTACAGTCTTCAATGTCAGGATGCATTTGTATTTAAATGGGACAGTCAGTACACCACCCTAACGCCCTAAAAAGACAGGTAAATCAATGGAACATCAGCAACCCAGAAGGATAAGCAGTATAGAAGATGGATGGATGGATGGAAAATCATGAATAAAGAAGCTGGAAAAGTAAAGATTCAAATGGAATGTGTTTATCTTTCTTTATCTAAATTGTACTAAATCCATATCCTACATGTAGATGCTAAGTTTGTACCTTAGCAGCATGGGTGTACAAAAAATGCTGCTGAGAACCCAAAATTGGTGTTGACAGTGGGTCACCAGCTTGATGCAGTTATTACAAGCAAGAGATTTGCAACCAAATATTAAGTGTTATTTACTTTAAGACTATCTGTCCCAATAATTTTGCTCACCTAAAAATTGGGTGCCATGTTTCAAAATTGGTGATGACAGTGGGTCACCAGTTTGATGCAGTTATTACAAGCAAGAGATTTGCAAAAAGTTATTTAACACATCTTAGATGTCAATTTTAGGAAATGAAAAATGAAATTTTGATCTATCATGTTATATGCATCTTTTGAAATCAAATGCAAAATTTTTCAGTGTATAGCAAAAACAAAAAGACTTGACCTTGGGGTCATTCCATCTCGTGTGTACCAATGCAAGTCGCTTAATTTCCATATTTATTTATTTATTTTGAGTGTTTACCTTCATATGTTGACATTGCAAAGTTACCAGTTTTTTAGAATTATTATTTTTTCTTGGTTTAACTATGGTTATACAGCTGTTTACAGAAAACTCGGTATCTCAGCTCAGGATGGCCCTAGCTCCATGGAACAAAAACTGATATGTTGAGAACAGTAAAGGGTACATGAGCATATATAAACAATTTCATGTTCACTTTCATGTTCTTTTGAGTTAGAATTTAAGTCAAAATGTAATGCTCAAGATTGCTCACAGTTCCACTTTTAGGGTAAATTTATAATGGGAAGGGTTCGAGTATCAGTATTGATCTTTTTAAAGGGTTCCTAGGCAATTATAGTGTGCATGCAGAACATTTCAGTTTTGACACTTATTTGACACTCTTATTTATTTTTTTCAATGGGGCAAGAAATTGCAATAAAAAAAGTTCCCTTCACTTTCTAGTTGAATATCTCTGGTGGATGACCAGATCCGGACCTGACATTTTGAAGAAATAAGTCCTCTATTGTAGCACTCAGCTGTAAAAATTATGAGTTTGAGGTTGTAGGTAAACTGCAGGACAGTTGACTCTGAGGGTCAGATTTGAAGAACCAGCCTGATCCATCATGTTGATATGGTGTACAGTTGGTATGCGAACAGATTTGATCCAAATATGGAATTACTGTGTTTATTTAGGTAGTTTACAAATGAACAGTGTCATAAACAGAACTGTGGTGTTGTTTCCTCTGTGATAAAAGCAGTAAGTGACTTTTGAGTTGTAGTAACTTATTGTTTTTATCACAGGAGAAACAAAAAAAAATTGAAAAATCTAAGAAAAGTGTAATATAGTCAAGCAACCAACTTTGCAATTATTGGACCACATGAGATGGAATGAACCCTTGCTGTTCCTATATGTTTGAAATGGTGTGTAAGTCAACCCAGATCTGATGAATTTCCTTTTTTTGTTACTAATTTGTATGCCAGAACTATTCTTAAAATATACCTCAATACTTCAAACTATTAGTAAAAACAATTTTAGATATTTGACCTTGCTGTGACCTTGACCCTGTTTGGATCATTATCAAAAATCTAATCAGTTCATCTACTGTTTGCGATGATAATTGCACATAAATCCTATAAACCCATATAGACACATGACACACTGATGGATAGGCAGAATGGATGGACCGATGGCAAAAATTGCAGATAGCAATGAAAATTAGGCTTGTGTTTCTAACCATGAACGTGTAAGTAACATCTTTGTATGACAAAAAAAAAAATAAAAATAAAAGAACGCTATTGAAGAAAAACTTTTTCCGACATTTGACCTTGTGTGACCTTGACCCTGTTTGGAGCAATTCCAAAATCCAATTAGTTCATGTACTAGTTACAGTCATAATCCCACATTCCTACAAACATTTAACCCACAAAACGTCAATCACACACAATGGCAGAGACATAAAGAAAGGGGAAAGAAGAATATGATCATGCTCAAGTGAAAGTACTATGAGATCTTTCATATTCCACATAAACTAATTACCAGGATTGTAGTAGTTCAACAGTAGTTGAATATTGTTCTCATTATCTTAGCAGATGGTCATGATAACCTGTGAAAAATACCTTCTGCCATGAAATCTCGTATGTGATCATCCTTCGCCCAGCAGTATTTGCATTTCGTCTTGCGAAAGAAATATAAAAGTCAAAGTACTTGCCCAAACAAGCTTACAGGTAACACAAGATAGCCTACATAGAATCACAGTAACTGATGACTGCATTAACAATGAGACGCTCGCATGACTCACCTACGATGCAACTCGCTCAAGGGAAAGAAACCAGTTGTGGGGCCTAAATGTCATAATATACTTTCAAATGGACTGAAAACTCTACACCCACTTGAGTAATTCCTTCTATTAGACAATACAGCCAACATTCTCACCATTGTTATGCCACTCTATGAGAAAGGTATAAAGGAAGTTCATTTAGAAAAAAAAGACCATTTGAGTAGAAAATGTAACTTAACACCAACAATTTTATAGCGTCCTTTTGTTACCAAGCCAAAGGTATGTGTTTATTATCTTTCTTGCACAATTTCTCACTCACTTGTTGAGTGGAATTCTACTTTCACCCATTGCTGTGCATGACACAAAAGCTGGAAATATTTTACCTCAGAGTCAAGTAATAAATTATTAAGACTAGTGTTTAAAAAAAGTCGATGATGATCTCATCTGTTAGGTCTGCACCACTGTGAAACAAAACACAATAACTTCAGAGTGCCTGATTTGTAGCCATAAAGTAATCATTACTTAAGCATTAATTAAAAGTTAATTGCTTCAGACCATGATAAGCAAGGAATTATATGTAACCTGAATTTTGGACATTTTAGTTGAATGCCCCTGCACTAAAGCATACATTACAGTTTACAGTTACATTTATATAGCACTTTTCTAGACACTCAAAGTACTTTACAAAGGAATTTACATAGGAGGGAATCTCCTCAACCACCACTAGTGTGTAGAATCCACCTGGACTATGCGACGGCAGCCATGGTGTTCCAGAACGCCCACCACACACCAGCTATTAGTGGAGAGGAGAGAGTGATGTAGCCAATTCAGAGATGGGGATTATTAGGGGGCCATGATGGAGAAAGGCCAAATGGGAGAATTTCACCAGGATTATACCCCTACCTTTACTAAGTGTCTGAGAAGTGTTTTTAATGGCCACAGAGAGTCAGAACCTCCGTTTAACGCCTCATCCAAAAGACTGTGTTGTTTTTACAATATAGTGTCCTTGTCACTATACTGAGGCATTAGGCCCCACACATTAGTGACCTCACTTATACCAGTTCCAGCAGGGACCTTAGTTTTGCCCAGGAAGTCTCCGATCTAGGTACTGGCCTGGCTCAACCCAGCTTAGTGGGACACCAGGCAAGAACTGTAAGGAGATATGGCTCTGGCAACAATACCTGAGTAAAAGTGCAATAAAACTACAGATTATCATCAAGAACTATCATCTGTTACATGATCAAATTCAGTAAAACCTGAAATGATTATGTTTTCACTTTGAAGGTTTATAGATAAACTGCTGATTATTGTTTAATTATAATATTTAAATTACATACTGTATTCTTACAATGATTGTGTTTAGGACGTGGGTATTTCCCTTTAATGAACTTTACTATACATTTTAGCTCATTAAACAGTCAAAATATTGAAAAATGTGATGTACAATAGCGTTTCAATTATAATAATGTCTAAAAACCTGGACTTTTGTCATACAACAAAGGCCTAATTATGTGTTTTGTCCACTCGGCAACCACATTCTTGTCATGTCACAACCTGCCATATACATGTCATAGTCACTTACAAGCCAACGCAGTGAATCCACTGTAAGCTGCATTTGTATTTAACTTTACAGTTTTGATCTTGAAACATCTCAAGAAGTGTGATTATGATGTGAAAAATGTTGTAAAGCTATAGAGTTGTAGATAAAAGACCAGTGACTGGGTACTCAATTCTGATTTATCAAGTAAATAGAATCTGTCAAGCAGAGGACAAATTAGACCATAAGCAGTCAAAGTGATAACAACATGTCCTTCTACTGCAACACTTGTGTTTTTACTGAATAGTTTTAAACTTTACATATTTACAAACATGGACCAGCCTGAAAGTCATGATCATTTTCTGTTTTCTTATTTTGCTTCCTGTTATTCTTTGTTTTGTTTCCTGTCTTCTTCCTGGTCTATCAGCCCTGCCTTGTCCACACCCATTGATAAGCATTTCTACCTGTATCCATTACAATGTGCAATTTTTTGATTATTTCACGTTTGTCTTCTTGAGATTTCACATTTATTTTAAAAGTGCGTTTTTGTCAAGCTGTTGAGTGTTCCACTGCATTACTTAAAGCTTTTTTTTTCTTCTTCTTTTTTTTCAATATCCAGTTTGATTACTCAAAATATATCTTAAAACAATGCATATAAATCTCCTTGTATATGACAAAACTTCCTTCACATTTATACATGACTTCAATACAAAGAAAATAAACATCTAAAAAAAAAAAAGGTGCTGGATGTAACTGCATATCATAACTACAATCTTCACAGTATTTTGTCAGAAAAATGGATAAAAAAAATAGATAAAAATATTAAAGAGTACTATCCACTAGTATCTGAATGAACTCTGAGTTGTTTTTTTTTCTACAGGGAGGAAGGAGGGGGGTTGGGAAAGAGATAAAGAAGGAAAGAGACACAGAGGTGTGGCTAAGGGTGACTCGAACAGGTCTGTTGCCTGTGGCCAGGGAGAACGTTTCAGTTTTACAAATCCCCACCCATTCTTGTTCCCAGCCTTTTTCAAGTTGTGACATCTCAGGTGCTTTTTTTTTCTGCCATACTTCGCCAGAAGTAAAGACTCACATTGCTTTTCAAAATACTTTTAATCTCTATTAGAACTGGATAGAAATGCATTACCAAACCTCCAGAGGATTTTCCTGTAACTGACAGCTCAGGTAAGCCATAAAGAAATAAGTTTGGTTAGAGAAATGGCAAGTGAATAACTTGTGCATATTTAACCTATTTAAGCTTCCTGGCAATAACATGCTCTTAATGGGGGAATTAATGGACTAATTATGTTTTATGAGCTAACTATTACTATTTGCTGTAACTGACAGTTCAGGTAAGTCATAAAGAAATAAGTTAAAGCAATGACAAATGGGTCATTTCAATATATTTACTTTACTTAACCTTCCTGGTAGTAGCATACACTTAACAGGGAATTAATGAGCTTATTATGTTTTCTGAGTTAACCTTTACACTTTGACTAATACACTTCTTGTCCAGTTTAGTTTTCACATTTTAAGTTCATTTTCTAGACAGTCACTGCATGAATATACTATATTATAGTAAAATATAGGGGCTCTAAATGTTTTTACACACTGCAGAAAAACAGTGTGTAATAATAATATACTGTAGAGGCTGAACAGCTAGGCTAGCGAGTAGCGTCTAATCAGGGGTGGCATAATTTATACAGTTTGCACAGCGACTAAGAAAAAGAGTCTACTGTCTGGTGGATTTGTATGGTGTTTATTTCAGAGGAGTGTGTTAATTGCTACTGTTGCTTGTTTCGACTGCAGAGCTGTTTGTTTTCTTCTCTTGCATTCAGAGCAGTGTTCCATTAAACACCTTTGCTGAAACCTGGCTGAGCAAGTTTTCCATGTGTGCTGTGGCCATGGGGCAATAACAGTGAACCATGCCTTTAACAGCTGCCTTTTGTTTTTCTTTTGTATTTCTTGTGAAATGCACACCATCCCATTATTTTCCATGATGATTCAGTATACATTAGAATGGAAAAAAACAAGTTTTTCATTTGACCCTTTTAGCAGAACTATAGTAATATTCCAACAAAATGTTGTTTCATGTGTTAACATGATAGACCATGAACACTGGAACAATTTCTAGATAAAGCCATAGAATTGTTGTGTGATTTAAAATGAAACATTACTTTAGCTTGTTTGTTTCTTTTTTTTCTTTCTTTCTTTTCTTAAAAAAAGCATCTTCCATAACACTGTATGCTTTCTTTCATCAGGTGGTTGCTGCTGCTCACCCATTTTGAGGAGAGATGATCCAAGGCCCAGGCATAATGGAATGCAACCTATCTATGCTCTCATCCTTGAAAGAAGACTTCAGCTCTGAGGATTACATCCTGCCACATTATAAGGAAGCTTATCGGTTAGCCATTGACTGTCTGGTCAGTGGTGGCAAACAAATATATCAAGAATTCATCCAAGCTGAGAAAATCGTAAGCTTCCTTTCAGAGGATGAGATCGACTTTATAGCACAGAATGCAGAACAACTACCTGTCAATGAAAACATAGAGGAGGACGACAGTCACAGGGATGATGAGGTCTCCACGGGGACATACTGGCCCACACATTCTGATGCTCCTCCTCCTGACTTGGATCTTGGTTGGCCAGAGGTCATTCACAGCAGACTCCAGACCAAAATAGATATGTTTTACCATCCACCCAGGTTAAACAGCCCCACCATCAAGGAGGTATTGAGGAAACATATCCAAGATGCTAGACAGGTAATGGTGACACAGAAGCGCAGTCTGCTTGCCCAAACCAGTCTTTGTGTTTAGTGGCATTTAAGTTAAGATGTATATCAGCACCGGCTTGTGACATTAGATTTTTAGTGTTACAGGACAATGTTAAATAATACCATAGCCTCAGACAAAATTAAGTCAAAAGTGCTTAAGTCACTAACTAGTGAATTTTCGGAGTAAACCTGTAATAGGCAGTTGAGAATTGACAACATATTGTCATTCAGTCTACTAACTCATTTTGAGTAGTTTTAGATGTGCCTTTGTTCAACCATGGCAATGTTTCAGCAAAAAGTCCAGCCCAACTACATATCAAGAACAGTATAAAAGGCTTGATACTACTTAACCCATCTCAAACTTTCCATACTAAACAAAGTCACCAAGTGCACAAGCATTTCTGATGTATGGATATTATCCACTCCATATCCCTGCCTTCCCTGAAATATATTTTATTGTAGAAATGGTTCTGTACATGGCACATACTCTTTGCCAGTTATTTGCTACAAAACATTTTTTTTAAAGACTGCAGAATATTTCAAAAGTAGACAACTTGTTGTAAAACCACAACCATGTCAACTGCTTCTGCTCCTCCACTGAGGCACTTGTTGCAGTTCCCATTTTTTAACCACTAGGCGTGATGATAAATAGTCAAATAGTTAAATAGTCAGTCCAAAGAGGTCATTAGTATTCCATTGGTTTTAACACACACACACACATACATACATACATATATACATATATATATATATATATATATATATATATATATATATATATATATATATATATATATATATATATATATATATATATATATATATATATATATATGTGTGTGTGTGTGTGTGTGTGTGTGTGTGTATGTGTGTGTGTTAGAAACCAATGGAATACTAATATATACATATACATATACATATACATATATATGTATGTATGCATGTATGTATATGTGTATGTATATACATGGTGGTCCCCTATTAATGAAGGGTACCTGATGTTCCTAAGCCATGTTTATCCAATTCAGTACACTTATCACATATCAACTTTTCTTACAGCTACATATAGTGATAAATGTCTTTTTTTAGTGTGTGTGTGTGTTTGTGTGTGTGGCACTACACACCTATATTCAAATCTTTAAAATAACAGGGGATGTTAGGAAAGGCTCTCCGGGATCTTTTGTAAGGCTAGCAAAGATGTGAAGAGGTCACAAGATCTATGAAGCTTGGGTGCTGAATTGTTAGCAACAATTCAATGCCATGCCTCTTGTTCTACGAAGACAAATGTGGCCAGGCTACCTTAATCTGAGATTTTACAACAACAACAACAACAACAAACATTCAGTGTTGGTAATTACTTAAGTTTGTGTTATACTGTATACCCAAAACTGCTGCTTTTACCTCATTTTGCCTCCTGGAGTATTTGATGTTACATCCTGTATGGAAATAGGGAAAACATTTAGCAGATGCATTCATGAAAATGCAGAAAGAATTTGAGTAACATTATGTAAATCCCATGACTTACTTCCACATTCTCAATTTAAATAATAACCAAAGGCACAAAGGAACCTTAATATAGAATAAATGCACCAAAGACACAGAAGTGGATAAACAAATAGCAGCATGTGTTTTCGCGTGTCTTACTGACTGCGTGGCAGCATGTTGTATTGTCAAACAACCCAAATTATGACAAGATCCCTGTTTGCCTTGTGACAGAAGAGTCAACACACAGCACTACACATGACCTGTCTTATCACGGTGGAAAGTTACATATCAGCATTCACCTCTGAATTTAGTTGGTCTAAATGGCTTCTAATGGCATTATTAAAAGGCCTGAAAATGATCAGACATACATCAGTAGATTTGATTGATCAATAGAAGCCACTCACACTACATCTTATGTGAATAAAAAGCAGAAAGCTTTGCAACAGGTTTAAAAGAAAAAGTGAAAACTTTCTAAATATACACAGCCCAGACGAAGAAAGTAAATTGCAGTAAATAGTTCATCCATACACACCCTTTTACAAAGCTATCTGGGTGTGACTGAAAGAATCCTGCTAGACAAAATATGCGTAAAGATTGTGTGGTAGATTGGCTACCAGGGCGTGATTTAAAAAAATAAATAAAGAAATACATTTAACAGAGCAATGTTTGCTTCACAACACCTAATGATAAAAGATTAGTAGATGATTATTCTAAGGTTTGGACTTCACTAGCAATTCAATGGGATTTAAGTGGTGGATGCAGCAGATGTGCTGAAAAAGTGTGCACCTAGAGAGAAAGTCTCTTTCCCAGGGCTTTGACTTAGTTGGTTGGCCATATGGGAGTAAAGCAGGAACGTGTGTTCATTGTATCCTTGCAATAAATAGTTTTTTAATGAATGATATAATGAAGTCTCCACATTACAGCACACCAACAGTGTGCTTCCAGAATGTATTTTTAGGGACAGAGTGTTCCAGTATCTGTCATGTTATATATCATTTTCAGTGGACATTATGAAGAGTTTGACATCCACTGAACACACCATTCTGTCACACTCAGCCGACTGTCACAAATGAGGAAATTGGGTAGAGAGCTCAAATAGATATCCAACACAGCCACACACTCGGCAGTTCAGAAAAATCTGCAGGACTCAAATCATAAAGGTGTATATATATATATTTATATATATATATATATATATATATATATATATATATATATATATATATACAGTGCCTTGCGAAAGTATTCGGCCCCCTTGAACTTTTCAACCAAAGTCGTACACTGCACAAATCTGGCCTTTATGGAAGAGTGGCAAGAAGGAAGCCATTTCTCAAAGATATCCATAAAAAGTCTCGTCTAAAGTTTGCCACAAGCCACCTGGGAGACACACCAAACGTCACACCAAACGTTGAGAAATGGCTTTCTTCTTGCCACTCTTCCATAAAGGCCAGATTTGTGCAGTGTACAACTGATTGTTGTCCTATGGACAGACTCTCCCACCTCAGCTGTAGTTCTCTGCAGTTCATCCAGAGTGATCATGTGCCTCTTGGCTGCATCTCTGATCAGTCTTCTCCTTGTCTGAGCTGAAAGTTTAGAGGGACGGCCAGGTCTTGGTAGATTTGCAGTGGTCTGATACTCCTTCCATTTCAAAATGATCGCTTGCACAGTGCTCCTTGGGATGTTTAAAGCTTGGGAAATCTTTTTGTATCCAAATCCGGCTTTAAACTTCTCCACAACAGTATTACAGACCTGCCTGGTGTGTTCCTTGGTCTTCATGATGCTCTCTGCGCTTTCAATAGAACCCTGAGACTATCACAGAGCAGGTGCATTTATACAGAGACTTGATTACACACAGGTGGATTCTATTTATCACCATCAGTCATTTAGGGCAACATTGGATCATTCAGAGATCCTCGCTGAACTTCTGGAGTGAGTTTGCTGCACTGAAAGTAAAGGGGCCGAATAATTATGCACGCACCACTTTTCAGTTTTTTATTTGCTAAAAAAGTTTAAAATATCCAATAGATTTCATTCCACTTCACAATTGTGTCCCACTTGTTGGTGATTCTTCACAAAAAATTTTAATTTTATATCTTTATGTTTGAAGCCTGAAATGTGGGAAAAGGTTGAAAAGTTCAAGGGGGCCGAATACTTTCGCAAGGCACTGTATATATATATATATTATGTATATATATATATATATATATATATATATATATATATATATATATATATATATATATATATATATTGTTTAAGGTTATGGTTGAGGTTAACCTGCTTACCTTTTCTGACGACTTCATGCACATGAAATTCCTATGACCTCATGAGATAAGGTTGAGATATCATGTAGGATCATGAGCTACAGTAGAAGTATGTAAACAACAGGGTAGAAAAGCACTGAAGATAAAGCTACACTGAAATATAAGATGAATAACATCTTCAGCAGTTAGACTCTTAAGAGGAAATTTTGAAATGTGGTTGCTGTCAACTGAGAAAGGGACATGCTTTTTACATAGTGTTGGATTAATAATTAAATCTATATAAAGATTTTGGAGTCCAAAATGTCTCTGCTTTTCAGTTATCAGAAGGCACAACAAGCTGCAGATTAACAACCAGCTGCTCTTAATAATAACAATCAGCTTTAAAATAATGAAATATGTAAATACTACTACTACTACTACTACTACTACTACTACTACTACTACTACTACTACTACTATTAATAATAATAATAATAATAATAATAATAATAATAATAATAATAATAATAATAATAATAATAATAATAATACAAAAAAAACATATACATTTTCCCTAATGCAATATTTTTATTGCTTTTGAACTGGTACTAAACATAGCAAGGCTCACCAATGTTGAAATAAACCAAACACTTTGCATTGAAACTGTGGGTGGTTGGTACCTTAATATGCCCAGAATGTTATGTGGGATTGAAAATTATGTTCATGACTTGTTGTAGTCTCAGTATTTCAGTTTGGAAATGGAAAGACTAATACACTGTGGTGTCCAGTTATGTGAGGAATAAAACACAATGCTGTTGTAGAAAATTAATCAGTAGTGGGGTGGGGTGATGCCACAACATTTACTACTAAATACTAAATACATTTACTAATAAATTCTCTTATTTCTCTTTCATCACCCTAATTCACAAAATTAAACAAACAAAAAAAAAATTAAAAGAATGACACATTTTATACTTTTGTAGTTATGTTTCAATTTGTGAAACAAGTTTTTGTTATCACTTTATCACATTGTTCCCTCACCAGCCTCTATTTTACCATTTTCTTGAAGATAATAGGACAAAATATGCAGTCCGAAAGACTGTGCAAAGTCAGAAAAAGTCCAAGTTGTGCTATTATAGAAGATTAATCAGTGCCGTCTAAAACAAACAAAAAAAAATAATCAGAATTGAGAAATGCTGTGCTATAAGATAATATAAAGTAATGAAATAATGGTATAAATTCAACACTGGCGAGGTTTATTAGTATTATAAGGAAAAATAACAGAATGTTCGATTTTTCTCAAATTCAATATATCTACTTCCAGGTTCATTGAAGATAAGGCAAATGTACTAAATGTACTAAATGTATATACTCAGCAAAAAAAGAAACGTCCTCTCATATTCAACTGCTTTTATTTCCAGCAAATTTCTTAGCATGTGTAAATATTTGTTTTAACATAAAAACATTTAACAACTGAGACAGAAACTGAACAAGTTTCAGACATTTGTGGAACAGAAATGGAATAATTAGCCCCTGAACAAGGGGGGCAATATTAAAAGTAACAGTCAGTATCTGGTGTCCTCCAGCTGCTTTAAGTACTACAGTGCATCTCATCCTCATGGACTGCACCAGATTTGTCAGTTCTTGCTGTGAGATGTTAATCCACTCTTCCACCAAGGCATTTGCAAGTTCTCGATCACGTCTGGGGGGACACATGGTTACATGTGATTTTCCACTTCAAGGATGATCAGCTGTCCTTCCCGTCTCCTTGTAGCACTTAGCACTCTTAGGCGTCTTACATTACGGACATTGCAGTTTATTGCTCTGGCCACATCTGCAGTCCTCATGCCTCCCTGCAGCAGGCCTATGGCATGTTCACACAGGTAAGCGGGAACCCTAGGCATCTTTCTACTGGTGAGTCAGTAGAAACGTCTCTTTAATTTCCTACATTATTGTAACTGTGACCTTAATTGCCTACCGCCTATACACTGTTAGTGTCTTAATGACTGTTCCACAGGTGCATGTGCAATAATTGTTTATGGTTCATTGAACAAGCATGAAAAACATTGTTTAAAGCCTTTCCAATAAACATCTGTAAAGCTTATTTGGATTTGACAAAATGGTCTTTAAAATACATTCTCAGGGACGTTTCTTTTTTTTTTTTTTGCTGAGTATATATATATATATATATATATATATATATATATATATATATATATATATATATATATATATTGTATATTGCAATGTCTAGTACTGTGTGGGTGATGTGGGTGTGGTGCTGTAAGGCTTTAGCGTGCTAAAGCATTTCCAACTCATCAACTTGTACTTGTTGAAGCTTGAATGCTGGAATTCCAGTAAGATACACTGTCTGATTAAATTGGCGTTTCCTGGGAAGTTCTAAAATACAACAAAGGCGTTCGCATTCAACGCACCCTAATTGGGCGTGATGTCCGTATACTGAATTTACAGCTCCAAACCACTTTTTATTGAAAGCGCAAGGTTTTGACCATCAGGTCTTCATCAGGCACAATACCCATGTGGAATAAAATACATCTCTTTATAGAAGCAGGTAATCAACTTAATTAGACTCGCAGTCCAAAACACGTAACAATCAATCCAAATCATGTGACCGAATCATGTTACACACAAACCAAAAAAAAATCACATAAGGATAACCACAGCAAGAACATGATATTAAATATTTCCCTTTCTTACTCGTAAGCTCTAATATATTATTAAACAGTATCAAAAATCTAACAATATCTTTATTATTAAAAACAACATCTTTGATAACAGCAGATGAAGAAATGCATAAATCACCATAGATAAGGCTTAATATTAATATTAAGCCTTTTCTATGAAATAATAAGATTAAATATTTAATATCATATTCTTGCAGAGGTTATCCTTATGTGGATTTTTGTGTGTGTATGTGTGTGTCACATGATTTGAATTGATTGTCACGTGTTTTGGAGTGTGAGTCTAATTAAGGTGACCTGATGGTCGAAACGTCGTGCTTTTAATAAAAAGTGATTTGGAGCTGTAAATTCAGTGTGCGGACATCACGCTTCTTATTTCCTGGAAAGTTACCATCTTAATCTACCCATCCTTCCTCACCATTAATTAAATTCAATTCATTTTGATTATTTGTATAGTGCTTATAACAATAGACATTGTCCCAAAGCAGCTTTACAGAAATATAACCATGCTGGTTGTGAGGATATATATTGTTGCTTGGCAGATTCATGATGCTTCTGTTGGGATTGTAGGCGCTTTCATGTAACGTCTGCACAAGTCACATCTTTGTTTAAGTTCCCTTTAATGAAACGTCTGCTTTTACCTTTCTCACTTCTGAGTCATTTTCTAAGCCTTTATTGATTAACAAAACAATGAGGCAGCACTGATGTGTTGCGCTGCATGTACAGAAAGCATCCAGTAATCGTGCACCTTTGATATATTTTCTTCTGTTATGTTCTCATACAGGTCATTGCGATTGCCATGGATGTGTTTACTGATGTAGACATTTTTAAAGAGGTAGTCGAGGCGTCTATCCGAGGTGTTCCTGTGTACATCCTTCTGGATCACATTAATTTTAAAAGCTTTCTTACTATGACTGCAAACCTTGACATCCAGATTCAAACACTCAGGGTGAGTGACCTTTCATTCTTTCTTGCCCACATTACCCTCATTGATCATGCAGATCATGCTATTTAGGAACAGCTGATCAGTTTCAGAAATTTTCATTGTCTCAATTGTCATTCACAATTGCCTATTTGTTTTGCACAGAACGTCTTAAACTTTCATATTTAAAAGTAATTCAAATGGGAACAAAAGAGCGGTGTTTGTTGAAGTCCCATTCTAAGCTGGAAATGTCACAGGCTGGATTTTCTTCCACACAAGAACAAAAGCAACGTCATATTACTGGGTTTTTTATGTGGTAGATAAAAAAAAAACAATCTTTTTTGATAATGATATTTTAGAAATGACACTCCAATCGATTTAAATAGTTGCCCCGTGTACTATGACTTTCCCGCCACTTCTGTAAAATAACTTCAACCTTTAATGTCTGTTTTTAATGATACTGGTCATTCTAAATCCTTATAGGTAGCGCTTATAATGTTTGGATGTGTCATTTGAATATATAATTTTAGCATTAATTAAATCATTGATTAAATCAGGTATTGATGACTTCACAAGCAATAACTGTTTAAACATACCAACAAGACTTCTGTGCAGATAATGGGGTTTGGTCTGCAAACCCCATTTATTTTAGGCCATTGTCTGACTTTTACAGTTAGAATCCTTACTCTCAGCGACATACTGTAAATATGATGAATACATACAATTTATAGTTCGTTTATTTAATCCTTATCTCTGATCATGGAGAAGCACTGTGAAAGTCTCCCAGGATTATATGGTCATTAAAAGGTTATTCATGACCTCAATAAACACTCATTATGTTATTAGAAACACCTGCACATTCCTGCAATTATTATATAAATTATTCATTATTCAGTGAGCCAATCAATCTTCAACTGGTTTTCTGGAACCTTGAGCTGCCTCAAGGTTCAACATGTTGTATATTCTGAGATGCTTTTCTGCTCATTATGGTTGTAAAGAATTGTTATTTGTATTAGTATAGTCTTGCTGCCAGCTCAGACCAGTCTGGATGCTGTCCTTTCTTCAACAAAGCATTTCTGCCCATAGAACTGCCGCTCATTGGATGTTTTTTGTTTTTCACACCACTCTGTGGAAACTCTAGAGACTGACATCCCAGAAAATCAGCAGTTCTGACATACATTTACATTTACATTTATTCATTTAGCAGATGCTTTTATCCAAAGTGACTTACAAATGAGGAAATACAAGTACCGGTAAATACATGCACACTCAAACCAGCCCATCTGGCACTAACTACAATTCCATGGTGAAATTCTCTGAGATCACTTTTTTCCCCCATATTTAGATTTTTTGATGTGAACATTAACTGAAGCTCTTGACCTGTATCTTCGTGTTTTATGCGTTGCATGTCCGCATTACTAATAAAGTGGCCAGTGAGTGTAAGTGGACCAATATAATTTCTTGTTTCTGTAGGGAAAACTCACTTTTGCCTTGTTTGCAGAACATGAGGGTGCGCACAGTACAAGGCCAAGAGTATGTTTGCAAATCAGGAGCCAAATTCTATGGAGGCATGGGACAGAAATTTCTCCTAGTTGATTGCCAAAAAGTGTTTTTCGGATCATACAGGTAAGATACTAAAGAGTGCCATCCGAAAAAAGACACAATTAATAAGGCTGAAATATGTCAAGCACACACTAAAGGATAATGAATGAAGCCTGAGGTTACAAAATGAAAAAAAGACTACAAATATTGAATGAAACAAACAAAAAAAAAACATGAGGTTATTGGATTGATGCTAAATGTGTAATATCTGAATATACAAAATTGTTGCACCACCTCCTGGAATATGCTCTTATGGTCTTATGTGCTGACAAACTGAAAATCATTTTAAAAATGTTTTTAGCTCATATCCCTGGTTATGTTGTACTAAATACTTTGTAAATTAAATGTCTTTGTATTTTGAACTGTCACCCTGCATATGTAGGTGAGGAAAACACTAAACCTATTTCACCCATAAATGAAGACTGCGTTATCATTTCCATTTAATGTTCTCTTTAACATTTTAATTTGAATAGCAACAGTCTGTAGAAAATTGAAAATGTTATCAGAATAACTGATGATAACTAATGTGAGTGCATACACAAGTGCTAAAACTGGTTTACTACATCTAGCTAAATAATGGAATGAATTTGCACAGAAATGAAGATCACACAGAGGTGGTCATTGTGTTCGCTAGACACTACATGGAAGCTATGAGAACTAGCAGGAAAGTCAAGTAAAGAATTTATATTGACTGATCAACAGGCAGTGATTTAGAAGGGAAATAGAAAATGAACAGAGTGCAATAGTTCATGCTTCTTGTATTTCCTATATAAATTTTTAGTATATTAATTTGTAATTATCTAGGGTAATATGTACATAAACTAGATCGTTAAACTAGGTATACGTACACTCCAAAATGATATCAGCTTGGCAACCTCACTTGCATGTTGTCATGTTGTCATTCCATTTATTCAAATTTTATTCAGTATTTTCAGGTTCTCATTCAGTATATACAGTATTTAGGTTTCATTCAGTTTGTATTAAATGTAAAGTTTTTAAATTACATTCTGACTCTGTTGTTCACAGTCTCATGTGGTCCTGTGAGAAGATCCACCTGAGTATGGTTCAAGTCATAACTGGTGGGTTAGTGGAGACTTACGACGAGGAGTTCCGGACTCTTTATGCCCGCTCCAACATTCCAGTTGAGTTCCAGTCTCAAGATGTCTTGACAGACCGAAGGATGAATGGCACAACTGAGAATTACTTTGGTCATTCCATCAGACCCTTTGAAAGGAAGGATCATTTGAGGCATACACTTGACTCTGTGTATCGACAAACCTGTGAAAGACAATCAGGCTTTAGGAGCATGGAGGAAGATCTTCCTATACCTCACCATAGTAGATTTCTTCAAGATGCATTGGAATACAACAAGCGGCACAGCTATGCAGGGGAACGACGGGAACCCTCACACATCAATCAGCACCCCAGATATGGCACCAGTAACTGGAATGTAGCAGAAGACATCAGGTCTTATGGGAGGAACTACCCTGCTGTTATGGAGAGCCCCTTTGAAAGCTCCAGATTAAACTACCTGAACAGGACAGCTAACATGCGCCAGTCCTACCATGGTCATGATAAACAGGTTCTCTCAGCACAGCAGAACTTGCCAAGTTTGGCAAATACCTCCAAATCTTTTCTGCGCACATGGAGGATAGAATCTTACCTCAATAACAATGATGCACACATTGCAGAACCATATGATTATCTTGACCAATATGAGATGGAGAACAAACCTGTTCCTGCAATGCCCTCTCGTCTTAGGTCGTCACTGGTTTTTAGGTCCATCATCCCAGAGGATTCAGAACCCAACAGTTACACAAACGATTCCTTATCATCTGTGCGCCATGAGGATCAATTTGGAATACAGCCAGGTGCACCATACTATTCCTCAACACAATGGAATCAAACAGATTTAATGGAAAATCGAATCCAACCTGATGACTTTATATTAAAGAGACGAAGTATACAGGTCCCAGACCACTCAGGAAACAACTTAGGCTTTGGCTCAAGAAGAGATGTAATATATGCCAGTCTTGGCAGAGCTAAAAGTCGATTTCAGGTTAAGGAGCCTGTGCTCCCACAAGACAACTTGTACAAAAGGCACAGTGTAGCAGACCCTAGGCACAACACATATAATAGTAACAAAGAGACCTCCAGCCATATGTATGGACATATGTTGAGAAATCATACGGAGAAGGGTCGGGTAGTTGAGAATTCAAAAAGTGGAGGGTATCCCCAAAACCTCAAAGAGGACCAGAGATCCATCTCTCATTCAGACTTCAAAAAGGCTCAACACAATGACATGCAACGTGCTATTTGGCAAGAACCTCCCTCAAGAACCATGTCAGAAACAGTTCTAGAAGTGGAGGACGACAACCAGAAAAAATCCAATGCAATATCACCAAGGTTCTTTAAAAAGAGCACCAAGAAAATCAAATCACTCCTGAACATTCCAGAGAAGCGGGACAGCTCACCAAAAAGAAAGCATGTCTCAAGTCTTAAAATAAGTAGCAGTTCTGACACCATTATTGCTGATGACAATGAACAAAATGCACAGCAGGATGACAAACATAAGAGCTCCACAGCCAATTCTATGAAATCCACTGACAGTAGCATGTCGAAAAGGACAAATGGGAGGATCCCTGGAAATGAGTATCCTGCTGCTGTCTTGACTGGAGAAACATCTGCTCCTCGTTTTAATACAGAGGAGCTCCATGGTGATGGGTCTGTGAGAGCACCAGATCGGATGTATACCAACAGTCACGACAATAGCAGAAATATGGTACAGGGCACCACCAGTCAGTGGCAGCGACAGCAAATTGGAGTCAATAGGGTGTACAGCCGTTTTGAGCCCCTTTGTTCCTTTGACACTAAACATACCTCTTCAGGACAGGGCAGCAATGTGTCCAGAAATAAAGCAGAGAGACAGAGTAGCCTTGATAGAAAAATATCAATTACTGATCCGAGCAACCATATAGCTCAACAAACAAATGGACATGAAAATAAATTAGGACGTTTCATACAGAGGGTTGGAAATTTAATAAACAAGAATAAGTAACTCAGGTTATATAGTATGTACTGTATAAATAAGGGAAGCAGGGAGCTGCTTTCTTGGGGTTTTTTAATTGGCACAATTAATTTCACAATTATTTCATTTGTTTTCAACTTTTTTCAGAAAAGGGAAAACCCTATCTGATCAATCTGCTACATTATTGCTTGGGAGAAAAAGAACCAATTCCTTTAACTCAGCTATATCAATTTCGCCTTGGTATAATTTGAAAATTAGTACAATAAGTTACAATAAACATACTGCATACAATCCTGCACTGCCCTATTGTTTTAGGTCATCCCTGATTTTTCAGGTCCATCACACCAGAAAATCCAGAACCCAGTATTTATGTATTTCTGAATGCCATGACAATTAATTTGGAATACAACCAGAGGCACAATACTACTCCTCAATGGACTCAAACAGAATTAGTCACTAGGAATGTTTAACTTGATCAGTTTATATTAAACACACGTCATGTAAAGGTTCCACTCCACTCAGGAAACTGATAATTCTCCTAGGACATCTGTTGATTTGACTGTTGTTACCTGAATTGTTTACATTTGTTATGAAAGGTACAATGGATAAAAAAACACACCCCTGTTAAAATTGGCAGGTTTTTGCGATGTAAAAAAATAAATAAATAAATAAACCAAGATAAATCATGTCAGAAATGCTTTCCTATCTTATGCTTATCTATCTATCTATCTATCTCCCTTTCTTTCTCTTTCTCTATCTCTCTCTCTCTCTCTCTCTCTCTCTCTCTCTCTAAACCAAGATAAATCATGTCAGAAATGTTTTCCTCCCTCAATGTAAAATTATGACATAAAAATTAAGTGAAGAACAATTCTATCTATCTATCTATCTATCTATCTATCTATCTATCTATCTATCTATCTATCTATCTATCTATCTATCTATATATATATATATATATATATATAAATATATATATATATATATTAAATTATACATACTATAAAATATTTAATTTTTTATAATATAAAAATAGTATTATAAAATATAACCATACAACCGTAGCACATCTTGACTTTTCCCACTATTTAAAAAAAATATTAGAGATGCATCAAATTGTAAGGGCATCTCCTTTGCAAAGCCCGCTTCAGATCACCCTCAGATTTTTAGCTTGATTCAGGTCCAGGCTCTGGCTAAGTAATTCAAAACCTTTGGATGTATGCTTTGGGTCATTGTCATGCTGAAAGGTGAAATTCCTTTTCGTCTTCAGCTTGCTAGCAGACATCTAAAGGTTTCACACTAAAATCAACTGGTATTTGTAGCTACTCATGATTCCCTCCACCTTGATAAAATCCCCAGTTCTGACTCCTGATAAAATCCCAGTTCTGATGCTGCCTCCATCATGCTTCACCGTGGGTATGGTGAACCTTTGCTTTCAGTATGTGGTGTGACCCACTTGTGCAGCAATAACTGCAGTGAAATGTTTCCGGTGACTATTGATCAGTCCTGAACATCAGCTTGGAGGAATTTTAGCCCCTTCCTCAGTACTGAACAGCTTCAACTCTGGGACGATGGTGGGTTTCCTCACATGAACTGCTTGCTTCAGGTCCTTGCACAACATTTCTATTGGATTAAGGTCAGAACTTTGATTTGGCCATTCCAAAACATTATGCTTCTTTAACCATTCTTTGGTAGAACACCTTGTGTGCTTAGGGTTGTTGACTTGCTGCATGTCCCTCTTTCTCTTGAGTTTCAGTTCATGAACAGATGTCCTGACATTTACCTTTAGAATTTACTGGTATACTTCAGAATTCATTCTTTCATCAATGATGGCAAGCCATCTCTGCCCAAATGCAGCAAAACAGACCCAAACCGTGATACAATCACGACCATGTTTCAGAGATGTGATAAGGTTCTTATAGAATGCAATGGGTTTTTATTTTTCCAAACATATCTCTTCTCATTTAAACCAAAGTTTAAATTTTGGTCTCATCTATACACAAAACATTTTCCCTCTGTCTTATCCACGTGATCTTTAGCAAACTGTTGACAGGCACCAATGCTCTTTTTTTGGACAACAGTGGGTTTTGTTTTTGCAACCCTACCATGCACACCATTGTTGTTCAGTGTTCTCCTGATGGTGGACTCATGAACATTAACATTAGTCACTGTGCAAGAGGCCTTTATTTACTTAGAAGTTACCCTGGGTTCCTTTGTGATCTTGCAGACTATTACACGTCTTGCTCTTGGAGTGATCTTTGTTGGTTGACCACACCTGGGGACAATGGTCTTGAATTTCCGCAATTTATACACAACCTTGACTGTGGTAACGTGGGGAAAAAAAAAAGAAAAAAAATTAAAAAAAAAAAAAAGAAAAAAGGAAAAAAAAAAAAAAAAAAAAAAAAAAAAAAAGGGAAAAAAAAGGGGAAAAAAAGAAAAAGCAGGAAAGCCAAAAATCAAGCTCAAAGGTAAAGCAGAATCATAACCAGAATAACAACACGATAGCAAGGCTCAACAACAGAGACAATAGCAACGGAGCACAAAACTTCACAAAACATTATGAATTGATATTGTGGTGTAATTGGGAACAGGTGTTTCTGCATAGTCCTCAGGAGAAGGCGTGGTGTGTACATTTGGGAGTTGTAGTTTTGGCCATGTTTGTTGTTTGCGGCGCACCAACAACTCTTTTTTTGAGATTCTCAGAAATCTCCTTTGTTCGTGCCATGATACACTTCCACAAAGATGAGTTGTGAAGAGCAGACTCTGATAGATCCCTGTTCTTTAAATAAAACAGGGTGCTCACCCACTGATTGTCCTCCCATTGAAACACCTGACTCTAATTTCACCTTTAAATTAATTGCTAATCCTAGGGCTTCACATATTTTTGCCACTCAGATATATAATACTGGATAATTTCCCTCATTTGTTTAATTGGGTTCTCTGTGTCTAATTTTAGGACTTATGTGAAAATCTGATGAAGTTTTAGGTCATATTCATATTTATATTCATATTTATATTTATATTTATTTAAAGCATTAATCGTCGGAGATTGTAATATTCATTTTTGATAGCCTGGAGGACCCTCTGAGAACAGTGGTCGTGTCCATCTTAGATTCAGTAGGGATTAATCAGAACCTAATCGGGCCTACTCATAATGGTGGTCACACTCTTGACCTCATACTAACATACGGACTAAGTATAGAAAATATTGTAATTTTTCCGCAGTCTGAAGTTATCTCAGACCATTATCTTATCTCATTCATAATCCGTATTGATCATAATATCTCCACCTCACCCCACTACCGCATAAAACGCACATTCACATCAGCTACTGCACCGAGTTTAATAAATAACCTACTAGAAACATCAATTAGATTTGGATCAGCGCCTGATCCAGTAGAACTCGATCAGGCAACTGAAAGCTTGGAGTCAACACTCTGCTGCACACTAGATAGAGTGGCTCCACTCAAAAGAAAAATAATTAGAGAAAAAAAATTGCACCCTGGTATAATGATCTAACGCGATCCTTAAAACAGAAATCTAGACAATTAGAACGTAAATGGCGCCAAACCAAGCTGGTGATATTTCAGACAGCATGGAAGGAGAGCCTACTGAAATATAGGAAATCTCTTGCAGATGCTAAAAAGATCTATTTCTCCACCTTAATAGGAGACAACCAAAACAATTCCAGATTCCTCTTCAACACTGTAGCAAAACTAACTAGGAATAAAACCACTACAGAGAAAAAAACTCAATCATTTCATAGCAGTGACGATTTCATGAAATTTTTCATTTATAAAATTGATAATATTAGAGGTGAGATACAGGCCATTAAATTACAACCGGTCAGTAATGTAACAAACCCATTAGATGACAATGTGGCAATATCGGATCAATGTGTTCAGAGTGTTTTGCTCCGCTTATAGAGACTGAACTAACTACACTAATCTCATCAGCCAATTTATCAACCTGCATACTAGATCCCATACCTACATGTTTGTTTAAACAGATTTGTCCAGGAGTAATTAAGTCACTTTTATATATAGTAAATTCTTCCCTAACCACTGGCTATGTACCTAAATCACTTAAATTAGCAGTTATTAAACCACTGATAAAAAAAACCTGACCTTGACCCGTCTCAATTGTCCAGCTATAGACCGATATCAAATCTCCCCTTCATCTCTAAGATTTTAGAAAAGGTTGTAGCAAAGCAATTATGCTCGTACTTAGATAGAAACAACATTCATGAAATGTATCAGTCAGGATTTAGACCTCATCATAGCACAGAGACAGCTTTAGTCAAAGTAGTAAATGACCTTCTCCTGACCTCTGATCAGGGTTGTGTCTCACTGCTTGTGTTACTCGACCTTGGTGCAGCTTTTGATACTATACAGTAGATCACACTATTCTCCTTGATAGATTAGAAAATGTTGTTGGCATTAAGGGAACAGTCCTCTCCTGGCTCAGGTCTTATCTGACCGATCGTTATCAGTTTGTAGATGTAAATGGTGATTTCTCCATGCGTACTGAGGTTACTTTTGGAGTTCCACAGGGTTCTGTTTTAGGCCCACTGCTTTTTACTTTATATATGCTACCCCTAGGACAAATTATTCGTAAACATGGAATTAGCTTCCACTGTTGTGCTGATGATACACAGCTGTATATTTCAGCGAAGCCACAGGACAGACAGAAGCTTAGTAAAGTTGAGGATTGTGTAAAGGACATTAGACGTTGGATGTTAACTAACTTCCTCCTACTTAATTCTGATAAAACAGAAATACTTTTATTAGGCCCACGTGTAGCTAGAAGTAATCATTCTGATCACATGGTTACTATAGATGGTCTTTCTGTTTCATCATGTACAGCAGTTAAAGACCTCGGAGTGATTATTGACTCCAGCCTATCATTTGATGCTCATGTAGATAATATTACTAGGATAGCTTTCTTTCATCTCAGAAATATTTCTAAGATAAGAAACATATTGTCACTACATGATGCAGAAATACTGGTTCATGCATTCGTCACCTGTAGATTAGATTACTGTAATGCCTTACTGTCTGGATGTTCCAGTTGGAATTTAAATAAACTCAAGTTAGTCCAGAATGCAGCTGCTAGAGTCCTAACTAGAACTAGAAGATACGACCACATCACCCCGATCTTATCCACACCGCATTGGCTCCCTGTAAAATTTCGCATTAAGTTTAAAATACTTTTATTAACCTATAAAGCACTACACAGTCTTGCACCACAATATCTAAGCGACCTTCTGGTTTTATATGATCCACCACGCCTACTCAGATCAAAAGGTGCAGGCTATTTGACATTACCTAGAATAGTGAAGTCTTCAACAGGGGGAAGAGCCTTTGCTTATAGAGCCCCACAGTTATGGAACAGTCTTCCTATTAGTGTTCGGGATTCAGACACAGTACTTTACAGTCCTAATAATCGTTTTTCTCCCTCTCTCTCTTTTTGCCGAAGCCCACACGAATTTATGGAGATATTGGAGATCCAGATCCCTTCTGCCTCTGGATGAGCCCAAATCTTCTGCTGGGACTACGGCTGCTCCTAAGGCCATACATACTTCTCATTTTCACATTATCTGTGTTACCTTCACATTCTGTTGTTACCCAGATGAGGATGGGTTTCCCTTCTGAGTCTGGTTCCTCTCAAGGTTTCTTCCTCAAAAACATCTTAGGGAGTTTTTCCTTGCCACCGTCACCACTCAGTGGCTTGCTCAGTTGGGATAAATTCCATTTGTTTTATACCTGTTTGTTTCTGTTTATCTGTTCCTGTTTGTCTCTTTTTATCTGTTTCTGACTGTTTATACCTGTTTTTTATTTCTGTAAAGTTGCTTAGAGACAATGACTATTGTAAAAAGCGCTATACAAATAAAATTGAATTGAATTGAATTGAATATTTATGCAGAAATATAGAAAGTTCTAAGGCATTCTCAAACTTTCAAGCACCACTGCGCCTTTTGGAATTATGCTATTATTATACCTTTTGCAATTGGTCTAATCAGCCCATAACACATTTTGCCACATTATTTGTATCAGATTTTGCTACAGATCCTTTAATATTGCCATAGTTCTCTTGACAGCCTCCTTGGTGAGTTTTTGTCTTGTCCTTCTATAAATTTTGGAAGGATGTCCTGTTCTTGGTGATAACACTGTAGCCCTCCATATTCTCCATTTGTTGATAATGGCCTTTACGGTGTTCCATGTTACATCTAATGCTTTGGAAATTCTTTTATACCCCTCTCCTGATCGATACCTTTCAACAAGTGAGATACCATGCATGCTTTGCAAGCTCTTTGCAGACCATGGCTTCAGCCCTAGTCAATACCACGATGATCAATTGTGTAGCAGAGTAATACACAACCAGAGAACCGTAATGTACTTTTATTTATGCAAAGGCTTATAAACTTTAATGATTTGTCAGACCATTAATTTGTGCACTACACAAAAGACACAGAATCTGCATGAGTTTATAAACTTCTACAAGCTTGAGACTAAGTGCTTTGTTTCCTGCATCTGTACTTACAGATGAGGATGATCCATTTTTGAAGGTTCAAGGCTAACAGCAGATCTCTAGACCTCTATAGTAATTCATTGTCATTCATAAAACTTTTTTATTTTTTCAGTGGTACCATTTAACTGCATTCTTATACAATGCATGCTTTCCCCCAGTTTCTAGACACACTAAACATATTCATTCTTTGAGTCCTTTGGTAAGGTCATTTTTCAAACAAAATTAGTCTATTTGACACTCAGTAATCGGAAGAAGGTTGTATTGAAAATTTGCCACACAGCACACGCAAATGAAACTACAGAGCAACACTGAATGCCAGTTTCAACTCTCCTGACTTACCGAGATAAGAAACAAAACTTGAAACTTCAATTTAAGGCAACACTGTTTCAAATGTCTCTAGCTCTTATGTTTTTGCAGATTATTTTTAAATCAATTTGTAACTGATAATTGTGTTGCACACACAATAGACACAATAAACTCTCACTGATACTAAGCACCACTCTTTCTCCACAACCCCTGAAAATTATGGGTCTGGTTTGAATACTGGAGAGGCTTCCCTAATTATTAAACAATTAGAATAAAAAATAGCCGTTAGCAGTGGCAGCTGGTGGTTTTTCAAATTGGGGAAGCAGATTTAATTGAAGTGTATATCTTTGTGTGGTGCTTTATCTGTTGATCTGCCCTTCTGTTTAATTCTCAGTTAACTCTCATAAGTAAAAGGATCCAGAGACAATGTTTCCCAGCTAACTAGCTAACACTTGCCAACTACTTCAATTACACTGACTAAGATAGCTTAAGATAAAGATATTTTATAGATAGATATCCATCCATCCATCTTCTATATCGCTTATCCAACAGTTTCAAGGGGAACCTGGAGCCTATCCCAGGGATTATCAGGTACAAGGCAGGGTACACCCTGGATGGGGTGCCAATCCATTGCAGGGCACAATCCCATACATATTCACACATTATGGACACTTTGGACATGCCAATCAGCCTACCATGCATGTCTTTGGATAGGGGGAATACCTGGAGGAAACCCCTGCAGCATAGGGAGAGCATGCAAACTCTGCACATACAGGGCAGCAGCAGGAATCGAACCCCAACCCTGGAGGTGTGAGGCAAACGTGCTAAGCAAAAACAAACATTATTATTATCCATCATTCCATCCATCCATCCATCCATCTTCAACCGCTTATTCCTGCTTCAGGGTCGCGGGGAACCTGGAGCCTATCCCAGGAAGCATCGGGCACAAGGCAGGGTACACCCTGGACAGGGTGCCAGTCCATCGCAGGGCACAATCACATACACACTCACACACCCATTCATACACTATGCAAACTCCGCACACACATGGCCCCGGCGGGAATCGAACCCCGGACCCTGGAGGTGTGAGGAGAACGTGCTAACCACTAAGCCACCGTGCGCCCCTATTATTATTATTATTATTATTATTATTATTATTATTATTATTATATTATTATTATTATTATTATTATTATTATTATTATTATTATTATTATTATTAACTCTATATGTACTATTTATGTATTTATTTATTTTTTTTTACAATATTTAACAATAGCAGAAATATGGTACAGGGCACCAATATTTAACAATGAACAAATTAAAAGCTATACTAGCTGTGTAAAAATGTGGTTATGGACCAACTGCTGTCGTGCTCCTAGCACTTTTTCTGGTATTTTTTTGATTCTCTGAGCACTTTTATTAACTGGTATGTTTAAGTTTGAGATGTCAATCACAATGCATTTTTCCACCCCTCTGAGAGGTCTCCCAGACAACACATGGAGAAGCCATGCATCAGGGTTTCCTGAGGAGTTTATAGAAGCTGTTCTTCCCTGGAGGTCTGCAGACAGTATATTGGGAGGTTTCAAAGGAGATTTTCATGCAGGCTGCGCTGTCCACTGATAGCAGTTTGAATTAAATGAGCAAACAGCCCGACACTGCAGTGAAATATTTGGTCATTTGATCCCAACTCTATATATTATCTTGAAGAGTGATGAATTATACAGACACAATTCTATATTTAATATAGAAACAGTTCATTGCCACATTTAAATGAATCCAGGCTTAAAGTTGGCTCAGGCTGTTTGACATTTCAGTTTATAAATGAATATAACCTAAGGGCCATTCAATATGCCAGCACCCGAATAGGTATTTTCAACTATTGTGTGTGGACATGTTTTTGGACATGTTTTTATATCTCAGTGGGGACCAAATGTGGGGACACTAGGACAAGAATATCTTACTTCTTTGTCTTCTCTGAATGATGGATTGTGATTCCTTCACCCCTGCCCTGTGGAGGTTGTTGGTGATGTCTAGGACTGTTGTTTGGTGATTTTGGGGGATTTCTTGCAGTGGAAGTGCTTTTGACTCACATGTATAAGAACAAAAATATATATATATATATATATATTACCAGGATACCTTGCAGAATCACAGCCCTGAAAGGGCCATATTGTGGAGAGAAACCAAGATTCTCAATAAACTTTGACAGGTTTCATAGGTTGCATGTCCTTCAACACAGCCCTCCTGATATCCCAGTGACCAGTCTTCCTACCAGTTCATTAGAGTTACAGTCCTGTGAGGACTGATTTGTCAATTGAACTGTCATGCTTAACTCCAGCCTTAGTAGGGACCAAAATTGTGTGTGGATCAGCGTCTTACAGCTTGCATCAGCCACTGACAGAATTGGAATTTGAGTTACTTCATGCCACGTACAAACTCCACTGTCTACCAAATAGATGGTCTAGTTGTGTCATACAAATAAAAACAGGGCCATTTTGACCAGAACACGGTTTCACAAAACAGAACCAGTTGGATGACATAAAACCCATAAACTGCATAAAATTGAGTGAGTTGGATCAGGACAATTCCGGTACCATCCTAGGTACCAACGGTGCAGCATAAACACATTTGAGTGGTCTGTTATAAAGTGTAAAAGAGTGTGATTATTATTCCAGGGTACTGTTTTTTCCCCCATAAATATTTTTAATTTTAATGCGGCAACTTCATCTAGTGTGCAGCAAAACCATTGACTCTATCACCTAACTGAACTCTGTGGCATTAGTGAGTGAACCAATCCAAATCAATAAATCTAGGAGATTTTAAATAAAGCTGTGTTAATAAAGCTGGGTGCTGGGTACAGGATCGATAACAATATTCCTTATACTCTTTTCATTTTGCACACTGCGACCACAGCCACAGGAAACACATCTGGGGCGGCTGTGGCGCAGTTGGTAGAGTGTGTTGTCCACTAATTGTAGGGTTGGTGGTTCGATTCCTGGCCCGGGTGACTCCATATGCCGAAGAGTCCTGAACCCCAAGTTGCTCCTGATGGCAAGCTAGCACCTTGCATGGCAGCTCTGCTACCATTGGTGTGTGGGGGAATGAGACATAGTGTAAAGCGCTTTGGATAAAAGTGCTATATATATATATAAAAAATAAATCTGCTGTACCAAATACATATGAATTTCCTTTTTTTTCTCCACTTTAGCAAAATGAACACTGCCGTCTAGAAAGGGAATGATGAGAAAGTTTTAGCTACAGTATTATCTAATTAGTTATGTAATGTGCCTAATTAATGTGCCTTTTGTGTGCAATTATCAGCAACGCGAAAGCACCATAATTGCACCAACAGCTTATAAAATGATGCAGTCTGATTTCAATAAAGCTGTGATCAACATTCTGAAAGATCGTGTTTTTCATTCAAGTCGTATTTCCCCCAGCTTCCTATTAGGGGGTTACTCTAAACATTCACTAGATAGTAGAGTACTGTACATCATAAGTCAAGTGTGATAGCTTCTCAGCATAATTTTGTTTGAGGCTGTCATTATTGTCCTGACTGACAAAATCTATAGTCACAAGGTGATCCTGATCAAAATCAGTATGGAAAAATAAGTCTCCAGCAATGACTGCCAAAATGTGTTGTTTTTTTTAGATGATGCAAAAATTGCCTTGCATTGTCAATGAATCGTGCCTAGGAAGTCCACACACTGATCTGACATGAACCATTTTTTTGTTTTGTTTTGTTTTGAAATACTCTGCATCATGCATCCATCAATTCACTGCTGTGGTTTCTAAAAAGCATTCAATCAGCTGAGTCAAGTGGATGATCAAGCTTCGGTTTCATAATATCAGCCTTCTTCACTTCTGCTTTGCACTTTGACTATCAGACATTCTGGGGGCAGGTTATCAGTCCTCGCTGTCAAAGTGTGCCTCAGGATTAGATAATGAGAAACAGCTACTGAAAGTACATCAGCAAGAGGAATTGATGAATAACCAGCAGTATTTTCTTAGATTAAAAGGCACATTTCACATGTCACTAACAGCTTTATGGTAAATGGCCTGCACTTATATAGCGTTTTTTAACCTTAACGGGTCAACAACGCGCTTTTCACTGGTTCTCATTCACTCACTCACACACACACACACTCACACACCGATGGCAGCAGAGCTGCCTTGCAAGGTGCTAGCTTGCCATTGAAAGCAACTTGGGTTCATTGTCTTGCCCAAGGACACTTCAGCATGTGGAGTTATGTGGGCCACGAATGCTGCAGTTTTGCCATAGTTTTGTAAGTGCCTGTCACAAATGTTCATAGATTTCCAGAAAATGTGTGCATTGATCATTTCTCTCTTCTCAAGCGTTTCAAAATTCTATTGGGGCTTCAAAGAACGAATACAGTAACCGGATGGGAAATTTGATAAAGTCTTAACCATTTTAACAAGTTTAGTGTTTAGAGATTTGTTAAGATTTATAAGATTAGCTACTCTGCTTGCCCTCAATGCCAACAAAAAGAACAGGACACCATCTATAGCATTGCTTGAGTTTCCCAGGGTGCACATCAGCAGGGGCCATAGTTTATGCGACTTAATTTCAGGCCAGGAGTCTCACACTCATTCAGGTCACCCCATATACCCACAACACATTTTGAAACCACTAACAACCCTATTTTTTCTTTTCTGAATTGAATTTATTACACAAAGTATGGCCATCCCTTAAAAACCTAAACAAGCAACGCAGAGATAGAGAAGCAGTCCTAATTTATATCAGCTTACATGGGTATGCCAAGCATTTAACAAACACCAAAAGTGCAAGACTGCCAGTAACCTTCCACTTTTCACTCACAAAAGTACATCAAATGAACAAGAGACATAAATGAAATAGACTTTTTTTGTTGCCATTTTTCATGTACCTGTCACTGCTTTACCAGGTCAACTGTTATGTACAGAACTGTCTCCACATTGTGAGCACAGAATCTAAATTACTTTTAATTAAAATTAAGGATCATGGGCAATGTGGGGGTCTTAAAAATACTTACAATACCTGAGATTTAACCATACTATATTTTATACAAATATATTAAAACACGTTTAATATATTTGACCTCTTATTTGACCCACCTGTCATCTTAAGTTGACTCTGAAGTGTGATCACTGCACCAAAGCTAATGCCGTATTGACCTTCTCCACCTTGTTGTCAAAAATTGGAGGAGAATTGTTTTTTTCCCCAACCTCACATATGGTTTGCCCTAACTGTATATTTGTAATTTCAACATTTAAAAGAGGTTCATAAATGTACAGTATGTAAATTTGCATATTTGTCTGCTAAATTACTTTGTATTATAACTATACAGGACATAATGCTGTCCTTTAGCATATTTTGAGTTTGCTAGTAGTGAAACTGTGTTTAAAACTAGACTAGTTAAGTTAGTGAACACAAAGCTACAGTTTTTACAGATGAGACTGACCTTCACTTGAAGCCCTGAACAGGTCAGTAATTTTGTAATATTTCGTTGTTTTTTTGTTTTTAGAGGACTATCGTTTTGCCTGCCCTTTCCCTCTCTGCTCCACCGAGCCGCTTCCTCTACATCCTTTCTCTGTGCATTGATGACTCTGTTCCAAATGACTCTGTTCGCTGGAGCTGAGGCCAGTGGTAGCATTGTAAGTCAAGACTAAGGGATTCATGGCTTATTATCGATTTATTATCGAATGCCAAAGTTTGAAAGGATCACTTGAGTATACTGGACACCCAATAATATAAAATAATACTGATTAATGAACTAAATAAATAAAATCAGTGTAATTTGGTAGTATTTTTGTCTTCTGGGGGACATGTAGCTATCTTACTTAGCATCTGAAGGGCAGTACTAAATGAAAAAAAAGATCTTTACACAAATGAATAACAATTTACACTGATCATCCTGTTCAAAAGTTTACATCCTCCCATCTCTTAATGTATTGTGTTCCCTTCTTGAGCATCAGTGAATGTTTGCACCTTATGTAATAGTTGTGTATGAGTCCCTCAGTTGTCCTCAGTGTGAAAAGATAGATCTCAACATCATATAGCCGCTGCTGGAAAGGGGTCAGATATACAGAATATGCTGTAAATGCAAAGAAAGTGCAGGACCTGTATAATTTTTCTGAATAGTGGGCAGTGTAACTGCTCAGGACAAGCAAGGGACTCATGAACAGCTACCACAAAATATAAACACAGTCGTTGATCATCCAGGTAACGAGACACAGGATTAAGAATCGAGCGTATGTAAGCTTTTGAACGGGGTAATTTTTTATAAATTCAATTATTATCTTTTCTTGTGGACTATATGTAAACATATTTTATGTGAAATATCTAATTCAGGACAGTATTAAATAAAAAAACAACAACATGGGATTTTTATGATCCCTCTGATGTCGTTAACAGTATTAAGATTTAGCAGATTCTGAAAGGGGTGCGCAAACTTTTGGGCACAGCTGTATCTACTTAAAAAATAGATATCATCAACATCTTCCATCCATCCATCCATCCATTTTCTACACCGCTTATTCTACAGGGCCGTAGGGAACCTGGAGCCTTTTCAAGGGAACATTAGGCACAAGGTGGTATACACTATGGTTCGGGTGCAGGGTGCAATACACACACACACACACACACACATTCACACACCTATTCATAAATTATGGACACTTGGACATGCCAGTCTTTCGACTGGGAGAGGAAACCAGAGTACCCAGAGGAAATCCCCACAGCACGGGCAACTCCTCACACACAGAGGAGCAGTGGGAATCAAACCCCCAACCCTGGCGATGTGAGGCTACTAAGCCACCGTGCACCAGTTAAGAAATGATAACCGGGCTAAAGCATTACTATAGGTATATAAAGAGAAGTAAATAAATAAAAAGTCATGACATTGCCTTCTCATGTCTTTGTTTAAAAAACAACAGTTCTTTTTTTTAAATTTACCTTTGATGTTTTATGTAATGCAAGTAAATGGTATGCTAATGTTAATGTTTGTTCAGATTATTATTACTATTTCAATAATGTGTTTTAAATAATTAGTATGTAACATATACATTAATTTCTCTGGCCTCTTTTGTACCAAGCAGCTCCAAGATTTATGAATCACTTAATGTTTGCATAAAATACATACAAAATAAATTGGTTTTCTGCATGTATTTTAACTATATCGATATGAATTTAAACAGTAAACTGAAACTCATTACTAATATCTGAAGTCTCATTAGTATTTTTAAGCTAGTACTGGTGAGCACCCATGATTGCACAACATCTAGAAAGGCATCCATGGGGCAGCTGTGGTGCAGGTGGTAGAGCGGGTTGTCCACTAATCGTAGGGTTGGCAGATCGATTCCTGACCCACATGACTCCACATACCGAAGTGTCCTTGGGCAAGACACTGAACCCCAAATTGCTCCCAATGGCAAGTTAGTGGCTTGCATGGCAGCTCTGCTATCATTGGTGTGTGTGTGAATGGGTAAATAAGACACAGTGTATGGTGCTTTGGAAGAACTAAGGTGAAAAAAGTGCTATATAAGTGCAGACCTTTACCATCCAAATTAATAGAATGTTGGCTTATCTGTCAAATAGTCAAATTTTTTTTAAAGCATTGATCACTAAAAAGTGTTAATTAACAGAGGCATAGATGGATAGAATGCTTTAGTAATCAATTTCAAATGTCAACACACCCCCCATATTTGTCACTCCAAAATTAAATCAATTTGTCCACGGTCATTGGTCTCTCCAGACAGACATAATCATTATAGAGGGATTGGTGCTGATTGCTCAGTGCTTCCAGCACTGTTACCCAGTTTCCCCAGCCCTACTTGTCTGGCTCCATCCATTGTCAATAGCATACACTATATGGCCAAAGCTATGTGGAAACCTATCCACCACACCCATATGTAGGCCTTCCCTAAACTTACCTCAAAATTGGAGGTACACAGTTGTGAGAATGACTTTGTATGCTGTAGCATAACGACTACCCTTTACAGGAACTAAGGGGCCCAAACCAGCTTCAGCATGACAGTGCTCATGTGAATAAAGTGAGCTCCAGGAAAACATGGTTATTATCTGATATTATGGGTGTTATTGACAGGTGTCCATATACATTTGGCCATGTAGTGTATGAACTGCATCAGGGCATTTAGATATGAGCCAAACCATAAAGCCACTTGGTCCCATTTTGCTAAGTATTAAACTGTACCCCATGTTCTTGAATCAGAATTGCTGTAGTGACAGTAGCTGAGTTTATGTATTCAAAACTTGGCACAAGCTTCCACGATAGGGTCCTTAAGCAAGGCTATTAACCGTAATCTGTTAATTCAGTTACAAGTCACTTTGGATAAAAGCATCTGCCAAATGGGAAAATATAAGAGCAAAATACTGATACATAAAAAGAGTATGTTAATGAGTCTAGCACCTTGTTTTGAGCAGGTTTGGATGTATCTTCAACTGTGTTTGAGGTAATATCATTAACCAGGGTTGACAGGATTTAGAAAAATTTCCAAATAAAAAAGTATTTGTAAAAAAAAACATACACAAGACTCAAAAGTAGCCCAAAAATTTGAGCATCAGAAAATGGAGATGAGAAAATGGGGCATTGTCAAGCTCCAGCTTGTGAATGGAGGGTTGATTTGGGTGAATGAGTAGTGAGAGGTGAGCCTACACCTGTGAATGATTTACTAATGAGTGGTTTGTGTTTAAGGAAGTGGCAGTGAGGAGATAAGGGGGTGGGGGATAAAGATAAGTTGTTATGGAGCCCTCACCCTTTGACCACTACTGCAACAATAACTCTATGAAAGAAATTTAATTGCTCGACATCTAGACATGCAAGCAAATCAAAGGATATCAGCTTATATCAGCTTATATCAGCTCCCTTTGGAAGTATTGGAAAAGCAATGCCAATTCTTTTGTAGGCTGGCTGCAGTACAATTTTTAACCCTGTCTATTCCCATGTTAGGAAAAAAAAATACTGTAGGTGTTATAATGCCATAATGATACGTTTAATGAAACTTCTTTTAACTGACAACTTACAATGCATAATATAAATGTTTGATTTGATGTTACATTTGATAGTACTTATGCTAGCTAATTTAGCTTTGACTAACAGTGAAGACATTCTTTCTGGGAAGAGTCTATTTCTTTAAATGCTGTATTAATTATTATAGTGAAACTATAAGTTTAACCATTCCAGTTTATGCCTTGTGTCCTTTGCCTAAAATTTGCTATTTAGACATGGCTGAGAAGGCCAGAGCCCTCATTGAAAGGAGGAGGAAAACAAGGACATACTAAAAAACTCGAAGGGAGAAAATGGCTTTTATGAAGTGCACTGGAATATTTAAGCAATAAGTGATTAATTGACTTTACCTGCAGCAAGTCATGGGCAACTGTTTTCCTAGAAAAGACTGTTAAAGTAGCAAGGTTACCTAATAAGATAGATAAATAGAGCAACCAGTTAATTCTACAAGTTTAGCATGCCACGAATCTTGTTTTAACTGTCTATAGCTGCATTGAAACTTCCAGTTACTGTACAAGTTCCTGTCATGTGTTTCCATATTGTTCAGAACCATGAACATAAGCAAGGCAACACAGTCATGTAATTTTTTTAACCTGATGCATGGGCATAAAAGTTGCCACAAACATTTTCCCCCTGCTTGAAATGAACAGCATATGATTTGATATTCTACCACTACACTGAGCAGTTGGTGAAGGAATCAATGGCTCTTTTGATGATTGACTTTTAGTCCTAGTGTTTCCACATGTGAGATTGGAAGAAATATTTTGCCACCTGCTGCTGGGACTGTCTACACAGCAACCAATTGTACAGATAAGGGAGTATGAGCAGAACCTGGCTTTGCATGGGCTATAAGATAGATTCTTTTCTGATACAGTAGCAAGGCAAATTAAAGCATAATAATAGTGGTAAAAACAAATATTTGCAGATGACAAAAATGCAATAAAAATAAGATAAAATATTGAAGCACAGTCCAAAAAATCAAACTTCCAGTCAAAAATCTATTGACAATATATAGTATTTAAGGTACCAGATAAAATGTTCCATGAGGTAGTACTAATAATGCTGCTACTTCTACTACAACAACTGCTACTACTACTACTACTACTACTACTACTACTACTACTACTACTACTACTACTACTACTACTACTACTACTAAAATAAATAATAATAATAATAAAGTAATAATAATAATAATAATAATAATAATAATAATAATAATAATAATAATAATAATAATAATAATAATAATAATAATGATATGCTATATCCAGCTTTTATCTGGGGAGTGTGAGGTTAGTACTGTTAGGTTTTTCATTACACAGCCTATATTGCAGTGTGTAGGAATGATTTAGCATGACACTTTATAATACAGCGCAAGTGTATCAGTCTGTTAATGAAAGTGCTTCTCTGTTTATCCAGAGTGTGATGGAAGAGATGTTGCCCATGATGGCAAACCATTTGCTGAGTGTCCTTTGTTCGCAAACCATCTCCAGTAGATCTAGCTGGACTCCTATAATAGAGCTGGCCTTCGTGATCAGTTTGTTGATTTTTTTGCAGAATTTTGCAGTCTACCACTATTGTCTTGTCAATGTTCAGCTGTAGTCAGTTAAGCTTGCACCACTCAACAAAGTTCTCCATCACATAGACCACATACTCATCCTCCTGCCTGCCTCTGATGACACGGCCATTGTGAGAACTTCTGTGGATGGCATGACTATGTGTTGTACCTAAACTCAGAGGTGTATTGACTGTACAGGAATGGAGCCAGTACAGTCCTTTGAAGGGCCCCAGTGCTGCACAAAGCCTTATCTGACACAAAGCCAGGAAGCCATACAACTGTAGTCTGCCAGTTAGGTGGTCCATTACCCATGAGATGATGGATTCATCCACCTGCATCTACCAGTGTCTTGTGCAGCTCTGACCAGTGGTTGAAGGTTACCTGATATCAGCCTTTACAGGGTCTTCATTATGTGTGATGTTAAGGCCAGAGTTGAAAGTCATTTGAGACTTTTTACTGTTTGTTCTTGGGCACTGGTACCACACAAGCAGTTTTCCATATGATTGAAGCCCTTTCCATGCTGCAGCTCAGATTGAAGATGTGCTGAAGAATTCCACTCAGCTATTCAGCACGCAACTTCAGAGCCTTAGTTTCAATGCCATCCAGTCCAGCAGCTTTGCTCAGTATGAGTTTCCCCAGTTTGTTTTTTACCTGGTTAGCAGTGGATGTTATACTGTGAAGGTGGGGTTGTGGTGGAGAGGAGAAGGATGTGTGAGGGTCTTCCTTCAAAGTTTGTGGAGGTAATGGCAAATGGTGAGTGAAGATGTGTATTGTATGGGGGGTTGGTGCTGGGAGAGCTGATGATTACTGTTGTTGGGAAGGCAGGGGTAATATTGAAGAGGTGTGGGTGTGAGTGAAGCTGTTGGGGAACCATGTAAAGAAATGATTGAACTCATTTGCCCATTCAAGGCTGCCCTCAGGTAATTTGGAGCCATGCTGGTTGAAGGCAGTGATTTCCTTCAGGCCTCTCTAAACATCAAACAAGTTTTTCTGCTCCAGTTTGTTCTCCAGCTTGGAGTTATACTTCTCATTGGTCTTCACTCTGTCTGGACCCGCTTCATTTCCTCCCTGTCCCCTGCGCTGAAGGCTCTCTTCTTCAGTTGAGGGGAGTTTTCAGCTTACTATTATCTCATGGTTTATTCTTGGGGAAGCAGTATGCACAGACTTTTTAAACACCCCAGATGTCAATGCTATTCTGCCAGTAATTGCCTGTATTCCACAACCATTGGAAGATGGAAATGCATGGTTCAGTTGTATGATCACAATGCAACCATGTTTGCTTGAATAATATCAGTTTTTAGGAAAGACATTTAAGCTTCTTAGATCCAGATTGGACCACAGAGTTCCTCATTTTTCTTCTTATTTTGGGAAAAATTTCCAATTTCCAATTACAATTGTGCCTCAATATTTGCCTCAATATTTACTCTGATCAAATTATATTACCACACCTAGTATATAGAATATAACAATAATGTATGGTATACTATTATATTGGTATATAACAAACTATGCCAAAGGAGCAGTCTTTTTCCCAGTAAGACAAGAATACGCCAATCAATATACTGTATATAACTCTGGAATTATTTGTGCACATGTTCTGAACTTTCCAATATTGACTGGCACTGCCTGGAAGCCACGCCCCTTTCTCCCAATCTCACATGGGCTCAAGTGGGATCACAGTGTGCCTTCCTATCTGTCATACAAATGAATAATGTTTTGAGTTTAATATAAAACAAAACTCAATCAGCATATATTTTTGACTTGGCTACTGTGCTGCTGAGATGCATGTACACACCCGGTTTTCTCAGTTTCGGTGGTGACACCAATAGGAGTTATAATAGTTTGATGATAGATGTGTGTGTGTGTCTGTGTGTGTGTGTGTGTGTGAGAGAGAGAGAGAGAGAGAGAGAGAGAGAGAGAGAGAGAGAGAGAGAGAGAGAGAGAGAAAGAAAGAGAGAGTGTCTTTTAAGTGAGTCACTAAGATAAATAAATTGGTATTGGTCAATCCCATGCACTGAATTCAGCAATGAACACAATTCATTCAGGCTCATTCAGTCTGAGTTGGAGACTTCCAGCACTTCAGTGAGTCAAAGTACTAGTGGCATGTGGCATAAACTGTTTATTAGGATACAGAAATGGCATTTGTGTCAAAGAAACTTGCTTTCTCATATGAATTTAGAAACCCAGTGAACTACTGCACTCCACTGCTATGTCTCTCATTGTTCTCCCATTCCTCCATTATGCAATGATCTTCAACATGCTCTAATTGCAGCCTCTCAGCACTCTCCACCAGGGTGGGCTCATTACCTAAGTTTAGAGAAGGAGAAGCAGCCAATGAGAGAACAATCAGGGGCTGTTACTGTATGAGAGGCAGCTGTACTAAGCATTACCGAGTTTTGAAATTCATTGTAGATGTGAGTGCCACTTTATGTTTAATCCCACCCCAACCTGCTCCAAAAAGAATCCCAACAAATCCCATGTGCTTTCACAGAAAAGTATCATTGCATGAATTTAGCTAGTTCTATTTCCTAAAACATATGGAGAAAACATAATTTAAACCGTACCATTACCAGGATGAAGCTGTTAATGACGATGCATGTATGAATGAATGAGGACCAGGCTTATTCCTCTTTTGCAGAGAAATAATGCATATTCAGAGTTGGATTAGAGAGCTGCTAAAGACAATTTTTTGGGTAAACCATTCAAATTATGCAGATTACCTGCATATTGGATGCATGCATCATTGGCAAATTTCCTGGAGTACAAACTTCTGAGATAGGATTTTCAAAAGCATCTAGATAGCTGCTTTTAAAAACAAGCACTTGCTTTTAAGCCCCCTAAAAACAAGGAGAGCAAATAAAGACGAAAGAAAGAAAAGAACAATTTACTTTGCTGTCAAATGCAATATGATGTAACATAAAAACAAGCCAATACCATAATATATGAATAAAAAGATAGCAAGTATTGAAATTAACATTAAATAGAAAGGTGTGTAGTATATTGCAGATATATTGCTACAAAAAGAGCCCTAATCATATTGATCAAATTAATCACTGCAATTTTGGTTTAATTAAACAATATAGCTTCCAACCTCATTATTTGTAAGCTTATAAAATAAAACTTGATGAAATACTTAGAGGTATAATCCATTGTATAATTCGTTTTTTTTGTTTGTTTGTTTGTTTGTTTTTTAATTGAATACTGCTTTTACTTGTGCACACACTTTAATGAAGCCAAGAGATACTAAATCAAGGTAATGAGATCATAATGTGTGCAGGTTGTAGGCTATTCTATCAGGTGGGACAGAGCCGATCAATGAAGGTGACACAGATGCATACATTTTAAATACAATCGAAATGCTAATTATCTTGTTAGTGTGACCAACAATGTATTTTTAATGCTGCTATTTGATAGATATAAGCTGTTCCATTGATTTGCTCGCCACTCTAGATTTTGCACAATTGAGGGATTCACTGCCCCCATTTAAATTAAGTGTTATTATTGCACCTGGGCACAGCAGATAGGACTGTTAATGACAGGGTAGTGACAGGGTAGCTTGTTTTTTTTTTTTGGTTTTTTTTTACTGCAAATTGGACTAGTTTAAAATACTCTGCAGCTGCCAAGATCTTTGGTTTTTAGCAAGTAATTGGAATGAAATCTAACAAATTTTCACAAAGGCAAACAGTAAGTGCAGACAGTGTTGAACACTATTTGAACACAGATGAAAAAGGTTATGTATTGCTTTATGCTGGGTGACTATGTTGTTGACTTTTAACCTCTTATTACCTTTAAAAATTCACTCTTTAAACTAGTATTCTATAATCACAGTCACCTGTGATAGTATCGTGGCTTATTTTTGTTTGAGGCTATGTAATGAGCTTTTTTTTATTATTATTATTATTTATGTATTTAAAATTTACCTCAAATGGCCATAGTTTGTTGACTGTATTTTCAGTCCAAAATAAATTTCAACATGACATATTGTGGTTACATCAGATTGTCAGACAGTGGCACTGGATTAAATACTGATCCTCTACTTGAAACATGCCTCTGCCTTCAGCAAACTAAAGTCCACATGTACAACGTTGGTATCAGTATAAAATTATAAAACGCTGTGGCTTTAGCAATGAAAAAAATATTCATTGTGCAGATTTAACAATAGCAATATTAGCAAGAATCAAAGGATATTAGCATCATTGAATCTACTTTCATGGGGTCACATCAGTCATGAGGAAATGACTTTGCTGATTGTAGGGAAGTAGAATCTGCCTTATGGAGACTGATTGCAGAACTTGATTCTGTTTCTGCAGCGAATACCAGACAGTCTCCATTATGTTTTTTATTTTATTTTAAAAGTGATCTATTAGATAATATGTTACTTTATCAAACATGTATAGCCCCAACTCATAAAAAGAAGTTAATGCAATGAAATGTAATTGAGTTGGTCCAACTTAATTTGATCAAATAAGAGTTTAAACAAAATGGATACATTTATAAAGTACAATTTATTTATGTTTGTCGAACTCAAACTAAAACATTTAATTGCAAAATCAATTATTAATTACAAATCCTTAAAATTTTTGCCGCTCTCTCATATATCTCTCATATATATTTATATGCGATTTTGTGATCTAAATAAATGCTGCAATATCCAGAAGAGCTTGCAATTTTTCAGAATTTCCACAGATTTTCCACAGATTTGGGCTAAGACGTATCGTGTGAGGTCATCACAACACGCATTCAGCCAAAGTCCACTTCGATTCATATGCGTCGCACATGGGTACAGCTAAAAGGTCTCATTTACCAACAAAAATCACTGTGAAAGACTGTGCAAACAATTTCGTGCTATTGTGATTTCGGCAAATTGAAGTAGTTTTCCACAAAAAAGCACAAAAAACTACAAATTGTGTTGCACATTTTGAAAAAAGTCACAGCAAAATCAAGCTTTTTTGGCCGCAACAATCTAAAAAAAAAAAAAAAAAACTCAGCAAAATCCTCTATGTATATAACTCAATGTAGTAAAACTCAGCGAAATCCTGCTGTATATATCTCAGTTTAGTAAAACATCATTGTACTATTTCTCTGTGGAGGTGTCAGTATGTGAAATACTCAATGAAAATGTAATCAAACAAATGTCACTCTGAAAAATGGAGAACATAAACCAGAAAGCCATAAATGCATTAATATGCGTCACATGAAACCATCCATGAGCCATGTGGTGATGTACAGATGGCTGTGTTTTTATGCTGATGTAGAAATCCTCATCAATCCTCAATTCCCAACATAATGTATCTGTCCCAAAAATGTACATATCTCATGCAAACATCCTGTTTTTCACCTGCTGGGTCTTTGTGTTCAGCATATATCTATTCAAGTTCATTATGATATTCTGGATAAACTGGATGGTGTACTTGAGGCTGTCAGGAAAGATTCGGTCAAGAGCATATATGAGACTGAACAGCATGATGAACACCAAGATCACACAATCTCTGTTGCTCAAAACCTATATGCCCTCGATCACAACTTTTACATCTTCTGTTCCGGTAGGAGCGCCTTCTCTTCGGAGTGTGTAAATCCCCATTATGGTGTTTTGGTGGTAAATTTAGACTTTTTAATTGAAATTAATCAAGAAGGTTCAATTTGAACCAGTGAGTACAAAGTGTGATGTCACTGCTAAAACCATGGCAAAAGTCAAATTAACAACAGAAAAATAAATTTAAATGAAAGGGTCAAGTCAAGATAAGATGCCAGTTGCTGCTACTGCTCTTGAGGAAGGCATTTATTCCTAAAGCTACTCCCAAGGTGCTATACAGTCCAAATATGTTTATAATTATATAATCATTTCACCTTTTTTATAACAGTGTGGGGCCCTGTAATTAATATTTTTTATAATGTCATTTGTAATTTCACGCACAACATTCTCTAGAATATACAAGGAATGGTGACAAAAACAAAAACACCTCCGGTGAGCGGCAGTTCTGTGGATGGAAATGCCTTGCTGATGAGAGAGGTCAACAGAGAATGTCCAGACTGGTTAGAACTGACAAAGTCTGTGGTAACTCAAATAACCGGTCTGTTCAATTGTGGTGAAAAAGTGGTGGGAGTTGGTGCTGTTTTGGCAGCACGAGGGGGACCTACACAATATTTGGCAGGTGTATATGCAAATGAATTGATATGGAATGCAGTCAAAAGCTTGTGAATTACATTACATTGAAAGCTCAATGTGATAAAACTGAGTTTCTCTTTCTTAGTACCTTTTATTTTTATCAACCGCGTGCTAAAAGTCCACCTAAAAATTTTAATTCTCTCATCATTTACTCAAATCTTTTACTTAAATGATGAGAGAATTCTCATTTTTGGGTGGACTATTCCTTTAAAGCCCTGCTTATATATCCACATATACTCACTTATACTTTATAAATCTCAACCAGCTGACTGTTTACATAATTGTTATATTATATATCTTCATAAAACACTGCTCAATGTAAACTGTAGGACACTGTGATGTTTAGACAACACATTTCTGTAGAGATATTGCTAAAGAAGAGATTTGGATTGTGAGAAGCACTATAAAAGTAAAAAACGACTTGGAAGAAAATAATGCACTCAGCACATATTCTTTGAAGAAAGAGTCTGGATCTTCATTGAGGTAGATAACAAGGCCCTTCAGGATGCACTCTCTCCTGATGTTTATGTTATCACACGACAGCAGGTGGGAAATCAAGACCAAATTTAGTCAAACATGAAAAGCTGTACAATAACTGCACAAAACAGAAAATGTTTCATGCATTTCTACTAACTGTGTCTGTGAGTCTGTGATCAACTGAGCGTTTTTGATCTTTTGCCCCCTCACTCCTCCACTGCATCAGCTTATCTGAAAAGTGGTCCAGCTGTGATAGGAGCTTTGATTACAGTTGCTTGGTAGTGGTCCGAATGAACTCTGCATTCACCTTAAAAGTTACAAACAAAATACAGCAATTTTTTATGTTTATTCTTATTGCGACCACAAGTAACCACCGGCTAAACTAAAACACTTCATAACACATTTACTTACTTCAATCTGCTGAAAAAGAGCAGGTCATTGATTCTTGAACTCTTCTATCGTGGGCCTCTGCTCCACAATCTTCTGATGTCTGTTTCCATTTTTGCTTTTATAACCACTTCATTGTTTTTTCACTTCTGACATTAAAGCAATTCTCTCGTCCTCTAAGATTTCTGTGGTTTCACCTTTTGGATGCAGAGGAATGTAGCTGACCTCAGACTTCTGTGGTTTCTTGATGTTGGCAGCAGCTTTGCCTTATCCTTTTCATTTGTGCTTTAAGGTATTTACACGCATTTTAGGATGTCCAAGTAGGCTAAGCTTTGTGCAATAACTTTGCATCTTGCACATAAGTGACTGCTTCCACCCCTAAAATCCTGTCTTGGAACT